>JABVMC010000028.1:0-10000 GCA_013358685.1 Antennarius maculatus
CCAAGCGTTACAACAAACCGCAGCCGCCAGCGTTACATACCTCACGCAGCCGCCACGCGTTACAACGCAAGCGCCATGCGTTACACCGCAGCCGCCACGCGTTACAATGCAGCCGCCAAGCGTTACTCCACAGCCGCCGCGCGTTACACCGCAGCCGCCGCGCGTTACAACGCAAGCGCCATGCGTTACACCGCAGCCGCCACGCGTTACAAAGCAGCCGCCAAGCGTTACTCCACAGCCGCCAAGCGTTACTCCACAGCCGCCACGCGTTACACCGCAGCCGCCACGCGTTACAACGCAACCGCCAAGCGTTACACCGCAGCCGCCACGCGTTACAATGCAGCCGCCAAGCGTTACTCCACAGCCGCCGCGCGTTACACCGCAGCCGCCGCGCGTTACAACGCAGCCGCCGCGCGTTGCAACGCAGCCGCCGCGCGTTTCAACGCAGCCGCCGCGCGTTGCAACGCAGCCGCCACGCGTTACAACGCAACTGACACGCTTAAAGGTGACATCACAGGAAGTTGACCGCTAGTCCCACACAGCTGGTCAGGTGTGATGATGTCACACAGGAAACAGGAGCCAACAGCAAAGAAAGAAGAAACCACAGAGGAGGGGAACTGGGAGGGAACAGAGAGGGCAGAGGGGGTGATGGGTGAGGAGCAGCGGGGGAGGAGCAGCGGGGGAGGAGCAGCGGGGGAGGAGCAGCGGGGGAGGAGCAGCGGGGGAGGAGCAGCGGGGGAGGAGGGTGACACACAGACTTACTCTGGATGAAGATCGCCGGCTGAGGAGGACGAGGAGGAGGCTCCTCTGAAGAACCGGAGCAGAAACAAGAGAAACCAGCAGGAAGAACGTCAGACAGGAAGAGTGAAGAAGAAAGACAAGCAGAGACATCTGGTCACCATGACACCTGACCCCTACGCAGGTTACTTCCTGTCTGCTGAGGTAACTTCCAGTCAGCTGAAGTAACTTCCTGTCTGCTAAGGTAACTTCCTGTCTGCTGAGGTAACTTCCTGTCTGCTGAAGTAACTTCCTGTCTGCTGAGGTAACTTCCTGTCTGCTGAGGTAACTTCCTGTCTGCTGAGGTAACATCCCGTCCACTCACGTTTGGCGCGTCCAGGCAGCTGTGTGGGTCGAGCTCCAGTGAGGTCCACCCCCAGAACGTCGGGGGGGTCCAGGGGGTTCCCTAAATACAGACTGACAGGAAGAGACACCCGTTAGCACTGACTCCACCAGCAGCTGGCGTTAGACGCCGCCGCCCCCTGCTGGTGGGCGCTGGTCATCAACCCGTTCACCCGTCCTCACGCTCCTTACTCGTCGATCCGGTCGGGGAAGCCCCAGCAGCGGTGGGGGTCAGAGTCTCCGTGTCCCGTGTGGATGAAGCTGTGCTTCAGGGGTCGACTGATGTCCTGAGCCGACAGGCCGGTCACCGACGTCACCACGTTCCTGGGGAACTGCCCCACCTTCAGGGTGCGCTTGTTCTGCCCCCGCCACCAGTAGTTCTCCGCCCTGAAACACAAAGCATGTTTCAGACCAGCTGACGTGTTTCAGACCAGCTGACGTGTTTCAGATGACCTGACGTGTTTCAGACCAGCTGACGTGTTTCAGATGATCTGACGTGTTTCAGACTAGCTGACTTGTTTCAGATTAGCTGATGTGTTTCAGACCAGCTGATGTGTTTCAGATGACCTGACGTGTTTCAGACCAGCTGACGTGTTTCAGACCAGCTGACGTGTTTCAGATGACCTGACGTGTTTCAGACCAGCTGACGTGTTGCAGATGACCTGACATGTTTCAGATGACCTGACGTGTTTCAGACAAGCTGACGTGTTTCAGACCAGCTGACGTGTTGCAGATGACCTGACATGTTTCAGATGACCTGACATGTTTCAGACTAGCTGTTGTGTTTCAGATGACCTGACGTGTTTCAGACCAGCTGACGTGTTTCAGATGACCTGACATGTTTCAGACCAGCTGATGTGTTTCAGATGACCTGACGTGTTTCAGACTAGCTGACTTGTTTCAGACTAGCTGACGTGTTTCAGATGACCTGACGTGTTTCAGACCATCTGACGTGTTTCAGACCAGCTGACGTGTTTCAGACTAGCTGACGTGTTTCAGATGACCTGACGTGTTTCAGACTAGCTGACTTGTTTCAGATTAGCTGACGTGTTTCAGATTAGCTGACGTGTTTCAGATGACCTGACGTGTTTCAGACTAGCTGATGTGTTTCAGATGACCTGACGTGTTTCAGACTAGCTGACTTGTTTCAGACTAGCTGACGTGTTTCAGATGACCTGACGTGTTTCAGACCATCTGACGTGTTTCAGACCAGCTGACGTGTTTCAGACTAGCTGACGTGTTTCAGATGACCTGACGTGTTTCAGACTAGCTGACTTGTTTCAGATTAGCTGACGTGTTTCAGACTAGCTTACGTGTTTCAGATGACCTGACGTGTTTCAGACTAGCTGACGTGTTTCAGATGACCTGACATGTTTCAGACCAGCTGACGTGTTTCAGACTAGCTGACGTGTTTCAGATGACCTGACGTGTTTCAGACTAGCTGACTTGTTTCAGATTAGCTGACGTGTTTCAGACTAGCTGACGTGTTTCAGATGACCTGACATGTTTCAGACCAGCTGATGTGTTTCAGATGACCTGACGTGTTTCAGACCAGCTGACGTGTTTCAGACCAGCTGACGTGTTTCAGATGACCTGACGTGTTTCAGACCAGCTGACGTGTTGCAGATGACCTGACATGTTTCAGATGACCTGACGTGTTTCAGACAAGCTGACGTGTTTCAGACAAGCTGACGTGTTTCAGACTAGCTGACGTGTTTCAGATGACCTGACTTGTTTCAGACTAGCTGACTTGTTTCAGACTAGCTGACGTGTTTCAGACTAGCTGACGTGTTTCAGATGACCTGACATGTTTCAGACCAGCTGATGTGTTTCAGATGACCTGACGTGTTTCAGACCAGCTGACGTGTTTCAGACCAGCTGACGTGTTTCAGATGACCTGACGTGTTTCAGACCAGCTGACGTGTTGCAGATGACCTGACATGTTTCAGATGACCTGACGTGTTTCAGACAAGCTGACGTGTTTCAGACCAGCTGACGTGTTGCAGATGACCTGACATGTTTCAGATGACCTGACATGTTTCAGACTAGCTGTTGTGTTTCAGATTACCTGACGTGTTTCAGACCAGCTGACGTGTTTCAGATGACCTGACGTGTTTCAGACCAGCTGACGTGTTTCAGATGACCTGACGTGTTTCAGACTAGCTGACTTGTTTCAGACTAGCTGACGTGTTTCAGATGACCTGACGTGTTTCAGACCATCTGACGTGTTTCAGACCAGCTGACGTGTTTCAGACTAGCTGACGTGTTTCAGATGACCTGACGTGTTTCAGACTAGCTGACTTGTTTCAGACTAGCTGACGTGTTTCAGATGACCTGACGTGTTTCAGACCATCTGACGTGTTTCAGACCAGCTGACGTGTTTCAGACTAGCTGACGTGTTTCAGATGACCTGACGTGTTTCAGACTAGCTGACTTGTTTCAGATTAGCTGACGTGTTTCAGACTAGCTGACGTGTTTCAGATGACCTGACGTGTTTCAGACCAGCTGACGTGTTTCAGATGATCTGACGTGTTTCAGACTAGCTGACTTGTTTCAGATTAGCTGATGTGTTTCAGACCAGCTGATGTGTTTCAGATGACCTGACGTGTTTCAGACCAGCTGACGTGTTTCAGACCAGCTGACGTGTTTCAGATGACCTGACGTGTTTCAGACCAGCTGACGTGTTGCAGATGACCTGACATGTTTCAGATGACCTGACGTGTTTCAGACAAGCTGACGTGTTTCAGACCAGCTGACGTGTTGCAGATGACCTGACATGTTTCAGATGACCTGACATGTTTCAGACTAGCTGTTGTGTTTCAGATGACCTGACGTGTTTCAGACCAGCTGACGTGTTTCAGATGACCTGACATGTTTCAGACCAGCTGATGTGTTTCAGATGACCTGACGTGTTTCAGACTAGCTGACTTGTTTCAGACTAGCTGACGTGTTTCAGATGACCTGACGTGTTTCAGACCATCTGACGTGTTTCAGACCAGCTGACGTGTTTCAGACTAGCTGACGTGTTTCAGATGACCTGACGTGTTTCAGACTAGCTGACTTGTTTCAGATTAGCTGACGTGTTTCAGACTAGCTGACGTGTTTCAGATGACCTGACGTGTTTCAGACCAGCTGATGTGTTTCAGATGACCTGACGTGTTTCAGACTAGCTGACTTGTTTCAGACTAGCTGACGTGTTTCAGATGACCTGACGTGTTTCAGACCATCTGACGTGTTTCAGACCAGCTGACGTGTTTCAGACTAGCTGACGTGTTTCAGATGACCTGACGTGTTTCAGACTAGCTGACTTGTTTCAGATTAGCTGACGTGTTTCAGACTAGCTGACGTGTTTCAGATGACCTGACGTGTTTCAGACTAGCTGACGTGTTTCAGATGACCTGACATGTTTCAGACCAGCTGACGTGTTTCAGACTAGCTGACGTGTTTCAGATGACCTGACGTGTTTCAGACTAGCTGACTTGTTTCAGATTAGCTGACGTGTTTCAGACTAGCTGACGTGTTTCAGATGACCTGACATGTTTCAGACCAGCTGATGTGTTTCAGATGACCTGACGTGTTTCAGACCAGCTGACGTGTTTCAGACCAGCTGACGTGTTTCAGATGACCTGACGTGTTTCAGACCAGCTGACGTGTTGCAGATGACCTGACATGTTTCAGATGACCTGACGTGTTTCAGACAAGCTGACGTGTTTCAGACCAGCTGACGTGTTTCAGACTAGCTGACGTGTTTCAGATGACCTGACGTGTTTCAGACTAGCTGACTTGTTTCAGATTAGCTGACGTGTTTCAGACTAGCTGACGTGTTTCAGATGACCTGACATGTTTCAGACCAGCTGATGTGTTTCAGATGACCTGACGTGTTTCAGACCAGCTGACGTGTTTCAGACCAGCTGACGTGTTTCAGATGACCTGACGTGTTTCAGACCAGCTGACGTGTTGCAGATGACCTGACATGTTTCAGATGACCTGACGTGTTTCAGACAAGCTGACGTGTTTCAGACCAGCTGACGTGTTGCAGATGACCTGACATGTTTCAGATGACCTGACATGTTTCAGACTAGCTGTTGTGTTTCAGATGACCTGACGTGTTTCAGACCAGCTGACGTGTTTCAGATGACCTGACGTGTTTCAGACCAGCTGACGTGTTTCAGATGACCTGACGTGTTTCAGACTAGCTGACTTGTTTCAGACTAGCTGACGTGTTTCAGATGACCTGACGTGTTTCAGACCATCTGACGTGTTTCAGACCAGCTGACGTGTTTCAGACTAGCTGACGTGTTTCAGATGACCTGACGTGTTTCAGACTAGCTGACTTGTTTCAGACTAGCTGACGTGTTTCAGATGACCTGACGTGTTTCAGACCATCTGACGTGTTTCAGACCAGCTGACGTGTTTCAGACTAGCTGACGTGTTTCAGATGACCTGACGTGTTTCAGACTAGCTGACTTGTTTCAGATTAGCTGACGTGTTTCAGACTAGCTGACGTGTTTCAGATGACCTGACGTGTTTCAGACCAGCTGATGTGTTTCAGATGACCTGACGTGTTTCAGACTAGCTGACTTGTTTCAGACTAGCTGACGTGTTTCAGATGACCTGACGTGTTTCAGACCATCTGACGTGTTTCAGACCAGCTGACGTGTTTCAGACTAGCTGACGTGTTTCAGATGACCTGACGTGTTTCAGACTAGCTGACTTGTTTCAGATTAGCTGACGTGTTTCAGACTATCTGACGTGTTTCAGATGACCTGACGTGTTTCAGATGAGCTGACGTGTTTCAGATGACCTGACATGTTTCAGACCAGCTGACGTGTTTCAGAATAGCTGACGTGTTTCAGATGACCTGACGTGTTTCAGACTAGCTGACTTGTTTCAGATTAGCTGACGTGTTTCAGACTAGCTGACGTGTTTCAGATGACCTGACATGTTTCAGACCAGCTGATGTGTTTCAGATGACCTGACGTGTTTCAGACCAGCTGACGTGTTTCAGACCAGCTGACGTGTTTCAGATGACCTGACGTGTTGCAGATGACCTGACATGTTTCAGATGACCTGACGTGTTTCAGACAAGCTGACGTGTTTCAGACCAGCTGACGTGTTGCAGATGACCTGACATGTTTCAGATGACCTGACATGTTTCAGACTAGCTGTTGTGTTTCAGATGACCTGACGTGTTTCAGACGAGCTGACGTGTTTCAGATGACCTGACATGTTTCAGACCAGCTGACGTGTTTCAGATGACCTGACGTGTTTCAGACTAGCTGACTTGTTTCAGACGAGCTGACGTGTTTCAGATGACCTGACGTGTTTCAGACCATCTGACGTGTTTCAGACCAGCTGACGTGTTTCAGACTAGCTGACGTGTTTCAGATGACCTGACGTGTTTCAGACGAGCTGACTTGTTTCAGATGAGCTGACTTGTTTCAGACTAGCTGACGTGTTTCAGATGACCTGACGTGTTTCAGACTAGCTGACGTGTTTCAGACCAGCTGACGTGTTTCAGACTAGCTGACGTGTTTCAGATGACGTGACGTGTTTCAGACTAGCTGACGTGTTTCAGACCAGCTGACGTGTTTCAGATGACCTGACATGTTACAGATGACCTGACATGTTTCAGATGACCTGACATGTTTCAGACTAGCTGTTGTTTTTCAGATGACCTGACGTGTTTCAGACCAGCTGACGTGTTTCAGATGACCTGACGTGTTTCAGACCAGCGGACGTGTTTCAGATGACCTGATGTGTTTCAGATGACCTGACGTGTTTCAGATGACCTGACATGTTTCAGACTAGCTGATGTGTTTCAGACCAGCTGATGTGTTTCAGACCAGCTGACGGGTTTCAGACTAGCTGACGTGTTTCAGATGACCTGACGTGTTTCAGACAAGCTGACGTGTTTCAGACTAGCTGACGTGTTTCAGACTAGCTGTGTTTCAGATGACCTGACGTGTTTCAGACTAGCTGACGTGTTTCAGATGACCTGACATGTTTCAGATGACCTGACATGTTTCAGACTAGCTGATGTGTTTCAGATGACCTGACGTGTTTCAGACTAGCTGACGTGTTTCAGACTAGCTGACGTGTTTCAGACTAGCTGACGTGTTTCAGACTAGCTGACGTGTTTCAGATGACCTGACGTGTTTCAGACTAGCTGACGTGTTTCAGATGACCTGACGTGTTTCAGATGACCTGACGTGTTTCAGATGACCTGACGTGTTTCAGATGATCTGATGTGTTTCAAACCAGCTGACGTGTTTCAGATGACCTGACGTGTTTCAGACTAGCTGACTTGTTTCAGATTAGCTGACGTGTTTCAGACTAGCTGATGTGTTTCAGATGACCTGACGTGTTTCAGACCAGCTGACGTGTTTCAGAACAGCTGACGTGTTTCAGATGACCTGACATGTTTCAGATGACCTGACATGTTTCAGATGACCTGACATGTTTCAGACTAGCTGATGTGTTTCAGATGACCTGACGTGTTTCAGACTAGCTGACGTGTTTCAGATTAGCTGACGTGTTTCAGACTAGCTGACGTGTTTCAGATGACCTGACGTGTTTCAGACTAGCTGACGTGTTTCAGATGACCTGACGTGTTTCAGACTAGCTGACGTGTTTCAGATGACCTGACGTGTTTCAGACTAGCTGACTTGTTTCAGACTAGCTGACGTGTTTCAGACCAGCTGACGTGTTTCAGACCAGCTGACGTGTTTCAGATGACCTGACATGTTTCAGATGACCTGACATGTTTCAGATGACCTGACATGTTTCAGACTAGCTGATGTGTTTCAGATGACCTGACGTGTTTCAGACTAGCTGACGTGTTTCAGACTAGCTGACGTGTTTCAGACTAGCTGACGTGTTTCAGATGACCTGACGTGTTTCAGACTAGCTGACGTGTTTCAGATGACCTGACGTGTTTCAGACTAGCTGACGTGTTTCAGATGACCTGACGTGTTTCAGACTAGCTGACGTGTTTCAGACTAGCTGACGTGTTTCAGACCAGCTGACGTGTTTCAGATGACCTGACGTGTTTCAGATTACCTGACGTGTTTCAGACTAGCTGACGTGTTTCAGATGACCTGACGTGTTTCAGACTAGCTGACATGTTTAAGATGACCTGACATGTTTCAGACCAGCTGATGTGTTTCAGATGACCTGACGTGTTTCAGACTAGCTGACGTGTTTCAGACTAGCTGACGTGTTTCAGACTAGCTGACGTGTTTCAGATGACCTGACGTGTTTCAGACTAGCTGACGTGTTTCAGATGACCTGACGTGTTTCAGACTAGCTGACGTGTTTCAGATGACCTGACGTGTTTCAGACTAGCTGACGTGTTTCAGACTAGCTGACGTGTTTCAGACCAGCTGACGTGTTTCAGATGACCTGACCCGTTTCAGACTAGCTGACGTGTTTCAGATGACCTGACATGTTTCAGACTAGCTGACGTGTTTCAGACCAGCTGACGTTTTTCAGATGACCTGACGTGTTTCAGACCAGCTGACGTGTTTCAGACTAGCTGACGTGTTTCAGACTAGCTGACGTGTTTCGGACCAGCTGACGTGTTTCAGACTAGCTGACGTGTTTCAGACTAGCTGACTTGTTTCAGATGACCTGACGTGTTTCAGACTAGCTGACGTGTTTCAGACCAGCTGACGTGTTTCATACTAGCTGACGTGTTTCAGATGACCTGACCCGTTTCAGACTAGCTGACGTGTTTCAGATGACCTGACATGTTTCAGACTAGCTGACGTGTTTCAGACC
Source organism: Antennarius maculatus (assembly GCA_013358685.1). Classification (NCBI taxonomy): domain Eukaryota; kingdom Metazoa; phylum Chordata; class Actinopteri; order Lophiiformes; family Antennariidae; genus Antennarius; species Antennarius maculatus. Next base: position 8,902 of record JABVMC010000028.1, read on the forward strand.
AGCTGACGTTTTTCAGATGACCTGACGTGTTTCAGACCAGCTGACGTGTTTCAGACTAGCTGACGTGTTTCAGACTAGCTGACGTGTTTCGGACCAGCTGACGTGTTTCAGACTAGCTGATGTGTTTCAGACCAGCTGACGTGTTTCAGACTAGCTGACGTGTTTCAGATTAGCTGACGTGTTTCAGATTAGCTGAAGTGTTTCAGACCAGCTGACGTGTTTCAGACCAGCTGACTTGTTTCAGATGACCTGACGTGTTTCAGACCAGCTGACGTGTTTCAGACCAGCTGACTTGTTTCAGATGACCTGACGTGTTTCAGACCAGCTGACGTGTTTCAGACCAGCTGACTTGTTTCAGATGACCTGACGTGTTTCAGACCAGCTGACGTGTTTCAGAACTGAAGCCACACCTCCCCTCGATGATGGTGATGATGTCATCAGCCTGGATGTGGAGCTTGTCTGGTTCATCAAAGTCCTGCAGGGCACACATGTCTGTGGGCATGGTCTGGAACACACACACACACACACACACACGTCAGCTGGTCGTCCTCATGGGGGTGTGGGGTTGTATCTGTCCACCAGGGGGCGCTGGAGCTTTGCTGCTGACCCTGCCCCCCCCCCTACCTCCTGCAGGAACTCCCTCAGGGCGATGAAGGTGGGGCGGTCTTCAGGTTTCTGGGCCCAGCACTGCAGGACCACGTTGTAGACGTCCTGGGGACAGTCGTCAGGGCGGGGCAGGCGCTCACCCTCCTGGTCCACTTTGTGCAGGATCTGGATTAGACCAGCAGGGGTCAGACACGATGAGGGCAGCTTCATGACCTGAGTCCATGTTCCTCATATTAATCTAATCTGGATTAATTTGGTGCTACAGTAGTCTGGATTAATTGTATGCTCCACGTGTTCCCCTTCTTAATTTAATCTGCATTAATCTCATGCTCCACATGTTTGTTATTGATAATAATCTGGATTGACCACATCCTCCACGTGTTTCTGTTAATAATAATCTGTTAATCTGACCTGGCTCCCGTTCAGGCCCAGCCTGTTATTAATAATAATCTGTGTTAATCTGACCTGGCTCCCGTTCAGGCCCAGCCTGTTA
>JABVMC010000028.1:15000-20000 GCA_013358685.1 Antennarius maculatus
ACACACACACACACACACACACACACACACACACACAGACACACACACACACACACACACACACACACAGACACACACACACACACACACACACAGACACACACACACACACACACACACACACACACACACAGACACACACACACACAGACACACACACACACAGACACACACACACACACACAGACACACACACACACAAACACACACAGACACACACACACACAGACACACACACACACACACACACACACACACAGACACACACACACACACACACACACACACACACACACAGACACACACACACACAGACACACACACACACACACACACACACAGACACACACACACACACACACACACACAGACACACACACACACACACACACACACACACACACACACACACACAGACACACACACACACACACAGACACACACACACAGACACACACACACACACACACACACACACTCTCCTTCCACCTCGGGGGGTAAAAATAGGACGACTTCTCCGTGATTCCGTCTCTGGTCAGACGTCCAGACAGCGGGGGGGCGTTGGAAGGGCGAGCGAGTGGGGGGGGGTCTCTGGTTTCACATTTCCTACGGTCCCTCGATGCATCGTTGGGTCTCACAACGACGCCGTGTGTTCACGTCCCGGTCGGGGGGGGACAGAGGAGCATTTGATCCGGGGCCAAAGGTCACATTCATCTGCAGGATGGGGGGGCTTGTTTCCTGTCACCCCCCCCACACACACACTCACACGTCTTATCTGCACACATCTCACTTTCAAGTTTCAGTGCTGGGGGGGGGGACTCAATCCCAGTTCCTGTTTTCCATCCTCACCGAGTCCAGAGGGGTAGAGATTGGGATCGGGATGGGGGTGGGTAACTTCCTGTTAGAGGACTAACCCCCCCCCCGTTAATCCCTGTGCTTTCTTCTCCTTTATTTGGTGCTGCTTTTATTTCCTGCTTCTAATCCTCCAAAAATGCTACCCCCCCCCCATTGGCTGACCCCTCCGAGCAGGAAGCCCCTCCCACCCTGCCTCTCGCCAAAACACCGCTTTAGCTTTTCTAATTTCACCAGTTTTAGTTCCGGTTAATCAAACCCTTCAGGAGTTGACCTGTCGCTGCCCCCCCAAAACAACCCCCACCCCCAGAAGCCTGAACATTCACTGTGATGTCATCCTGAACAGGGCGTGGTCTCATTCACTGTCTCACTGAGGTCGTGCGAGGTCAGGTGAGGTCAGGTGAGGTCATTTTAGGTCGTGTGAGGTCATATAAGGTCAGGTGAGATCAGGTGATATCATTGAGGTCGTGTGAGGTCGTGTGAGGTCGTGTGAGGTCAGTGTTCTACAGGACAGAGGCATGAACCTGAACCCACTGTGGGACTGAATGTCTGAGACAGACACAGAACATGTGTGTCCCCTTTTCGGTCGCTTGGCCTCATATGGATAATTCCTGACCGCCCCCCCACTACAGCCCCCCGACACTAAAGCCCCTGACATCTCCTAAATCCAGCCCTCGTCTTCTGTGATCCCCTGAAGCTTCTGCTCCTCAAACGGGTCTCCTCACACACATTTCTGATTGGATGCTGCGGCGTCCCACGGCTGAACGGTGTCCCTGAACGCCACACGTTAATCCTCATGATGTTTACCTCACAGCCTGTCACATGACATCAAAGCAGACAGGAGGGGGGAGAAACCATTCCAGAGTGGGGTGGACGGATCGTACCATTGTCCTTTAGCGGTGTAACTTCAGCGTTTCCACCAATTAGATTAATGGATGAGGTGGGCGGGGCTAAACGCCACACTCTGACCCGTCATTCATCAACGACCTCATGGATTTAGCAAGCAGGGGGGCGGAGCTTCACTAAATCATTATAATCCAGTGGGTCAGCACCCTAAAAATCATCGCTAATGGCTAACGGTGAGGGCTAACGGCTAATGGTGAAGGCTAATGGCTAACAGTGAGGGCTAACAATGTCAGATCCCTGACAAGAGGAAAGAGGCAACTGTTTAAGTTGGTGACCTGAAGGTCAAAGGTCACGCTGACTGATCGGAGCACAGTTCCAACATATTAGCATGGAACAAAATTAGCATTAGCCGCTAACGCAGTGCACCAGAATACGAGTATATGTGTTTAACTGGGGATTAACTGCAGGAGATGTACAACCAGCACCCCCCCCCACCACAACCCCCCCAGATGTTAGCAGCTGTGTCACATCATGAGCGCTACGCTAACGACGCGGCGGCGCTCTACCTCTTCCTCGTCACTGGGGAAGCGCTGGCGGTCGCATTCCAGCGTGTCCTGCAGCCTCTGGTATTCAGCCGTCTCGCCCATGGCGGGGGTCCGGGTGGTGATGGGAGGGGGTCCTCAAACGTGTCAGACGGCCACGGCGCCGGGCGGGGGGTGACCCACACACGTAGCCAGTCAGCTGGTCATGAGGAGACGTCCTGACAGCGCTGATGCTCTCGTCTTCATCGTCGCAGCAGCGCCCCCCCCCGGAAACGGCCAGACGATGAGACGTTTCCACGGCAACACAGCTGATCCTACGTGGAAACGAGAGTCGGCGGCGCTGCGGACGTTGATCCTCCGTTAAAACGCTGACAGCGGCGGGACGCGACCTCTGATCGCCCCCCTCCCCTGAGGGTGAGGCGTGGCTACCCTTGCTCGGCGTCGCCCCCCATCTGGCGCTAACGCATCCTCTCTCAGCGGACGGCGTGCAGGAGTCCGTTCTCTCCTCACCTGCTTCATCTCATCCCTCCTTTGTGTGTCCCCCCCCCCCCCCCGGATCCCGAGCATCTGTCCAATCAGGTTGCTGGCTCGCCTCTGATGGTCGCCGTGGCGATCGATGCCTAATCCCTCACTGCTGCTGCTGTTGTTGTTGTTGTTGTTGCCCCCCAGCCCCCCCCTCTAACCTGCTTTCCCTCAATGTCAGCCATTGCCCTCCTCTATCGCCGTGGCAACATTCACCCCCACCTCCCCCGCCTCCAGTCCTGACAGGATCGGCCAATGGCAGCGAGGCGTGCCGACCTGGAGCGAGAGGGGAGGGAGGGGCATGGTGGGAGGGAGAGTTAATCCCCGTGTGTGTGTGTGTGTGTGTGTGTGTGTGTGTGTGTGTCTGTGTGTGTGTGTGTGGCTATAGAGCAGCCATCTGGATCCTGCTGAGTGACATCTGGATGGGGGGTGGGGTGATGCAGTCGACGCCTTTAAGTCAGGTAGGGGCGGGGCATCGCGGCCCCCCCCCGTTCTGTCAATCACGTCAGAGGATTCACCAGTGAAGACTCCGCCCCCGTCCATCATCCATCCTCCATCCATCCTCCATCCATCCTCCATCCATCCATCATCCATCCATCATCCATCCATCCTCCATCCATCCTCCATCCATCCTCCATCCATCCATCATCCATCCATCCTCCATCCATCCATCATCCATCCATCCTCCATCCATCCATCATCCATCCTCCATCCATCCATCATCCATCCATCCATCCATCATCCATCCATCCATCCATCCCCACCTGTTGATCTACTCTCATTCAGATCCACACCCCACCTGTTGATCTACTCTCATTCAGATCCACACCCCACCTGTTGATCTACTCTCATTCAGATCCACACCCCACCTGTTGACTCAGTTCAAACTCAACCTGCCAGCGTGGCACACTGATGTCACCGCGGTGAGGGCGTGGCACACTGATGTCACCGCGGTGAGGGCGTGGCACACTGATGTCACCGCGGTGAGGGCGTGGCACACTGATGTCACCGCGGTGAGGGCGTGGCACACTGATGTCACCGCGGTGAGGGCGTGGCACACTGATGTCACCGCGGTGAGGGCGTGGCACACTGATGTCACCGCGGTGAGGGCGTGGCACACTGATGTCACCGCGGTGAGGGCGTGGCACACTGATGTCACCGCGGTGAGGGCGTGGCACACTGATGTCACCGCGGTGAGGGCGTGGCAAGATGATGTCACCGCGGTGAGGGCGTGGCAAGATGATGTCACCGCGGTGAGGGCGTGGCACACTCATGTCACCGCGGTGAGGGCGTGGCACACTGATGTCACCGCGGTGAGGGCGTGGCACACTCATGTCACCGCGGTGAGGGCGTGGCACACTGATGTCACCGCGGTGAGGGCGTGGCAAGATGATGTCACCGCGGTGAGGGCGTGGCACACTGATGTCACTGCGGTGAGGGCGTGGCACACTGATGTCACCGCGGTGAGGGCGTGGCACACTGATGTCACCGCGGTGAGGGCGTGGCACACTGATGTCACCGCGGTGAGGGCGTGGCAAGATGATGTCACTGCAGTGAGGGCGTGGCACGCCGGGCAGCTTGAGTTCACCCTCACCGCCAACACCCAGGTGACCAGCGCCCCGGGTGACCCCCCTGTTGAGTCCAAACCAAACCGTCGCCCCCCAGAGAAGCTTCCAGATCCACGTTGTCAGCTCAACTCAATATTTCAGGTTTTTCTGTTTTTTAGTGTTTCTTATTTTTTACTCACACCAAGGCCCCCCCCCATCAGGCTCAGTGGGGATCAATCACGGTCGGGCGTGGAGTCAAACACTTTAATGGCTTCCATTTCCAGGACTCCGTCCTGAGAGGGGTGGGGGGTGAATACCTCCACAAATCCCTGCTCACCCCCCCTTCCTGGAAAGATTTCCAGTTCGGCCCAATCGGAGGTCAGCGGACACGTCTGACAAATCCACCGGACGGAGGAGTGTGAAGACACAAAGACGTGTGTGTGTGTGTGTGTGTGTGTGTGTGTGTGTGTGTGTGTGTCTGTGTGTGTGTGTGTGTGTGTGTGTGTGTGTGTGTGTCTGTGTGTGTGTGTGTGTGTGTGTCTGTGTGTGTGTGTGTGTCTGTGTGTGTGTGTGTGTGTGTGTGTGTGTGTGTCTGTGTGTCTGTGTGTGTGTGTGTGTGTGTGTGTGTGTGTGTGTGTGTGTGTGTGTCTGTGTGTGTGTGTGTCTGTGTGTGTGTGTGTGTCTGTGTGTG
>JABVMC010000028.1:22500-52500 GCA_013358685.1 Antennarius maculatus
CATCATGTCATCATTTCATCATCCTCGTTTCTCAGGCTGCATGAATCCAGACTTTTATTTTATTACTTTGACACTAATATCTAGAAAATCTATGGAATTTTTGTGAGAAATAAAAACCCATTTGTGAGCATGTTAAATTCAACGAGGCAGCCATGAGCACCACCTACTGGTGGAGTCTGGTATTACACCTCCACATTACTTGGTTTATGAAACCAGACTGAAAAGGTTTATACTAGCACCACCCAAAACCAGATTCAACTTCAATCTGTACACACACACACACACACACACACACACACACACACACACACACACACACACACACACGTCTGAGTGGCTGACCCCTGTGATGGTCTTACCTGGTTGGGTCTGTCGTCTCAGGTGCTCCTCATGCAGTCCCGGCTCCCGGTCCACTGAGGCCAGGTTCTGGCCTGCTATTGGTCCACAGCGCCGCACCAGTCATCCTCATCCATCGGCCACACCCACCAGTTCTGTACCACACCCACCTGGAGAGAGAGCGTTTCAGGGGTCAGAACCCGCTTCTGATTGGACAGAGAGCTCCATCACCTCCAGCCTCTGACGGGTGATGGGGCGGGTCGGATACTCTTCATCATTCACCTCCACATCATCATCATCTTCATCATCATCATCATCGTGTGTGAGGTGGAGACACCTTCAGGCTGCTGGCGTTTAGCTGCCGCTCAAAACACATTTTACTTTGTTTCAGAGCAAATGAAACTTTACAGTGAAGCAGTGGAAATGGAGACACAACCAGCCACACACACACACACACACACACACACACACACACACACACACACACACACTCCAGTGACAACGAGCCGCTTCCTCCTGGAACAATGACCTCCATTGACGTGAGAACACGAGTGAAGGTGTGACGGCGTCTGCTGGGAAACACACACACACACACACGCGCACACACACACACACACACACACACACACTCATTTAGCAGCAGGCTGACGATGTCATCATTCATGATGATGACATCACCGACGTGTGTCAGCTGTAGGGCGCCAGAGGTTTGTTTTTACAGGTTTGTCCACTGCCAGCAGCACGGAGATGGTGGGTAATAGCTGCAGCCCCCACCTTGCACACAAACACTGCCCCTCCCTGGGAGGGTAGGGTAGAAATAAACCAGAAATACACCAGAGATAAACCAGGAATAAACCAGAGATAAACCAGAGATAAACCAGGAATAAACCAGAGATAAACCAGAGATAAACCAGGAACAAACCAGAGATAAACCAGAGATAAACCAGAAATACACCAGAGATAAACCAGGAATAAACCAGAGATAAACCAGAGATAATCCAGAGATAAACCAGAGAAAAACCAGACATAAACCAGAGAGATAAACCAGACATAAACCAGAGATAAACCAGAGAGATAAACCAGACATAAACCAGAGATAAACCAGAGATAAACCAGACATAAACCAGAGATAAACCAGAGATAAACCAGAGATAAACCAGAGATAAACCAGACATAAACCAGAGAGATAAACCAGACATAAACCAGAGATAAAACAGAGAGATAAACCAGAGATAAAACAGAGATAAACCAGAGATAAACCAGACATAAACCAGAGATAAACCAGAGATAAACCAGACATAAACCAGAGATAAACAAGACATAAACCAGAGAGATAAACCAGACATAAACCAGAGATAAACCAGAGAGATAAACCAGACATAAACCAGAGATAAACCAGAGATAAACCAGACATAAACCAGAGAGATAAACCAGACATAAACCAGAGATAAACCAGAGAGATAAACCAGACATAAACCAGAGATAAACCAGAGATAAACCAGACATAAACCAGAGATAAACCAGAGATAAACCAGACATAAACCAGACATAAACCAGAGATAAACCAGACATAAACCAGAGAGATAAACCAGACATAAACCAGAGATAAACCAGAGAGATAAACCAGACATAAACCAGAGATAAACCAGAGATAAACCAGACATAAACCAGAGATAAACCAGAGATAAACCAGACATAAACCAGAGATAAACCAGACATAAACCAGAGATAAACCAGAGATAAACCAGACATAAACCAGAGAGATAAACCAGACACAAACCAGAGATAAACCAGAGAGATAAACCAGACATAAACCAGAGATAAACCAGACATAAACCAGACATAAACCAGAGATAAACCAGGAATAAGCCAGAGATCTTCACTGATTCTCCTGACCAATGGCGTTAGTCTCGGTTGTGGTTCTACAAACCCACACCATGACAGCGTCAAACGTTTTCCATCATGGTTATTACTCATTTATTAGTGTGATCTGGGTTCTGAAGGTCTCGTAGGTCCACAGGCTTCACCTGAAGAACCAGACCAGACTCATGCAGGAAGTTCCTCCGACGCTCCTGCAGAATCTGACATCCAGTTGAGGAATTAGCACCAGTACGCCTCCGTTAGCTAACGGCTAAACGTTAGTGAACATCAGAGATGACACAAACAGCTGATCTGTAACTCAAATTTTATCCTTTGGCGTAAAAACCAACTAAAAATACAACAAAATAAACACTGAAGATAGTGAGATTTGTTGCACTCTGCACCATTTCTCCATTTTTACCTCAACTTATCAGACAATTCTGTGAATTCCTGTGGAAAACAAAGGTTTCAGTTTGCACAATGTGGGCACTGGTGAGTGTGAACGACTGATAATGAGTGTGATCCAGTGACTCCGCTGACATCACACCTTTAGCTTCATGTGGATACACACACTTCACCACAGGAGGTACTGATGTTCATGTGTTTAACTCATTAATCACTAGTCCTGGTGTGTAGCTAACGTGTCTCTCTGGGACGTTTCCACAGACTCGTGGTGTGAAGGTGAACAAACAGGAAGGACGCGAGTCAAAGCTCATCAGACGTGACTCAGACGATGCTTCAAGCTCCAGCTGTGCTTTGGTACGATGGCGCTGTGTAGCCTAGCCCAAACACAAGCCTAGCTACAGATGCTGTATTAGCGTAGCCTTTGCTAAATGTTACCTTCGTGCTACGTTTCCACCTCCAGACTGGAGTTACATCCTGTTCTCTTCAAAATAAAAGCCAATCATCATCAAGGATTTTCAAAGTCAGATGCTCAGACGTACGACAGCGACCTGGACCTTTGACCCGTTGGGTCAGAGCCATTGGGGTCAGAGCCATTGGGGTCAGAGCCATTGGGGTCAGAGCCATTCAGCCAATCAGGTTAACTGTAGCCATAAAGAGCCGTCCTGTGTGGACGGCTGCCATCATAAAACATCACTAATCTGCTGCTAATGAGTCGTTAGAGCACGTGTGTGTGTGTGTGTGTGTGTGTGTGTGTGTGTGTGTGTGTGTGTGTGTGTGTGTGTGTGAGGCCTCATGTCTGACACCTGGTCTGTGTTCAGTGAGCAAACTGTTCACAAGCGTTCTGTCTGGTTCGTTGCTCCTCATTCTACGGTGAGTCAGCGAGGATGCTGGGACATGTAGTCCAGCAGACACACGATGGAATCACTATTATTCACTATTACTCCTGGTTTGAGCTCCTGCTGGCTGCTGGTTCTGTGACGTTACAGAACGATTGGCTGGTTTTGGTGGTGTTTGCTATTGAACGCAGCTCAGGTGCTGCAGGGATGGATGTTCAGCCATCAGGAAGTTTAACTTATTGATCCTGTGTGATCAGAGCTTCACACACTGATTAGTGTGAAACACACAACACTGAGGGTGGAACTCAGATATGACGCCTGCTGATTATAATATAACTAATTTAATTTACTGCATTTGCCACATTTAGAGGTTTCCTCGTGAGGCCACTGGTATTAATTTACATCTTTTCTCAGGTGTGAATTTAATTCAGAAATGGTTGTGAGTGGAGAATGTTCACAGAAATGTTTCACTGCTAACAGAATGTTGTTCTGCAGGAGAGTCACTGGACTAAATGATACAGAACAGGGTTTCACTTCTCACTTCAATCATAAATAGGGTTTGACTTTATAGAAAAGCTCTGCTGCTAGCACCGCTGCTAGCTCTGCTGCTAGCTAACAAACAGCTGCGAGGGTGGGTCACGTGACATAAAAACGTCACAAGCAGCGAACGTTCGTCATGTTTAGCGCTACTTTTCATGAATGTTGCTGAAAAACAGTTCAAACTAACAGGAAAACTGAGACCGAGCCGAGGACGGGGCTTCACCGAGGAGAACCGTGATTGGATGTTTTAATGCAGCCCAGAACAAAGGTGGAAGCTGATTGGCCACGTGACGCACGCGATCACTGTAATAGGACAGCCGCCGGTCGAAGGATAGATCCTGTTCTTGTGATCATTTCGTGTTTAATCGCAGGAACAAACGTTTGGATGGATTTAACGGGAGTTTTTAATGAAGCGAAACGGTTAAAACAGGTTGAAACAGGTTGAAACAGGTTAAAACAGGTTAAAACAGGTCCGGTTAAACATCTAGTTGTTACTGCGGACATTAATTATTCATGACTCCTCCGTTCCGGAGTGTTTACAGGGCGCGCGCCTACCTGTCACTTGTTGTCACCTCCGGTTCCGGTGGGCTTCGGCGCTGCGACGCCCCGGCTACAGCTCCACCGATCCCGACATGCGTGCAGCTCCCGGGGGCTCCGCCGCGGGGGGACGCGGGGGCAACGGCACCGACACCGCGTCCGGTTCGCGCCAGTGCTGAACGGGGGACGAACGCACGAGCCCGACTGACAACGGAGTCGGTGTTTGAGCTCGAGCCGCTGGCGTCAGCTCTGTGCTGTCTTTGTACGGAGCAGAGATCGTCTGTGTGTGAGACGAGGGGTCACTCCAACACGAAACACAGAAATCCGTGTCTATAACACTCACCTTTACGTTTGATCAAACAGTTCGAATAACATGAATAAAACACAATTTTAAGTAACAGAATTTTTGATAACTTTATTTAAAATCGTTTGTCAAACTGTGGTCTGCATTTGTTCCCGCGCAGCGGAAGTCAGTAGCAGTGAGACCTCCTGTCTTTGTTTCAGCTGTAGTTACCATGGAGACGGTCAGCCCACTCTTAAAGGGACAAGACACCCTCAGTGCTACGGTTGTGACGTAGACTGTACTCACATTTATAGTCCAGCTGCTATTTTACCCAAGTTGTTTAAACTATAATTTACGTCTTGACAGGAAGAGCCTCTAATAACTTGTGTTTGAAAAGAAAACTTTATTCATAGTCACACATGCAGACAGTCTGAAAGGCTGGAGCTGGAATGAAAACCATTAGCATGGGGTTTATTTTGTCTCCATCTGGTGGAGGTCCGTCAGTAAAGAGGTGTCCTCGTTGGGGGGACGTCAAAAGGTGATAAATTATATATATATATATATATATATATATATATATATATATATATATATATATATATATATATATATATATATAAAAATAAAACAGGAAATCACATTAATTTTGAAATGTTAGCTTCATATCAAGATGTGTGCTACAACCATCTGCTAAGTGAAGCAGGCTGATAACTGATCTGATGTTAAATCTGCAAAGGGAAGTGTGTCCCTATCGTGAAAATAAACACTAACACTAGAGCACAGGTGATCGACATTAAACACTGGTTTCATTGTGAAAATACTTGTTCCCTCTCCGAAGTGTAATTACATTCAAGCTTTTTATAGCTTATAATTGAGGAACTAAAAGTTTCAGACTGAACCAGGTGAATGCAGAGAATCAACACGGACCAGTGTGATGTAATGTGATTGTTTATTGCAGCAACATAAATGTTAAATTAATCAAAAGTGTGTACAGTTAATGGAGGGCAGCTTATTGTAACAATCTCCAAACACGTCACAAATCTTAATGTTAAAAGTCAAATTTTGTGAACAAATTCGTCTGTGTGAAAGTAAAGAAATGGAATTTAATGTAGAGCAAAAGATCAGATCGTTTAAAAATCATCCAAAATTTGTGTTTTTTCCACTGAGGAGTAACATCAGGTGGGTTTTAACTGAAATATTCCAAAACAAATCAGTGGTCACATCAACTACTTTAACAATTGCAATTTAAATCTCATTTACACTGATTTGGTCTGTTTTTTTTATTCTTTTTCCACTTTTCACTCTTCCAACAGCTGTATCTAAAGTGTTTTATACCTGATATTTAAACCAGTAACATTTGATTCTTGCAGACAACAGGAACATAAAGAACTAGAACAAACTCAAAAAGAAAAGCCAAATATACATCCTCCAAAACCTGGACGCGCCGTAAGCAGAACCTCAAAGGAAAAGGCACAAGGAAATGAACACCAATCAGCAGACAGCACGACAGGAAACAGGAAGCAGACACGTGAGGTTCTCAGACCTGACATGTCGGTTCCACATGAAGCCTCCAGAATGTGTGAAGGACAGATACGAGCGTGGGAACATCCCAGAAGCTTCAGAGACGAGGACGTTTGGCGTCGCCAAGGCGTCGTATGTACAGGAATTATGGGAATCACTGCTCCCGATAATAAACCCACCCCTACAGTGAAAGATGGAGAGCACTGCCTCCGATACGGACACACTGGTAGGCAAAAACTACCTTCTTCTTGGCATTATGGGAGACGCTGCTCCCGATAATGTGGTCAGGATGGGGTGTGCATGAACCGAGGGACCGGCGCCGGCGGCGAGCCGCTCCGCCAGCGCGCTGACCGGTTCGTCATCAAGCTGGTGTCAATTAACAAGAAAATTAATTCAATTATTAGAATTAAGTTGTTGTCCTGGCGAGCGGCGCCGGGGGGCCGTCAGTCGACATGAACACGCCCATCAGCAGATGCTGCTTTATTATTTCGACAGTATAACTGTCATAATTATGGGAGGCACTGCTCCCGATAATTACACATCATTTCTACAAAAGACAATAAAAAAATATTTATAGTGAACTCTGCCACTGATAAATAAATAGACAATAAATAGACGTACGGTTTGTTTCAGTGTCGGGTTGAACTCCCTTCAGACGGACAGGTGGATTAAACATCTGGATTAAACCTTAATCTGAGTGGAATTAGGGTCCTTTAACGCAGCCTGAATGTCAGACAGACGCAGGTTCCAGCGACCAATGGGAGCACAGGGCGTGGCGTTTGAACGCGTGTGTTTTTCCCATGATGCTGATGGTGAGTGAAACCTGCGACCCCGTCATTCGAGGCTGTTTGAGGGAAGCACCGAGGATTAAACGCAGCGTTTCAGTCCCAAATAACGGAATTATTTCAGTTCTTCAGGAAGAATTCTTGAAATTGAAATTGAAATTAAGGCAGATTGGGATTAAATCTGTGGTCACTGGTTGGGTCAGTGCTGGTCACTGGTTGGGTGTAATGCTGGTCACTGGTTGGGTGTAATGCTGGTCACTGGTTGGGTGTAATGCTGGTCACTGGTTGGGTGTAATGCTGGTCACTGGTTGGGTGTAATGCTGGTCACTGGTTGGGTCAGTGCTGGTCACTGGTTGGGTGTAATGCTGGTCACTGGTTGGGTGTAATGCTGGTCACTGGTTGGGTGTAATGCTGGTCACTGGTTGGGTGTAATGCTGGTCACTGGTTGGGTCAGTGCTGGTCACTGGTTGGGTGTAATGCTGGTCACTGGTTGGGTCAGTGCTGGTCACTGGTTGGGTGTAATGCTGGTCACTGGTTGGGTCAGTGCTGGTCACTGGTTGGGTGTAATGCTGGTCACTGGTTGGGTGTAATGCTGGTCACTGGTTGGGTGTAATGCTGGTCACTGGTTGGGTGTAATGCTGGTCACTGGTTGGGTGTAATGCTGGTCACTGGTTGGGTGTAATGCTGGTCACTGGTTGGGTGTAATGCTGGTCACTGGTTGGGTGTAATGCTGGTCACTGGTTGGGTGTAATGCTGGTCACTGGTTGGGTCAGTGCTGGTCACTGGTTGGGTGTAATGCTGGTCACTGGTTGGGTGTAATGCTGGTCACTGGTTGGGTGTAATGCTGGAGCAGTGGAGCCGAGGGACTTTCTGATGAACACTTTCGGTTCCACGCGTCTTAATTTCAAGGTAAACGCTGGTTGATGGACGTTCACGCCGTCGGGGAGGGGGGGGGGGGCAGGAGGGGGGGGGGGGCAGGAGGGGCGGGGTTACTTCTTAGAGCTGACCATCCAGATGTCCTCTGCCAGCGCGTTGGCCGAGGCCTGGATGGTCCAGGTCACCAGGGCGAACTGGTTGCGGAACAGGTCGGCGTCGGCCCCCGGGGCGCTCATCTTCAGCCCCTCCAGGTGCTCCATCAGGCCCCTGAGGGTGTGGGGGCCCGAGCCCAGCAGGATGTGGCGGAACGGTGTGTCTCTGGGCGACACGTAGGGCGACAGGAAGTTCTTCTCCACCTGTAGGAACAACGGCGCCGGGGGGTGGGGGTGTGTGTCAGAGGAACGCCTTTATTTAAAAGGTGATAACAATCCACCCTGATGAAACGGGTCATGTGACACGAGGCGTGGGTTAAAGGGTTAAAGCTGGTGGGCGGGGCCGGCCTTACCGTCATCATGCGGTCGTTGAGGATGCGACACATCTCGATGTCCTCCAGGTCGCTGTTCTGCACGTTGTCCATCAGCATGCGGGCGGCGCGGCCGTAGGAGCCGGCGGCCGAGAACAACCACTGGACCGTCACGTCCTGGGGGAACAGCTGGGGCCGCAACTGGACACACGAGGGGGGGTTAGTGTCCCTGATGGAAGGGGTCACGCCGGGTTCACGCCGGCGCTCAAATCGGATCACTAAAACCAAACGTCTGCAGAGCTGGGGGTCAACAGGAGTTCAGCTCCTTTCCGATTCATTATCTGGGAGCGTGGAGACGAGGCTCCGCCCCTCAGATAAGCCAACAGCCAATCAGAGCGCGACACTCACCCTCCTGATCTCGTTGACCTTGGCGTTGACCTTGGCCACCTGGCTGGTGACGATCCAGTGGTACTTGGTGACGTCGATGCGCAGCAGCCGGTCGTGCACCAGCCTCAGGACCATGTGACCAGCGAAGCGGGCGGCGGCCTGGGCCAGCTGAGGAACCTGATTGGACGTGGCGGCGTTAAGCTTCTCCCGGGTGTCCTGCATGGTGCCGAAGTACGGGTACTCCTGGTGGGAGGGGGTGGAACAGTTTGGAAACACGCATCCAACCCAATGCCGTGATGTCACGCATAGCCGTCCAATAGGAAAGCAGGACGACTTACTGAAGAACCAGAAGTGAATCGAAACGAGATGGAGGGAATTCCAGAGAAGGTGAGGAAGGGATAGGCGGTGTCATCCAACCGGAGAGGCTCCAACCTGGGGGGGCCGACACCAGAGGTGAAGGGTCAAAGGTCATACACGAGCGTGACGCTGCACGGAGGCGTCGCCAGAGAGAAACGCCTGAACGGCGCCGGCGGCCCGCTGACACTCACATGTTGGTTTGCCAGCTGCCTTTTCCAAACTGGGACAGCAGAGACGGGCCCTGATTGGACGTGCTCACCTGGGGAAGACAACCAGTCACCAACAGGCCGACAGGATGGGAGGCGGGGCTACCTGTACCTCCACCTGATGGACTTTACCTTGGCCAGAGCGTTCTCGATCAGGCTGTACAGCAACGGACTCCCAGAGACTTTGAACCCATTCAGACCTGAACACAAGAGTCCAGTCAGTCGTTTGTCAGTGGTGAATATTTATTCGTGTAAATCAGCCCGACTGTGGTGAACACCTGACACGACTGCATCCAGATCCACGTAGGTGAAGGCTTTGGTGCTCAGAGAGGACAGGTAACCCTGGATGGACAGACAAACACAGCCTGAGCTCCAGTGGGGGGGTTCAGGATGGATCTGAGGTGTAACGCTCACCTCCAGCCACTCGGTGGCGCCAACGCTCCCGTATTCTCCAGCGCTCCAGCTGGCGAACACGATGCTCCTCCTGGGCTTGAATCCATCTGAGCAGAAGGAGGAGAGGTCGCCGTGGTTACACCCACATCCTGGTCACGCTAACAGCTAGCGGCGGCTAACACTCACCCCACTCCGTCATGTCGGCGATGGCGCGGGCCAGCTCCACCAGGATGCTGGTGCCCACGGTGGACTTAGCGAAGCCCGGACCCCAGGCATCCCTCTGGGCGCCGATGACCACGTAGCGATCTGCGATGACATCACAGTCAGCCCCGCCCACACAGCCCAATCGCCCCCACCCCCAACCCGAACCCGCCCACCTTTATCCACGAAGCCCTCCAGCACGCCGAACACGTTGTGGATCTTCTTCTCGGTCAGGACGTTGTTCACCTCCAGGGTCACCACGTCGTCCACGCCCCCCAGCTGGTGGATGCCCCCCCACTTCTCAGGCTCAGCCGGTCCCCCCAGCTGCCTGTGGGCGCACACATTGAACAGGAATGCTGGGTGAGCTAACGCGGCTACGGGGGAGGGCAGTCTGGAGGCGGGGCTGACCTCAGGATGCCCGTCGCCACGCGAGCAGAGATAGTCTGAGCCGGGATGGGGGGCAGGCCCGACGACTGGATGGGGGGGAACTGGGTGTGGTTGAAGGACGGGAAGCCGGGGGTGTAGGGGTCCCCTGAGCCCAGGTGGACCTGTGGGGGGGCACACCAAAGATATTAGCTTCAACCAGCTAGCACAGCGGCTATGATGCTACTTCCTGGATGCTTCAGAGGTCTAAACCACATGTGTCAAACTCAAGGCCCGGGGGCCGAATGTGGCCCTCCACATCATCTCATGTGGCCCTCGTTTCATGAGCGTGTGAGACTCACGTGTCCAAACAGCTGGGTGGTGTCTGCAAACGCGTAGTCCTCAGGGTCGGGGTAGATCAGCACGGCCGTGGCGTTCATTTTAGCCGCGTTAGCTACCTGTGGGTTACAGGAAACAGATATCAATACTTACGTTACGCTAGCTTTACATTAGCTTTACATACTTACAATAAAAAAATGATGCTAACTTTTTCTGTAATATTGGGAAAAAATCCACTTCATTCAACAAAAATATCAACTTTTTTTTCATTACTCCACTTAAATTACGAACCTGGAAATCGCCGTTATGTTTTCATCACGTGATTTACATGCATGATTCTGTCTTATTAAAATCGACCAAACGTGATGTGATGTCATCTGCTGATGTGACTCAGCGCTTTACAAATAAGTCGATTATCAACGTCCCTTTTGAAAAAGATGCAAAAATTGGAGAAAATCCAAGTGACAATAAATAAAAACAATCAAAAGTTAATGAAGAAACGGAGACAGTTATTACTACAGTTATTACTACAGATATTACTAGTTATTACTACAGATATTACTAGTTATTACTACTGTTATTACCACAGTTATTACCGCAAATATTACTGCAGATATTACTGCAGTTATTACTACAGATATTGCTACAGATATTACTAGTTATTACTACAGATATTACTAGTTATTACTACAGTTATTACTACAGTTATTACTACAGTTATTACTACTGTTATCACTACAGATATTACTACAGTTATTACTACAGTTATTACTACAGATATTACTACAGTTATTACTAGTTATTACTACAGATATTACTAGTTATTACTACTGTTATTACCACAGTTATTACCGCAAATATTACTGCAGATATTACTGCAGTTATTACTACAGATATTACTAGTTATTACTACTGTTATTACCACAGTTATTACCGCAAATATTACTGCAGATATTACTGCAGTTATTACTACAGATATTGCTACAGATATTACTAGTTATTACTACAGATATTACTACAGTTATTACTAGTTATTACTACTGTTATCACTACAGATATTACTACAGTTATTACTACAGTTATTACTACAGATATTACTACAGTTATTACTAGTTATTACTACAGATATTACTAGTTATTACTACTGTTATTACCACAGTTATTACCGCAAATATTACTGCAGATATTACTGCAGTTATTACTACAGATATTGCTACAGATATTACTAGTTATTACTAGATATTACTACAGTTATTACTACAGTTATTACTACAGTTATTACTACAGTTATTACGACAGATATTACTACAGTTATTACTACTGTTATTACAACAGATATTACTACAGTTATTACTACAGATATTACTACAGATATTACTAGTTATTACTACAGATATTACTAGTTATTACTACTGTTATTACCACAGTTATTACCGCAAATATTACTGCAGATATTACTGCAGTTATTACTACAGATATTGCTAGTTATTACTACAGATATTACTAGTTATTACTACAGTTATTACTACAGTTATTACTACAGTTATTACTACAGTTATTACTACTGTTATCACTACAGATATTACTAGTTATTACTACAGTTATTACTACAGATATTACTACAGTTATTACTAGTTATTACTACAGATATTACTACAGTTATTACTACTGTTATCACTACAGTTATCACTACAGTTATTACTACAGATATTACTACAGTTATTACTACAGTTATTACTGCAGATATTACCACATGTATTACTACAGATATTACTACAGGTATTACTACAGGTATTACTACAGGTATTACTACAGGTATTACTACAGGTATTACTACAGATATTACTACAGGTATTACTAAATGTGTGTGAAGGTTCTGTCAGCTTGGCTCAGTGTCCACAGGAGAAATTATGAATTAAAGTAAAAGAAAAAAAAAGAAAACTATTACATCTTTTATTTTTAAAACATTTTTAAATGACTACCAGGCTTTAACATTTTGATAACATATAATAATTTTCTTTTTTTTTCTTTTTACTTGAAGAGTTATGGTGTTATTAATAAAATCATTTAAATTAACAGTTTTAGTTTTTATGTTGATCTATGGTTAAACCCAATCCTTGTGTTGCTTCTACCGTATGTTCTGTTATTACTGTTGGGATGCACACATTGTTCTTGAAGCGTATCCCAGGATGCACTGCTTCCTGGAGGCAACATGAACTCTGCTGAAGGGACAAACTAGGCGTTGCCCACCTTCTCGGCGAAGGTGATCCTCCCGGCTCGCAGCAGCACCACCCTCCCGCTGGCGTGGATGTTCTTGTCCCTCAGTGTGCTGAAGTCGTCCTCCTGGCCGTAGTGGGCGTACAGGACGGCGCCCTGCACCAGAGAACACATTTACGCACGGGTCACTGAGGGAGACGCCCCGACCTGGTCCGGGTCTTGTTACCGATACGGTTCCGGTCCCGCTGTAGGACAGGAAGCCCTCCAGACGCTCCTTGCTCTGGTTCCTGAAGCGGATCTTGTTGGAACCGGACGCCGGCGGGTCCTGGACCTTCACGAAGTGCTGGTCAGTCCAGGTCTTCATCCCCAGCCTGCTGAAGCGCTCCATCACCCGGTTGGCCAGGGACTCGTCGCCTGGTGACCCGGCCTGGTGGGTGTCACTGGAGAAGTCCCTGAGAGAGAGACGGGTGTGAAGAGAGACGGGCGTGAAGAACGGGACACGTCGAGGCCCCAAGGTGGCTTGTCGGATTCTACTCGGGTTCAAGACGGGTTCTAGTCTGGTTCTAGTTGGGTTCCAGTCGGGTTCTCGTCAGGTTCTAGTTGGTTCTAGTTGGGTTCTAGTCAGATTCTAGTCAGATTCTAGTTGGGTTCTAGTCGGTTCTAGTTGGGTTCTAGTTGGTTGTAGTTGGGTTCTAGTCGGATTCTAGCGGGTTGGGTTCTAGTTGTTTCTAGTTGGGTTCTAGCAGATCGGGTTCTAGTTGGGTCGGGTTCTAGTCAGGTTCTAGTTGGTTCTAGTTGGGTTCTAGTCAGATTCTAGTTGGGTTCTAGCAGGTAGAGTTCTAGTCGGGTTCTAGTTGGATCGGGTTCTAGTTGGGTTCTAGTTGGTTCTAGTTGGGTTCTAGTCAGATTCTAGTCAGGTTCTAATTGGGTTCTAGCAGATCGGGTTCTAGTTGGGTTCTAGTTGGTTCTAGTTGGGTTCTAGTCAGATTCTAGTCAGGTTCTAGTTGGGTTCTAGCAGGTCGGGTTCTAGTTGGGTTCTAGTTGGGTCGGGTCGGGGTCGGGTTCTGCTCACCTGAAGGCAGCCTCAAACTTGTCGGTGGAGAACTTCTTGTTGAGGAACTTCATCACATCCTCCCAGTCCATCAGGGGGGCGCTGCCCGTCTCGTGGGGGTAGACCGGGAGGGGGTCTTCGAACGGCATGGCGGTGGATTTACACAGAGGCTCCACCCTCTTCTTCTGGTAAACGACGTAGCCAATCAGGAAGCCTGAAAGCAGCAGTGGTTTTTAAAGGAGGAAGTACAGACATTGTGGTCCTCCGACCCCCCCGAGGGATACCCCCAGGGGAAAACACCCCCCCTCTCACCAATGATGAAGATGAGGAGCGTGCCCACCGCCATGAAGCACAGACTTCTGGGAGAGCGGCCCGGCTTGTGCGTCACGTAGGCGCTGTGGTTGGAGTTGTGGTTGAGGTGCCCCCCCACGCCGTTGCCCCCCACCTCCTCGTCCACGTCGGACGACAGCTTCATCTCCACCTGGCTGCTGTCGCCCTCCATGTTCTGGGTCAGGTTGAAGCGGGTGTAGCAGTGGGGCTCCCCGTTAAACTGGGGGGGCGGAGCAAAGGTCAGCTGACCGTTTGATAAACGACTGGTTACTGGAGCGGTCACATGACCGGTTCTGTACTCACGATTTTGGATATGGTTGAGCGTGCCTGGTCCATCGCTGCTTCACACGAGTCTGAGGAGGAAACACGCCGTCAGGAGAAACCCACACCAGAACCCCACTGGGGTAAAACGAACGGGAGGGGCAAACACCACCAGGGTTCCACGAAACACAGCAACATGACCTGAAACGTGAACCTCATGCATGTTTTCCTCTCACTGGCAGAGGTCAGAGGTCAGAGGTCTGTGTGTGAGACCCTCCTCAGGGGAGGGGCTCGCTCTGCAGGTGCTGCAGCTACAGGACGCCAGATGGGTCATGTGACCCGTGTCATCAGGACGATTCTATTGATTCAGTGACATCTGATCAGCAGCTCTTCAGTTGTTCTTGACCGCTGGATCACCTCCACGTAACCACGGCGATGACTAACCGGGCTCACACGTGTTCACATGTTCTGACCCACGGTCTCCTGACAGGAGTTCATGTTGGTTAAATGATTACCTGAACGACCTGAACAAAGCAGCTGGGTTCCTTGTTCCTGTTGGTGCTTTTGTTCCATTATAAAGACCAAACGAAGCGTTAACAGCAAAAGGTCACGTGGTTTCCACGGCAACACACACAGAATAATGAAACATTAAAACACAAGCTAACAGGAAACGAGCGACTCAAACGCTCCTGGAACGTCGTTCACCTGTAGTTCACCTGTAGTTCACAACTAGTTCACCTCTACTTCACCTGTAGTTCACCTCTAGTTCACCCCTAGTTCACCTGTAGTTCACCTCTAGTTCACCCCTAGTTCACCTGTAGTTCACCTCTAGTTCACCCCTAGTTCACCTGTAGTTCACCTCTAGTTCACAACTAGTTCACCTCTAGTTCACCTCTCGTTCACCTCTCGTTCACCTCTCGTTCACCTCTCGTTCACATCTAATTCTCCTCGCGTTCTCCTCGCGTTCTCCTCTCGTTCACCTGTAGTTCACTTCTCGTTCACCTGTAGTTCACTTCTCGTTCACTTCTAGTTCACCTGTAGTTCACATCTAGGTCAGATGTAGTTCTGGTCTCGTTCACCTGTAGTTCACATCTAGTTCACATCTAGTTCACCTCTCGTTCACCTCTCGTTCACCTCTCGTTCACCTCTCGTTCACCTCTCGTTCACCTCTCGTTCACCTCTCGTTCACATCTAATTCTCCTCGCGTTCTCCTCTCGTTCTCCTGTAGTTCACTTCTCGTTCACCTGTAGTTCACTTCTCGTTCACCTGTAGTTCACTTCTCGTTCACTTCTAGTTCACCTGTAGTTCACATCTATGTCAGATGTAGTTCTGGTCTAGTTCACTTGTAGTTCACGTCTAGTTTAGGTCTAGTTTAGGTCTAGTTTAGGTCTAGTTTACATCCAGTTCACCTCTAGTTCACCAGTAGTTCACTTCTACTTCATTTCTAGCTCACATCTAGCTCACAGGTCTCCAAATGAGTCACATTCTGAAGCGGAGCTGGACCCACATGACACGAAAGTCCTCCACAAAGACGTTTCCATGACAACCAAAGGTTTTAACACAATTAGACCTTGAATTCGTGTTAACTTCTTTAACCCTGACGTACTAAACCCACTGGTGGACTGGATAATCTGACTGAGGAGCCGTGAACTGTGACCCCGCCCCTCACAGATAAAGAACCTATCAAACAACCCCCGTCTTATCAGCCCCAGACGTAATCCAGGTCTGAACCGGGGAGGGGTGTCCTCCAGGGTTAAACCAGCAGAGAGTTTACGTCTAGTCCTGAATGAAACGAGGTCGTTTAATGTCAAACCACAGATCAACCCCGACTCTAAACCTGACTTTATCTGTGCAGCGCTAAAGACGCCCGTCTCCATGGTTACCAGCTCTAGTGGGGGGGGCAAACTCCCCTTGTTACAGCGTGACCTCGCTGCTTGACCCAGGTGGTCTACCAGAAACGCTCCGAGACCTGAGGTGCCCTGGAATAACCTCTCTCTGGGGTATTAAAGACTCGTCTCCTTTCTCTGGGGTATTATTCCTTTCTGTGTGACAGGTGTGTTTCTCTGGGGCAAATAAGGGTGTAAACGCGTTGGAAGCGTTCCTGTCGTGATAAGCTGCTAACTTTAGACGTGAGCGGCTGCTGGACGTTTAAAAATACACAACCAATAAAACCTGGACCGTCCCCCGACCTCCATTCACACCTTCAGGTCCCCCCCCCGAGCTCCATTCACACACCCGAGCTCCATTCACACACCCGAGCTCCATTCACACACCCGAGCTCCATTCACACACCTGAGCTCCATTCACACACCTGAGCTCCATTCACACACCTGAGCTCCATTCACACACCTGACCTCCATTCACACACCCGACCTCCATTCACACACCCGACCTCCATTCACACACCCGACCTCCATTCACACACCCGACCTCCATTCACACACCCTACCTCCATTCACACACCCGACCTCCATTCACACACCCGAGCTCCATTCACACACCCGAGCTCCATTCACACACCCGAGCTCCATTCACACACCCGAGCTCCATTCACACACCCGAGCTCCATTCACACACCCGAGCTCCATTCACACACCCGAGCTCCATTCACACACCCGAGCTCCATTCACACACCCGACCTCCATTCACACACCCGACCTCCATTCACACACCCGAGCTCCATTCACACACCCGAGCTCCATTCACACACCCGAGCTCCATTCACACACCCGAGCTCCATTCACACACCCGAGCTCCATTCACACACCCGAGCTCCATTCACACACCTGACCTCCATTCACACACCTGACCTCCATTCACACACCTGAGCTCCATTCACACACCTGAGCTCCATTCACACACCCGACCTCCATTCACACACCCGACCTCCATTCACACACCCGACCTCCATTCACACACCCGACCTCCATTCACACACCCGACCTCCATTCACACACCCGACCTCCATTCACACACCCGAGCTCCATTCACACACCCGAGCTCCATTCACACACCCGAGCTCCATTCACACACCCGAGCTCCATTCACACACCCGAGCTCCATTCACACACCTGAGCTCCATTCACACACCCGAGCTCCATTCACACACCCGAGCTCCATTCACACACCCGAGCTCCATTCACACACCCGAGCTCCATTCACACACCCGAGCTCCATTCACACACCCGAGCTCCATTCACACACCCGAGCTCCATTCACACACCCGAGCTCCATTCACACACCCGAGCTCCATTCACACACCCGAGCTCCATTCACACACCTGAGCTCCATTCACACACCTGAGCTCCATTCACACACCTGAGCTCCATTCACACACCCGAGCTCCATTCACACACCTGAGCTCCATTCACACACCTGAGCTCCATTCACACACCTGACCTCCATTCACACACCTGACCTCCATTCACACACCTTCACACCTTCAGTAGAGCTGGTTGTTCTCAGCAGAACTATGCTGGTAATCCTGCGTGCCAAACATACCGGCTGTAATCCTGTAATCTGATTATCTGCAGAATACTGGGGGGGTAGAACATGTGGGGGGCAGAACACGGGGGGGGGACCAACGCCTCAAGGATGCAAACAGAGAGATAAGAATGAAACAAGAGGAAGACGTCTACATGACCTGCTCCATTCACAGCTAATGTTTGAGAGGCGTGGCCTGTCTGCATGGAGGCGTGGCCTGTTTGCATAACTTCAGACGTATCTGGAGCAGATAGCAGGAGGCGGCGTGACCACGCCCTTCAGGCGCTGCACAGACACGACCTCCAGGAGGTGGAAGCATCTTCACAGGAATGCGGTTCTGTCAGGTTCAGCGCCAGCGTCACGCTGGACGGGGTCCATCAGCCCGTCGGGCACCCCTTCAGGAGCCTGAACAGAGAGGCGTGGCCCCCGGGCCACACCCATATCCAGTCAAAGGTAGACGGAAGAAAAAACGTTTGCAAGTGAATGGAAATAACTATTATTCAAATGTCAGAGGACACACACACACACACACACACACACACACACACACACACACACACACACACACACACACACACACACACACACACACACACACACGCCCTGCAGGCAGATTAAACATCAACATGCAAATGTAGCTTCAGATCGTTTCTCTTGTTTCACTCCAGGAAGACATTTGTCAGGTAAAGACTCACCTGAAGGTCAGTAACGTCTGATGTCATCGCTTCACACTGATGACATCATCATCCACCATCATTACCGGTCAGCACAACCTCAGACCCCGGTAATACCCCCAACCAGACCGGTAATACCCCCAACCAGACCCCGGCAATACCCCCAACCAGACCCCGGCAACACCCCCAACCAGACCCCGGCAACACCCCCAACCAGACCCCGGCAACACCCCCAACCAGACCCCGGCAACACCCCCAACCAGACCCCGGCAACACCCCCAACCAGGCCCCGGCAACACCCCCAACTAGACCCCGGCAACACCCCCAACCAGACCGGCAACACCCCCAACCAGGCCCCGGCAATACCCCCAACCAGACCGGCAATACCCCCAACCAGACCGGCAATACCCCCAACCAGACCAGTAATACCCCCAACCAGACCAGTAATACCCCCAACCAGACCAGTAATACCCCCAACCAGACCTGTAATACCCCCAACCAGACCAGTAATACCCCCAACAGAGCTCTGAGGCCCCGCCTACTGGAATCTAACCGGTAACGGTTCTGGCTTCAGGTCACAGATTAAACCGTTCACACAGAACTACGTGAGTTTAACGGCGGCTGGGGGGGGGTCAGAGCGGAAGGGCCTGGGGGGGTCACACCACGTGACAGTCATACAGGAAAGTTCCACAGCAGCTCCTTACACTGACTTACACACCCGTGACTAACGGACGTTACGGTTACCGTCAGTACCGGAGCAGACCCTGACCCCTCCCCCCGCCTCATCACGGGTTCACGTCCCGGTCTGACGCCGGTTCTACCGGTCGAACCGGGAGGAGGAGGCTGCTGCAATGTCTCCTCACCGGGGACCGGGAGGCAGGCGCACACACACACACACACACACACACACACACACACACACACACACACCACCAGCCGGTCACACCGGACACCGCGGTGCACGGCCAAGGTCAGCCGGTGGCCCCCCCTGTCCCGGTGCCTCCTCACGGGGGGGAGGGGTCACCGGGAGATGGACGTGACTCCAGCGGTCCTCCGCATGGCGCCGGTAAACCGGGTCGGTGAGAACGTCCCCGGTTCCCGGTAAAGGCGGCAGGTCGCGAGCCCTCGTGAACCTGACAGATCGGTAACCCGGTCCTCACGCGGCTAAGCTAACCCGGTACACCGCTGACAGCACGCGCGCTGACGATGTTTGCGTCACCGCGGGCTCACGCGGGCAGCCCGGTCCCGGTGCCGGTGCCGGTCCCGGTCCGGAGCTCACCTCTCTCGCTCCGGTCCGTCTCCTCCCGGTGCTGCTCGGTTTGTGCTGCCGTGAGGCGCGTGCCCTTCTCCAGGCTGCTTCCACTTTTAGCCACGGGATTGGCTGCGCGCTGGGGGCGTGGTTATGACGTCACGTCCTGTGGGTCTGTTTCTCCTTCCAGTTGAGCTTCTGCCTCGTGGGTGAGAGTCACATCTGCCCCTCTGGGGGGGTTTCAGGGAGGGAGGGGGCATTTCTGACTCTTATTTAAAAAAAAGAGAAGTTTGAAAATATTTAACGTTTAAAACCTGTGAAGGTGAGTCAAGGTCACGGCAGAGAGGAGGAGGAAGGAGAGGAAGAACAGGAAGTAGTAAAGGAAAAAGAGGAAGAACAGGAAGTCGGTGGAAGAGAAGAAGAAGATTGATTTCATTTTTAAAGTCACGTTTATTCACAAAAAAACAAACTGGAACCAATGCAGTCACAGACTGCAACATCCCGCGACACCCCTGAAGTCAAAGTTAAACCCTGACCTACTTGTGTAGGTCAAGGATCATGTTCATCCCCTTTGCTGCCTGAGTAATGTGCTTTTGTGGACGGATGGACAAACACTGACAGTAACAATACATCACCGCTGTGAAACAGGATGTAATTACAACATATTCACACTCACACCACATCTAAAAGAGATCCACTCAAAAAGGAATTCACATCCAAAACAAACAGAGGTAAGAAAACAAGAAGAGGAAGATCAGGAGTCACGCAAACTACCTGAGATGTTCTCCATTAGTGTGTTTGATAAAATGAATGTTTGTCACTGAGGGTCTGAGTCACCTCAGCATCAACAGCATTCATGCTATGGAGCAAAAACACACCACTGGTTAACCGTTATTAACTGTTATTAACTGTTGTTAACCATTGTTAACCGTTATTAACTGTTGTTAACTGTTATTGACTGTTATTAACTGTTAACTGTTATTAACTGTTAGTAACTGTTGTTAACCGTTATTGACGGTTGTTAACTGTTATTGACTGTTATTAATTGTTATTAGCTGTTAATTGTTATTAACCGTTGTTAACTGTTATTAACTGTTAACCGTTATTAACTGTTATTAACTGTTAACCGTTGTTAACCGTTATTAACTGTTGTTAACTGTTATTGACTGTTATTAACTGTTAACTGTTATTAACTGTTGTTAACCGTTGTTAACCGTTAATGACGGTTGTTAACTGTTATTGACTGTTATTAACTGTTTACTGTTGTTAACTGTTATTAACTGTTGTTAACTGTTATTGACTGTTATTAACTCTTATTGACTGTTATTAACTGTTAACTGTTATTAACTGTTATTAACTGTTGTTAACTGTTGTTAACTGTTGTTAACTGTTATTGACTGTTGTTAATTGTTATTAGCTGTTAATTGTTATTAACTGTTGTTAACTGTTATTAACTGTTAACTGTTATTAACTGTTAACTGTTATTAACTGTTATTAACTGTTGTTTTGAGCTCTTTAAAGGATTGGTTTATTCATTTAAATTGTTTTGTGACGTTTCGTTATTGCCAACAGCCAGTTTTTACATATTTTGCCACTAAAGTGAACATACACACACGCTGCTCCAAAGTGAATTGTTTTGGACGAGGCCTGTTCATGTCCAGGCTTTGACCTCTGGTGACCCCAGGTGTGCAGAGAGTTCCACATCACCTTCATCACCTTCAGGTGAGAACAAACACAGTACTGTTGGTCCCTAGTGTTTCGGCCCCCACACCCCTACACCCCCACAGAGGAGCGTTTCCATGCAGCTGTGGAAACAGGAGCCGGCGCCGCGGACAGGAAGTCCGTTTCTGTTTGGGTTGGTCTTGGTTCTGCTGACTCAGCCAGACTTTTCCAGCTCAGCGTCTGGACCTGACCCGTTCTGCTCCTGTTATGTTCTCAGTTGTCCACCTGAGCCCTGAATCAGCAGAAAACCCCACAGACAGGAGAGGAGGTGGAACAAACACGCTGTTCAAACACGGCTGGTCGTTGCTGCCGTCGAACAAACCGCCAGCCGTTTGCGTTGGCACACAGATTGATCATAGTGATCCGTCATCCCTCGCTGCGATGCTGGTGCAGACGTTGTTGACGAACCCACTTCTCTGTGATTGGTTGTTTGTTGTGGGCAGAGGGGCAGAAGGCGCCTCTGGAGGTCAATTATTAGTGGATGCCTGTGGACGTGATGCAACCTGTTATTTATTGAAAGCTGTTTATGCAACGCCGTGTTTTGACCACGGATCTTAATTATTGATTGTTTCACCTGGACGTCCTTCGTGGGTGGAGCCTCTAATTGCTCTTTTGGGTTCCATCGGTAATCACATGTTTGTACCTGCTAACGTGTGTTTGGAGCAAAGCAGTCATTGAGGCTCTGAGATCAGGTCTGGACGCTTTTCCCATGCCACAACTTTCCCACAATTCAGAGTGACTTTCCAGCGTGTAAACCGGAGGAGCAGGCGGGTCTGGTGGACCTGTGTGAAACAAAGAGCTGCTCACACACAGGATCTACGGCTCTGAAAGTTCAGCCGTATTTCTTCCATTTAGTCGTTGTTGGAGTTTTGCTCAGCTGCAGGCCAAGAATGTCTAGTCGCCATAGAAACGCCCAACTGAATTAATTTAATTAAGAGCATGTGTGATCACGATTTGACAGGTGACAGCGGCGGTCCGGCCGGCGCTAGGCACCAGCATCACGTGAACACCTCCAGCTAACAGTCGTGGTTCCTGCATCAGGATGTTTCCGGTGGGGGGGTTCGTGAGCGCTCAGAGGAACATGTGGTCGTGTTGGAAACAGATGAAGAAGGAATCTGCTGCGTTCAGGACGCTGCAGACCAAACCGCCATGAAGAAACACCTCCGTTCCCCTCGTCCACGTCCTCAGGATCACCGTTTAACTCCTGCGTGTCGCAGGAGAACACATGCATTCACTTTTCACAAGTGAAACACTTAAACCGCTCTGACACACACACACACACACACACATTCATGGTCCTCAGAGGATGACGGTCACATGAGGAGCGACTGTCTGTTCCAGGATGAACCGATCCTAATGTTGTTCTTCACTTCTTCTGTGGTTTAGCAGAGAAGACTATGCATGGTCCCCAGATGATGTACCGTAGCAGATAGGATGATCCTATCATTTCTACTGAAGAAGGCTGTTTAAGCTACACCGTTAGCATGTAGCCTACTTTACTTGGTCCCTTTCGAGCCCAGCTGATGTGTCTGAACGGCGCAGGAAGCTAACGGCGAGCTAACGGGGAAAAGAACGCCAGACGATTCCTGAACTCCTGTCAATCCATGTGAACACATTTCATGTTGGAAACCAGTGAAACCAGTGAAGGTGATCCAAGATCAGTTACGGGGTCACACACATGTCACCTGAGGTCAGGACCTGACCCCAGAACACCTGTTGAGGCGTTCACCTGTTGACTTATCATCACCTGACAATCGGGAACATGCTCAGGGTGTTTCCTGCTCCTGTTCATGACAGACGAGCTGAAAATAGACGAGTCGTCACACCTGAGCGACAGGTATAAACAGAACACGGAAGAGGTTGTTTCTGGGTCAAACCTGGGGACGTAGTGATCTACTCAGAGGTGAGGAGTGAGTTAACACTAGCGTGTGCATCACGTGTGGTTTTAAACCTGGGAGGTTTGTTTCCACCAGGAAACCACGAGTCAGCAGCTGTTCAGCCAGACGTCCCACACGACCACAACCCGACCACCACACACCTGCAGGAGGACAGGACCAACCCAAAGACCATTTCCTCTTTCAGTTTGTGGGTTTGAAGACAAACCCAAAAGAAGCCCAGTGAGAACCAGACGTGATCCTGGAACACGGAAGATCAGTTCCTCTCAGCTTCACTCCTCCATCTTTAACCCCACATTATCTGTGGGGGCTGTCTGGTGGCCTAACAGCAACGCTTCTCCGCCCCACAACAGATATCCTTATCGCCGTCCCACCCAGTGGTGCTGCCGGAGGGGGGGGCAGACTATCTACAGACAACACAGAACAATGAGATAGGAACAGCAGAGCGTCCAGACCCCCGGGGGTCAGATCAGCCTGTCGGTGCTGGTTGGGGCTGTAACCTGCAAACAAACACTGTCTGGGGCAAATAGACGCAGGGGCAACCAGATGCAGGGGTTTTGTGATTATATCTCATCAGGTTTCACAGATGTGTACCTAACAAGGTATAAAAGTGGAAATCCGACCTTGACCTTGTTTTTAAAGGTCAAGGTTGTGATCTAATGTCCATCCCCTTTGCCTCCCTGAATATAACGCCTTCTGTTTCGTCTCTCTATCTCATCCGGTTCCTGAGATATGTGCAAAAAAATGTACAAAAGTTGAAATTTGACCTTGACCTAGTTTTCTCAAGGTCAAGGTCATCATCTCATCTTTATCCCCTTTGCTGCCTGAGTCATGTGCTGTTTGTTTCACCTTTCTATCTGAAACGCTTGTGAAGATATTTGGTGGACTAACGGACGAACACACCAACACTGACATTACATCACCGCTTCATGGGATGTAAACAGATGCAGGGGCAAACAGATGCAGGGGCAAACAGATGCAGGGGCAAACAGATGCAGACCACAGGTTAACTTTCCTTCAGAACCCCCCAGACTTGACAGCTGACATGTCGGGGCCCTGATCTGGGCTCTGAACTGATCAACTGGATGATGCAATCCCAGTTGTGCGTGAGGTCATCCAGAAGACGGGAGGGTCATTTAATGTCTGTGTTGTGCTGAGCGATACGCTATCTGCCCCTCACAGGGCCCACGTCTATGCGCACAGGGCTGGGTCTGACATCTGTGGCCCCCGGAGGGCCAGACTTTGGGACGGAGGTGGAAGTCTACCTCTAGGTACTGGTGTGGTGTGTCAAGCTGCATTCACATCGACCCTTTACCTCCTTTGTTGTGTATCCAGTGATTTAAACACAAGAATCCTCCTTGGTTCGAGTTATTAGCGGTGAGAACCATTTAGAACCAGATGGTTTGTTTCTGTTTTATGCTCATGAGAATTTGTGATTCGCTTCAAAAATGATTATTCCTACAGCAGACGTACATTTCCATATTATTCTCTGCTTTGGAGTAACAATGGAATAAAGCCCTTCTGACATTTAACAGTTTATGGTCTGCATTTGCAAACGGCTGCAGCACAGCAGCGCCCACTGGTGGCTGAAACAGAGAACTACAGCTGTGAGATAAAAAAATATTTATTGGACAGACGTGTTGGACTCACGCCTCAACAAACATCACATGACACGACACACCAGTCACACACATTAGTTCACTCTCACACACACACACACACACACACTCACACACACACACACACACGTCTCAGTGTCCGGGTCGGTACGGGAACGGCATCCCAGCCATGAAGGGCTGAGCCGGGTACTGGGGGTGAGGAGAGGGGTGGGGGGCCAGAGGTGTGTGTGGGGTGTGTGCCGGGTGTGAGGCGATGGGGGAGTGGGCAGCGTGGGGGCTGAAGGCCAGCGGGGGGGTGTGCATGTTGTTGTAGTACATCACCGGACCCGACAGCACCAGCTGGAGCAAACTGGAGAAGAGAGGAGGAAGAGGAGGAACCCTGAGTTGTGATTGGCTCGTCTATGTGAATCAGATGTGGGTCCGCGGTACCGGTCTGTAACGGAACCGGTCTGTAACGGTATCGGTCTGTAACGGAACCCGTCTGTAACGGTATCAGTCTGTAATGGTACCAGTCTGTAACGGTACCAGTCTGTAACGGTACCAGTCTGTAACGGTATCGGTCTGTAATGGTACCAGTCTGTAACGGTACCAGTCTGTAACGGTATCGGTCTGTAACGGTACCGGTCTGTTACGGTATCAGTCTGTAACGGTACCGGTCTGTAACGGTATCGGTCTGTAACGGTACCGGTCTGTAACGGTACCGGTCTGTTACGGTATCAGTCTGTAACGGTACCAGTCTGTAACGGTACCAGTCTGTAATGGTACCAGTCTGTAACGGTATCGGTCTGTAACGGTACCGGTCTGTAACGGTATCGGTCTGTCACGGTACCGGTCTGTAACGGTATCGGTCTGTAACGGTACCGGTCTGTTACGGTATCAGTCTGTAACGGTACCAGTCTGTAACGGTACCAGTCTGTAATGGTACCAGTCTGTAACGGTACCGGTCTGTAACGGTATCGGTCTGTAACGGTACCGGTCTGTTACGGTATCAGTCTGTAACAGTACTAGTCTGTAACGGTACCGGTCTGTTACGGTATCAGTCTGTAACAGTACTAGTCTGTAACGGTACCGGTCTGTTACGGTATCAGTCTGTAACGGTACCAGTCTGTAACGGTACCAGTCTGTAACGGTACCGGTCTGTAACAGTACCAGTCTGTAACGGTACCAGTCTGTAACGGAACCCGTCTGTAACGGAACCCGTCTGTAACGGTGCGGGTCTGTGAAGGTACCGGTCTGTAACGGAACCTGTCTGTAACGGTACCGGTCTGTAACAGTACTAGTCTGTAACGGTACCAGTCTGTAACGGAACCCGTCTGTAACGGAACCCGTCTGTAACGGTATCAGTCTGTAACGGTACCTGTCTGTAACGGTACCGGTCTGTAACGGTACCGGTCTGTTACGGTATCGGTCTGTAACGGTACCAGTCTGTAACGGTACCAGTCTGTAACGGTACCTGTCTGTAACGGTACCAGTCTGTAACGGTACCGGTCTGTTACGGTATCAGTCTGTAACGGTACCTGTCTGTAACGGTACCAGTCTGTAACGGTACCAGTCTGTAACGGTACCTGTCTGTAACGGTACCGGTCTGTTACGGTACCGGTCTGTAACGGTACCTGTCTGTAACGGTACCAGTCTGTAACGGTACCTGTCTGTAACGGTACCTGTCTGTAACGGTACCTGTCTGTAACGGTACCGGTCTGTTACGGTATCAGTCTGTAACGGTACCTGTCTGTAACGGTACCAGTCTGTAACGGTACCAGTCTGTAACGGTACCTGTCTGTAACGGTACCAGTCTGTAACGGTACCAGTCTGTAACGGTACCTGTCTGTAACGGTACCAGTCTGTAACGGTACCGATCTGTAACGGTAACAGTCTGTAACGGTACCAGTCTGTAACGGTACCAGTCTGTAACGGTACCGGTCTGTTACGGTATCAGTCTGTAACGGTACCAGTCTGTAACGGTACCAGTCTGTAACGGTACCGGTCTGTTACGGTATCAGTCTGTAACGGTACCTGTCTGTAATGGTACCAGTCTGTAACGGTACCGGTCTGTAACGGTACCAGTCTGTAACGGTATCGGTCTGTAATGGTACCAGTCTGTAACGGTACCGGTCTGTAACGGTACCAGTCTGTAACGGTACCAGTCTGTAACGGTACCTGTCTGTAATGGTACCAGTCTGTAACGGTACCGGTCTGTAACGGTACCAGTCTGTAACGGTACCGGTCTGTAATGGTACCAGTCTGTAACGGTACCGGTCTGTAACGGTACCAGTCTGTAACGGTACCAGTCTGTAACGGTACCTGTCTGTAATGGTACCTGTCTGTAACGGTACCAGTCTGTAATGGTACCGGTCTGTAACGGTACCTGTCTGTAATGGTACCAGTCTGTAACGGTACCTGTCTGTAATGGTACCGGTCTGTAACGGTACCTGTCTGTAACGGTACCGGTCTGTAACGGTACCAGTCTGTAACGGTATCGGTCTGTAATGGACTTTTAATGGTTCTTACTTGTTGTGAGGAAGGCGGGAACAGATCGCTCTCAGGTCATCTGTGGAGACAAAGTGGAATCACGTCAGGACAAACATGAAGAACATGACCCCTAACCATAAGCGTTAACCCCTAAGCGTTAACCCCTAAGCGTTAACCCCTAACCCCTAACCGTTAACCCCTAACCGTTAACCCCTAACCGTTAACCCTTAAGCGTTAACCCCTAAGCGTTAACCCCTAAACGCTAACCCCTAACCCTAACCGTTAACCCCTAACCCTAACCGTTAACCCCTAAGCGTTAACCCCTAACCGCTAACCGCTAACCCCTAAGCGTTAACCCCTAACCCCTAACCGTTAACCCCTAACCCTAAGCGTTAACCCCTAAGCGTTAACCCCTAAGCGTTAACCCCTAAGCGTTAACCCCTAACCGCTAACCCCTAAGCGTTAACCCCTAACCCCTAAGCGTTAACCCCTAACCGCTAACCCCTAAGCGTTAACCCCTAACCCCTAAGCGTTAACCCCTAACCGCTAACCCCTAAGCGTTAACCCCTAACCGTTAACCCCTAACCGCTAAGCGTTAACCCCTAACCGCTAACCCCTAACTGTTAACCCCTAACCCCTAACCGTTAACCCCTAAGCGTTAACCCCTAACCCCTAACCGTTAACCCCTAACCGTTAACCCCTAACCGCTAACCGTTAACCCCTATCCGTTAACCCCTAACCGTTAACCCCTAACCGTTAACCCCTAACAGCTAACCCCTAACCCCTAAGCGTTAACCCCTAACCGCTAACCCCTAACCCCTAACTGTTAACCCCTAACCCCTAAGCGTTAACCCCTAAGCGTTAACCCCTAACCGCTAACCCCTAACCGTTAACCCCTAAGCGTTAACCCCTAACCGTTAACCCCTAACCCCTAAGCGTTAACCCCTAACCCCTAAGCGTTAACCCCTAACCGCTAACCCCTAAGCGTTAACCCCTAACCCCTAAGCGTTAACCCCTAACCGCTAACCCCTAAGCGTTAACCCCTAACCGTTAACCCCTAACCGCTAAGCGTTAACCCCTAACCGCTAACCCCTAACTGTTAACCCCTAACCCCTAACCGTTAACCCCTAAGCGTTAACCCCTAACCCCTAACCGTTAACCCCTAACCGTTAACCCCTAACCGCTAACCGTTAACCCCTATCCGTTAACCCCTAACCGTTAACCCCTAACCGTTAACCCCTAACAGCTAACCCCTAACCCCTAAGCGTTAACCCCTAACCGCTAACCCCTAACCCCTAACTGTTAACCCCTAACCCCTAAGCGTTAACCCCTAAGCGTTAACCCCTAAGCGTTAACCCCTAACCCCTAAGCGTTAACCCCTAACCCCTAACCGCTAACCCCTAACCGTTAACCCCTAAGCGTTAACCCCTAACCCCTAAGCGTTAACCCCTAACCCCTAAGCGTTAACCCCTAACCCCTAAGCGTTAACCCCTAACCGTTAACCCCTAACCCCTAACCGCTAACCCCTAACCGTTAACCCCTAACCGCTAACCCCTAACCGCTAACCCCTAAGCGTTAACCCCTAACCCCTAACCGTTAACCCCTAACCCTAAGCGTTAACCCCTAAGCGTTAACCCCTAAGCGTTAACCCCTAAGCGTTAACCCCTAACCGCTAACCCCTAAGCGTTAACCCCTAACCCCTAAGCGTTAACCCCTAACCGCTAACCCCTAAGCGTTAACCCCTAACCCCTAAGCGTTAACCCCTAACCGCTAACCCCTAAGCGTTAACCCCTAACCGTTAACCCCTAACCGCTAAGCGTTAACCCCTAACCGCTAACCCCTAACTGTTAACCCCTAACCCCTAACCGTTAACCCCTAAGCGTTAACCCCTAACCCCTAACCGTTAACCCCTAACCGTTAACCCCTAACCGCTAACCGTTAACCCCTATCCGTTAACCCCTAACCGTTAACCCCTAACCGTTAACCCCTAACAGCTAACCCCTAACCCCTAAGCGTTAACCCCTAACCGCTAACCCCTAACCCCTAACTGTTAACCCCTAACCCCTAAGCGTTAACCCCTAAGCGTTAACCCCTAACCGCTAACCCCTAACCGTTAACCCCTAAGCGTTAACCCCTAACCGTTAACCCCTAACCCCTAAGCGTTAACCCCTAACCCCTAAGCGTTAACCCCTAACCGCTAACCCCTAAGCGTTAACCCCTAACCCCTAAGCGTTAACCCCTAACCGCTAACCCCTAAGCGTTAACCCCTAACCGTTAACCCCTAACCGCTAAGCGTTAACCCCTAACCGATAACCCCTAACAGATAACCCATAACCCCTAAC
>JABVMC010000028.1:57500-65000 GCA_013358685.1 Antennarius maculatus
TCCCACCTGTGGGCGTGTCCTGTTCTCCACTTCCTGTCCCCCCCCCGACTGGTTTGATGGTCCATCTGCTTCTCCTCAGACGCCGTACTTCTGGACCAGCACCCGCTGGCCCGCCACCGAGCTGGACTACGGTAACACGCACACACGCTAGCAGGAACACGTGTGTTCCGTGTCCTGATGGAGGAACACGTGTGTTCCGTGTCCTGATGGAGGAACGCGTGTGTTCCGTGTCCTGATGGAGGAACGCGTGTGTTCCGTGTCCTGATGGAGGAACACGTGTGTTCCGTGTCCTGATGGAGGAACGCGTGTGTTCCGTGTCCTGATGGAGGAACGCGTGTGTTCCGTGTCCTGATGGAGGAACACGTGTGTTCCGTGTCCTGATGGAGGAACGCGTGTGTTCCGTGTCCTGATGGAGGAACACGTGTGTTCCGTGTCCTGATGGAGGAACACATGTGTTCTGTGTCCTGATGGAGGAACACATGTGTTCTGTGTCCTGATGGAGGAACACGTGTGTTCCGTGTCCTGATGGAGGAACACATGTGTTCTGTGTCCTGATGGAGGAACACATGTGTTCTGTGTCCTGATGGAGGAACACGTGTGTTCCGTGTCCTGATGGAGGAACGCGTGTGTTCCGTGTCCTGATGGAGGAACACATGTGTTCTGTGTCCTGATGGAGGAACACGTGTCCACCAGAGATGATTCTATTGGACAGAACACGTGATGAAGGTCAGGACCCTCACCTGCCCCCCCCCTGTCCCACAGCGATCTACCTGGCTAAGAAGAACATCAGGAAGCAAGGAGAGCTGATGGAGTACGAGAAGGTGTGTGTGAGGAGAACATGTGACACGCAGCTGCTGGTGTGTGTTCTGTCCTTCCTCACCCTCCTCTTCCTCTCCCTGTGCCTCTTCCTCCTGCAGGAGCGCTACAGCGTCCTGCACAAGAGGATCAACCACACCTGGGACTTCGTGGTGATGCAGGCCAGGGAGCAGCTCAGGTACACACACACACACACACACACACACACACACACACACACACACACACACACTTACAGTGTTATTTATGTGTAGAGCGTCCAAGCAGAGGAGGAAGGCCGACCGCATCGTTCTAGAATGTCAGGAACAAGCCTACTGGCTCATCAACCGTCCCCCGGTAGGTGTGTGTGTGTGTGTGTGTGTGTGTGTGTGTGTGTGTGTGTGTGTGTACACACTGCATACTACACCACACTACACCACACTACACCACACTACACCACACTACACCACACTACACCATACTACACCACACTACACCGTACTACACCACACTACACCACACTACACCACACTACACCATACTACACCGTACTACACCATACTACACCATACTACACCACACTACACCACACTACACCACACTACACCACACTACACCACACTACACCATACTACACCACACTACACCGTACTACACCACACTACACCACACTACACCACACTACACCATACTACACCATACTACACCACACTACACCACACTACACCACACTACACCACACTACACCATACTACACCACACTACACCGTACTACACCACACTACACCACACTACACCATACTACACCGTACTACACCATACTACACCATACTACACCACACTACACAGTACTGCACCATACTACACCACACTACACCACACTACACCATACTACACCGTACTACACCATACTACACCATACTACACCACACTACACAGTACTGCACCATACTACACCACACTACACCACACTACACCACACTACACCGTACTACACCATACTACACCACACTACACAGTACTGCACCATACTACACCACACTACACCACACTACACCACACTACACCACACTACACCATACTACACCACACTACACCGTACTACACCACACTACACCACACTACACCACACTACACCATACTACACCATACTACACCGTACTACACCACACTACACCACACTACACCACACTACACCATACTACACCACACTACACCACACTACACCACACTACACCGTACTACACCATACTACACCACACTACACCGTACTGCACCGTACTACACCACACTACACCACACTACACCACACTACACCACACTACACCATACTACACCATACTACCATACGACACACACTACACCACACTACACCGTACTCACCACAACACACCGTACTACACCACACGACACCACACGACACCACAGACGACACCACACGACACCGGACTACACCACAGACACCGGACGACACCACACGACCACACTACCACCAGACGACACCAGACGACACCACAGACACCGGACACACCACACACAAGACGACACCCAGACGACACACACGACACACACGACACACACGACACCAGACTACACCACACTACACCACACTACACCAGACGACACCATACTACACCACACGACACCACACGACACCAGACACACCAGACACACACACTACACCACACTACACCATACTACACCACACTACACCATACTACACCATACTACCACCACACTACACCATACACACCACACTACACCATACTACACCACACTACACCACACTACACCACACTACACCAAACTACACCACACTACACCACACTACACCAACTACACACACTACACCACACTAGACCACACTACACCACACTAGACCATACTACACCATACTACACCACACTACACCATACTACACCACACTACACCAGTACTACACCACACTCACCATACTACACCATACTACACCACACTTACACCACACTACACCACCCTACACCGTACTACACCACACTACACCACACTACACCATACTACACCACACTACACCATACTACACCACACTAGACCATACTACACCATACTACACCACACTACACCACACTACACCACACTACACCACACTACACCACACTACACCACACTAACCGTACTACACCACACTACACCACACTTACACCATACTACACCACACTACACCACACTACACCACACTACACCATACTACACCACACTACACCACACTACACCACAGTGTTACGTGAGCCCACAGGAACGGCCGTCTGTGTTTCTGACTCAGAGGTCCCAGCTCTGTTCAGGCCGTCTGCCTCCAGCATGAAATATTAAAGCGTCCTGTAAAAGCCTGAGCTGACACCGGGCCAACGGGAGGGGGCGGGGGGGCACGGCGAGGGGGGGCACGAGAGACAAGGACAAATCAGCAGCTCCATGTCTACATGGATGAAGGACCGTCCCTCTGAAGGACCAGGTGGATGAACACAGGACAGACATGGAGGAGACAGAGGAGAGTGAGGGGGGGTGAGACAGAGGAGCAGGGGGAGGGGGTGAGACAGAGGAGCAGGGGGAGGGGGTGAGGCAGAGGAGCAGGATCTGAAGGAGGGACTCCATCCTGTCTGCTTTATGAATTAGGGACGAGGCTGTGGAGAAACAGAAAGAATAAAGTCAGAGCTGGTGGAGTGGAAACACAGAGGGCTAAGTGCTCTCTCTCACTCACACACACACACACACACACACACACACACACACACACACACACACACACACACACACACACACACACACACACACACTCCTCTCAGTCAGTGTGTGTTCTTCCAGCCTGGGGTGCGTAATGTGCTGGACGTGGGTCTGGAGAGACCGAGCAGCTTCAGCTCACGCGTCGCTCTGGTCAGTAGCTCCTCCTCCTCTTCCTCTCTGATCATCCATTATCGTATTGATCGATCATCAGTTTGTCATCGGCCTCACGTCTCCATCGTTTATTCTGCTTCTCTTTCCTGCTACTGGACGGTTTCAAAGTAAGGATTCACTCCAGTCCGGCTGACGTGAACGTTTTTTTAACGTTAGAAAGGTTCTAGTCTCTAAAACAACCATTCTATCGATCACAACAACGTCTGATCAGCAGGTGATCAGTGATCAATAAGTATAGACGCATTAATACAGATAAACCTCACTTCACATCAGTACCTGGTACCAGGACACACGACGTGAGCTAAATGAACAAAACTGTGGATCACGTTCCTGGTACTGTAGCCAACTTTATTCATGGATAGATTTTAATATTTATTCATATGAACCTTTTTGAATCTGACAATTACATTTTATTTTTTAATATAGAGCAGAAAAAAAAAATCTAAATTTACTGACACAACTTGGTGACGTTTACCGTACATCACGGACACTTTATGAATGAATGATAAAATAATGTATGCAAAACATAAAGGAATTATTATTACTGATGAGTGGAGCACAGCGACGTGAACCTGATGCTTCTCTGTGTAACCTCATACACAGTCGGTGCACACAGGAAACTGACCCCACTGTGTTTGCCCCCCCAGAACCAGAACAGCGACTACTACAAACGAGAGGTAAGGTGTTATCACGTTTCCATGGCGACGCCTTGTGTTCTCAGCGCCGCTAACTCCTTGTCCTTGTCTCCACAGATCGAAACCTGCAGGAGGGCCCTCGGACGGAACCGCGTGAAGTCGTCCGTCTGCCTGGAGAGGTATCGTCTGCGCAGAAACACGCAGACACGTCTTACTACACGCATCACATGCATAGAAACACGCAGACACGTCTTACTACACGCATCACATGCATAGAAACACGCAGACAGGTCTTACTACACGCATCACATGCATAGAAACACGCAGACACGTCTTACTACATGCATCACATGCATAGAAACACGCAGACACGTCTTACTACACGCATCACATGCATAGAAACACGCAGACACGTCTTACTACACGCATCACATGCATAGAAACACGCAGACACATCTTACTACACGCATCACATGCATAGAAACACGCAGACACGTCTTACTACACGCATCACATGCATAGAAACACGCAGACACGTCTTACTACACGCATCACATGCATAGAAACACGCAGACACATCTTACTACACGCATCACATGCATAGAAACACGCTGACACGTCTTACTACACGCATCACATGCACAGAAACACGCAGACACGTCTTACTACACATCACATGCATAGAAACACGCAGACACGTCTTACTACACGCATCCCATGCATAGAAACACGCAGACACGTCTTACTACACGCATCACATGCATAGAAACACGCAGACACGTCTTACTACACGCATCACATGCATAGAAACACGCAGACACGTCTTACTACACGCATCACATGCATAGAAACACGCAGACACGTCTTACTACACGCATCACATGCATAGAAACACGCAGACACGTCTTACTACACGCATCACATGCATAGAAACACGCAGACACGTCTTACTACACGCATCACATGCATAGAAACACGCAGACACGTCTTACTACACGCATCACATGCATAGAAACACGCAGACACGTCTTACTACACGCATCACATGCATAGAAACACGCAGACACGTCTTACTACACGCATCACATGCGCAGAAACACGCAGACACGTCTTACTACACGCAACACATGCATAGAAACACGCAGACACGTCTTACTACACCCATCACATGCACAGAAACACGCAGACACGTCTTACTACACGCATCACATGCATAGAAACACGCAGACACGTCTTACTACACGCATCACATGCATAGAAACACGCAGACACGTCTTACTACACGCATCACATGCATAGAAACACGCAGACACGTCTTACTACACGCATCCCATGCATAGAAACACGCAGACACGTCTTACTACACGCATCACATGCATAGAAACACGCAGACACGTCTTACTACACGCATCACATGCATAGAAACACGCAGACACGTCTTACTACACGCATCACATGCATAGAAACACGCAGACAAGTCTTACTACACACATCACATGCATAGAAACACGCAGACACGTCTTACTACACGCATCACATGCGCAGAAAACACGCAGACACGTCTTACTACACGCATCACATGCATAGAAACACGCAGACACGTCTTACTACACGCATCACATGCATAGAAACACGCAGACAAGTCTTACTACACACATCACATGCATAGAAACACGCAGACACGTCTTACTACACGCATCACATGCGCAGAAGAAACACGCAGACACGTCTTACTACACGCATCACATGCATAGAAACACGCAGACACGTCTTACTACACGCATCCCATGCATAGAAACACGCAGACACGTCTTACTACACGCATCACATGCAGAGAAACACGCAGACACGTCTTACTACACACATCACATGCAAAGAAACACGCAGACACGTCTTACTACACACATCACATGCATAGAAACACGCAGACACGTCTTACTACACACATCACATGCATAGAAACACGCAGACACGTCTTACTACACGCATCACATGCATAGAAACACGCAGACACGTCTTACTACACACATCACATGCATAGAAACACGCAGACACGTCTTACTACACGCATCACATGCATAGAAACACGCAGACACGTCTTACTACACGCAACACATGCATAGAAACACGCAGACACGTCTTACTACACACATCACATGCATAGAAACACGCAGACACGTCTTACTACACGCATCACATGCATAGAAACACGCAGACACGTCTTACTACACGCAACACATGCATAGAAACACGCAGACACGTCTTACTACACGCATCACATGCATAGAAACACGCAGACACGTCTTACTACACACATCACATGCATAGAAACACGCAGACACGTCTTACTACACGCATCACATGCGCAGAAACACGCAGACACGTCTTACTACACACATCACATGCATAGAAACACGCAGACACGTCTTACTACACGCATCACATGCGCAGAAACACGCAGACACGTCTTACTACACGCATCACATGCATAGAAACACGCAGACACGTCTTACTACACGCATCACATGCATAGAAACACGCTGACACGTCTTACTACACGCATCACATGCATAGAAACA
The DNA here is from genome assembly GCA_013358685.1 of Antennarius maculatus. Lineage (NCBI taxonomy): Eukaryota > Metazoa > Chordata > Actinopteri > Lophiiformes > Antennariidae > Antennarius > Antennarius maculatus. Next base: position 64,438 of record JABVMC010000028.1, read on the forward strand.
CGCAGACACATCTTACTACACGCATCACATGCATAGAAACACGCAGACACGTCTTACTACACACATCACATGCATAGAAACACGCAGACACGTCTTACTACACGCATCACATGCATAGAAACACGCAGACACGTCTTACTACACACATCACATGCATAGAAACACGCAGACACGTCTTACTACACGCATCACATGCATAGAAACACGCAGACACGTCTTACTACACGCAACACATGCAAAGAAACACGCAGACACGTCTTACTACACGCATCACATGCATAGAAACACGCAGACACGTCTTACTACACACATCACATGCATAGAAACACGCAGACACGTCTTACTACACGCATCCCATGCATAGAAACACGCCAGACACGTCTTACTACACACATCACATGCATAGAAACACGCAGACACGTCTTACTACACGCATCACATGCATAGAAACACGCAGACACGTCTTACTACACGCAACACATGCATAGAAACACGCAGACACGTCTTACTACACGCATCACATGCATAGAAACACGCAGACACGTCTTACTACACACATCACA
>JABVMC010000028.1:89976-116093 GCA_013358685.1 Antennarius maculatus
TTATCGTGTTGACAACTTTAATATCTTAGACTGTAGAGGAGAAACAAACAAACAAACAAACATTAAACGTCACTGCTGGTTCCGGTTCCGTCGTTAGCCTCCACCGAGGAAACTGTTGTGTTGATTAGCAAACAAGCTAGCAGCGGTTTCCGGGACTTCCGGGACTTCGTCCCCGGTACCGGAGACTCTTACCGTCCGCTCGGCTCCAAACCGTCAGGGCGACAAACAGGAGCCCGCGGAGAAAACCGGTTTCCATGGTTCCTGCTCCGGTTTGTGGACCATTACCCCGTCCCTCCTCCAACCGGACGGACACACACACCGTCACCGACCGCTACCTACGCCGTTCTACCTGCTGCGTCTTCTTCATGTCATATAGCGGCTAACAAACTGGCTCAGTGGCGCTTTACCGCCACCTACAGGCCGAGTGGCGGAACTGCAGGAAACTGCAGTCTGAATTCATCCTTTCTGGGGGGTTGTTAAGGGATTAAAAATACTTTCTTGAAATTAAGTGTCAGAAAATTTGTTCTATTTTTATTAGATTATATATTTATAATTATGGTAGGTTTTGTGACAGTGCTCCTCATATTTTAGGTCATACCTAAATGTTTTTTTTAACTAAACTTGGTCTGAAAAAATATTCTGAGAGAAGTTGACATGATGCTTTTATTTATTCAATCCAAAATAACCACTTTAATTTGAAGGAATCTGCTGTGTGAAAAGGCACCAAGATTGGGGAGAAACTTGGGAGGATTAGGGTTATCCAGTTGGGAGGATTAGGGTTATCCAGTTGGGAGGATTAGGGTTATCCAGTTGGGAGGATTAGGGTTATCCAATACACAAATACAAACACATTTCCTCTTTGTTATTATCGAGAGATATATTAAGATTTTTATTCCATAACAATTTAAGGGTTAGATTTATATTATATATTGTATGCATGTTCAGTTGTGAATTTTTTCGTCATTTCTTCAAGAATTTGATGAGACGTGATGACGTGGGGACTATGCAGGAGGTTGCCATTTTTGTCTCATAAGTTATAAAATTCAGTGCAATCAAAAGATAAAACAAAGAAATCCCACTGAAAAAAAAAATGCACCCAATGCTAAAACCATAAAACTTAAGACCCAGAACATTTACCTGACAGGGTCGTGACATCTCTAGATTTAACTTTTTAAGAAACTCCCTCATGTTGGAAAATTCCTTCATATCATGTAATTTTTTTATTCATAATTTTTCAGAATTCCCCCCATAAAAAGAAACAAGCCCAACTCCAAACCACCCAAAGCAGCCAGAGAAGGAAGAGCAACACGTTCATTTAGCTCGTCCTGACTGATAATCCGTGTTCCAGTGTGTCACTGCTTTTAAACCAGTATCACACCTTTAAATGGTGCTCACAGGAGCTCATAGAGGCATGACATCATCGTGTGCGTCCACCACCATAGAGGCATGACATCATCGTGTGCGTCCACCATCATAGAGGCATGACATCATCATGTGCATCCACCATCATAGAGGCATGACATCATCGTGTGCGTCCATCATCATAGAGGCATGACATCATCGTGTGCGTCCATCATCATAGAGGCATGACATCATCGTGTGCATCCACCATCATAGAGGCATGACATCATCGTGTGCGTCCATCATCATAGAGGCATGACATCATCGTGTGCGTCCACCATCATAGAGGCATGACATCATCGTGTGCGTCCACCACCATAGAGGCATGACATCATCGTGTGCGTCCATCATCATAGAGGCATGACATCATCGTGTGCGTCCATCATCATAGAGGCATGACATCATCGTGTGCGTCCATCATCATAGAGGCATGACATCATCGTGTGCATCCACCATCATAGAGGCATGACATCATCGTGTGCGTCCATCATCATAGAGGCATGACATCATCGTGTGCGTCCATCATCATAGAGGCATGACATCATCGTGTGCGTCCACCATCATAGAGGCATGACATCATCGTGTGCGTCCACCATCATAGAGGCATGACATCATCGTGTGCGTCCACCATCATAGAGGCATGACATCATCGTGTGCGTCCATCATCATAGAGGCATGACATCATCGTGTGCGTCCACCACCATAGAGGCATGACATCATCGTGTGCGTCCATCATCATAGAGGCATGACATCATCGTGTGCGTCCATCATCATAGAGGCATGACATCATCGTGTGCGTCCATCATCATAGAGGCATGACATCATCGTGTGCGTCCATCATCATAGAGGCATGACATCATCGTGTGCGTCCACCATCATAGAGGCATGACATCATCGTGTGCGTCCACCCAGCACCACTGAGTGTCGTAGGCGAACAGGAAGCTCTGTCTGTGCGGCTCGCCGTCCTCCGGCTCCTCTGAATGGATCCGATTGGCCCTGAGGCGCTCCTGAGAGCTGAGCGTCTCCTCTGATTGGCTGCTGAGGGCGGGGGTGGGGAACTCTCTGGCTTCTCTCCTGGACCTTCCTGACCTCATCAGAGCTCTAAAGATGACGTCAGAGCGCTGCCTGCCCGGGGGGGCCTCCACACACGTGTCCCTCCACTGGGGTTTGGGTCCATCTGTGCCCCGCCTCCAGCGGGCGGGGCTGGACCAGGTGCGATGGAGCCTTCCTGGAGTGGAACGAGTGGCTCCGGGGTCGAGGGCCAGTGGGCTGGGGGGTCCCGTGGACTCCTGGCTGCTCATGTTTAAAGCACAGTGGACCGTGTAGGGTGGGGGGTCTGCAAACTCCTCCCCGATGGATTCGGTGAACGACGGCGTCTGACTGACTCTGTGGAGCAAAACCAGAAACACTGAACCCCCAGAGACGCTTTACTGTGTCTTTATGGCCACCGGGGGCCTACCGGTGGGCCCCTACCGTACCTGCCGGGGGACGTGAGGCCCCGCTGCTCCTCCACGGCGCCCAGGCTGCTCAGGCTGCCCGTCCAGCTGCTGCGGGGGCTGTTGAGGGCGCTGGCCTCCTCCTCCAGCGCCCAGCGCAGAGCCTCCATGCCCTCGTTCAGGGCCAGCAGCTGCAGCAGGATCCTCACGTCTGCAGAGCGCAGCAGCTTCTGGGGGGGGGGACAGGTGTGAGGGAGGATGGGACAACCCCCACCTCAGGATGAACATATAGCATCCAGCTATGATTACAAACAGCGGTTATCTGAGATTATTGGACCCTGAATGCCTGAGAAGTTATTTTCTATTGAGGATTAAATTTCTCATGTTTAAAACCTTTCTGTTATATTTTCACTAACTGTCCAGTAAAACCATTTAAATCCTGATTTGTGTTTTCACTAATCACTAATCTATCTAATCTAATCTGTCTAATCTAATCTTTCTAATCTAATCTCCAGCAGAGGCTGAATTATTCTGCTTCCAGGTGTGGCTGATCCTTCCTGTTCCCTCAGGTGTGGCGGGGTCACGTGACCCAGGAGAAATAACATGTGAGAATGAAGAGGCCTGAATAGACGTGACATTTCTATTCAGAGGAAAAATGTCCACGGAGTCGCGTGGAACCGGTTCCACCGGTTACGGTAACGTTTGACGCGGCGGTCCGGACGCGGCGCGGCGCAGCGCCCGGTACCGAATCAGAGGAGGGAGACCCCCCCCCGAGAGCAAACACACACCTGATGATCTGACATGAGAACATGTTTACCATCTCCCGCCTTAAGGTGCTCAGGCTGGCCGGCAGGCTGCCGCGGGCGGCGGCGCCGCGCCGCGCCGCGTCCGCCGCGTCCACCGCGTCGGTCCTCCAGCCCCCCTCCGGGTCCACGCCGTCCCGGATCCACTCCAGAAGACTCTCCGGGGTCTTCCTGCCCACCTTCGTCTCCAGCTCCCTCAGGTCCGGGAGGATCTCCTCCTCCATCGCGGCGCTCCGGTCTCCGGTACCGGGATCACGGATGGAGCGGAACGGGCGCGTAGAGTGACCCTGCTCCTGTTTCAGACGTCAGCCCCCCCTGTCCCCCCCCGGTGAGGGGAAACTTCACGACCACCCGCCACGTTCCCGAACCGTCCCCGGTAAACCGTGAAAGCGCTGGAAGGGAGGCGGCGGCTCCGCGGCCGGTTGTGTCGGTAACAATGGAGGGAGTTCCGCACCGGCTGTCGGGCACGCGCGACACCCGCGCGCGCCGCGCAGGTGACTGAGTCATCAGTGACGTCACGTTTACCGGTCTGAACCACCGCGGAACCGCCTGAATTCTGTCACGGTGATCTTCCGCCGGTGGGTTACCATGGTAACGATCTTTAAACCGTCTGAGACAAAAGTCAATGATTTAAGGAGTTAAACTTGATTTGAGCTAAAAGTTTAAATGGTGTGTGTGTGTGTGTGTGTGTGTGTGTGTGTGTGTGTGTGTGTGTTAATAACAGGAGCAGCTGCTCAGCCTCCTTCTTGACCCGTTTCAAGGCTTCTAAAGCTGGACGGAGGTGCAGCTTCCGGTTCCTCACGTCTGAAGCTGATATTACAACAGAATGCATGACCTTCACCTGAGGATGAAGGTCATGAAGCTTCAATGGACGTCAGAGCTCACCACCAAACCGTGGTGTTCAGAAAAGTTTGAAAGCGTTTCACTACAAAAATACACATTATGAATTCACAAGAGAGAGATCAGCTTAGCTGAACATAATCCCATGAATATTGGTGTCATAATTCACGTATTGAAGCTTTTACCTTGTGGTCGTTCTGGGTGGTGCAGTACCACAGAGAAACACTAGAGGGCGCCAGACCTATTTTGGCTGGCTTCATTTCCCTCCTGGCAGAGTTCTTGCACAGATTTGAACTATTCAGGAACATTTGGACCATGATCTTTATAATTATTTGTCACATCAGTTCTTATAATCAAATAAAAAGAGTTTAACCTTCCTGTTTGCTGGGTTAGGGTTAGTCCTGAAGTCTCTTCTGACTGGACTCCATCCGGACCGGGGGCCTGCAGATGGCAGCAGACGGTCAGCACGGAGCCTCAGAGCTGTGAAGAGTTTGTCAGACGTGGAACAATCAGCCCTGATTTCAGGATCTCTGGGAAAACCTTCTGTAGGACCACAGGTCAGGTTTCACCACCGGGGGCCGCTTGAACCCACAGCGACACCGGGGGCCCAGCCTGAATCAACACGGTGAGGTCATCTCTCTGCTCAGGGGTCACACCAATACGGCTTCTGTCATTTCACCGTGAGTCCAGGCCGTTAGGTGTGTGAATGTGTTCACGGGTCCGGTCTCCTGCCGGGGGGGTCCATGATGTCATCAGTGTTTGGACAGAGAAGTCAGGATGATGAACGGGTCAGAAACCCAAACCCACAGAGAGTGTGTGTGTGTGTGTGTAAAATATTACCCCGACACCAGCAGGGGTTCTCAGGGCGAGCCCCGGGTCAGGGTTCCAGGGGGTACTGGGGATCATAAAGACGTTTCAGGCTGCATAAATTAAGCCTTTTACGAGCTGGGGGGGTCGGGGTGGGGGGTTACGACTTCCAGATTGAGGGAAATCATAAAGTCGTGCAAACATTAACGAACGTGTCAGTGAAAGGCCAGCACACCAGACTTTACGGCTCCTTTCGGTGGCGTTCGTGTGATTTAACAGAAAACAGAAACAGGAAGTGGTTCTAGTTTAGGAACCGCCCCCTTCAGGTTCTCACCCAATCACCTGGAAGACGAGGAGTTAAATGATCCGTGTTAGAGGAGTCTGCTCAGAGGAGTGTGTGTGTGTGTGTGTGTGTGTGTGTGCGCACGCAACAGGTCAAAGGTCACAAAAACAGCACAACAACTGAGGTCAGTGGGGCAGGAAGTCCTTCTGGGTCATATATCCTCATACAGCACACAGCAGAGACAGCCAATCAGGGAGGGCGCTGCCCTGTAGGTCCGCCCCCCTCCTTTAGGTCAGGAAACACTCAGCGGTGCGTTCAGGCTCTCCAGGAAAATACAGCGTCAGGATGGAAATCTGTGTGGTTTGAGACGACTTTAAAAACAGGAGATAAAACATGAAATGATGTTAGCTAAACACGTTAGCTTAGCACGTAGCGGCGTGAAGTCCAGCGACTTCCTGTTCTGGTGGACGAAGACATTTTCATTCTCTTGTTTGATGCGTTTCAAGGCGTTCGTTCCTCCCAGCAGCTGTTTCCACTCAACCTGCAGCGAGATCAAATGTTCACGCAGCACTAACGGGTCTCATGTGTCAAGGGGCCCGTCTGGGGGCCCCTCACATCCTGTAATTGTGTTTATTCAAACCGTGACATCACGCGCCGATGGCGGCGCTGAGGAGACGCGTCGGTCCTGAGTCTACGGCGAGGAGCCGCGTCAACGCAGACGAGACTGATCCAGTGTGGATAGGGAAGCTGGAGCCAGTGTCAGGGGCCACGGGGGCCACGGGGGCCACAGGGGCCCTACGCACATTAACATTCCTGAATAAATAACCCGGGGACGCCGTTGTGGAGACGATAAACAGGATTTTCCTCCCGGGGCCCAGGAGAACGTTCATGTGTGATGCCCCCCGCCCCCACCTGATCCGCCTGTAATCTGGTCCTCCTGTTCCTGTCCAAACAGGAAGTGGTTTTGTGCTGCATTCAATACTGCATTACATATGAAACAGGAGCTGCCCCCCCCCAGTGAATCATACATTCCTGATGCTGCAGGTCAGCAGCTACACACACACACACACACACACACACACACACACACACACACACACACACACACACACACACACACACTGAATTATGGCTGCGCCTGATTGGGTGATTTGTCTCCTGCAGGTCTGTGAGGGCGGAGGTAACCGATCCCCCCCCCAGGGGAGAGGATCCATTCCCTGAAAGGTCACGACCCCAAGAGAAGGGTGGGCAGCTCTGGCCCCACCCCAGAAGAAACAGGTTCTGGTACCAGAGTCAACCACACAGAACATGACCCCCCCCCATTCTGCTTTCTGTCCAGCTCTGACCCCGCCCCCTCGCCGTTTCCACGGTTACCGAAAAACAGCTGAAGCTGTGTGGAGGAGCATCATCCTCTGACATGTCTTATCTCTGGGGGGGGGCTGAGGAAACACACCTGCCGTGGCGATGGTGAGGAGCATCTCCTCCTTCACCAGCAGGTAAAGAGCTTCGCTGATGAGCCCCCCCAGCGCCAGGGGAGCGTCAGACGCTCGATACGCTGGATGAAGCGTTCGTCCTCCGTCAGCAGTACAGTCAGTGTGCCCCCCCCGGGGGCGCCTCTGGGCACATCTGGAGGTAATTTGTTCAAATCCTTCAGCAGAGAAGAGAAACGAGTTCAGGAAAGCCGGCCTGGGGAGTTCCTGGGTTTGGAATGTGGGGGGGGGACGGGAAGGGAAGGGGGTTCTGTGTGAAGAGCTTTAAAGAGCTCTGACAACTTCTAGAGCTCTATGGAAGCGGGGGCATCAGACGAGAACCACAGACAGTTTAAAGCTGGTTCTTACCAGGGATCCCCCCCCGGGAGCAGGCCAGCGTTCATCCGGGGGGGTTAGCTCTGTGGGGCGAGGCTAAAGGGTTAAACTGATGCTGATCTGTGGGATCAAACTGGATCCAAAGTTTCACCTGGTGAAGAAAACCCTGGAGATGAGGGAGGGAGTTCATCCTCTGGAGAGCCTGAATGTTTTCAGACGGAAGAACTAGAGAAGTCAGGACAGCTGAAGGACTTAGTTTGGATGTGAATCCAGATCAGAGCAGACACAACGGGTTAAACTGGTTAGTTAAACGGGTTAGTTAAACGGGTTAAACTGGTTAGTTAAACGGGTTAGTTAAACGGGTTAAACTGGTTAGTTAAACTGGTTAGTTAAACGGGTTAGTTAAACTGGTTAAACTGGTTAGTTAAACGGGTTAGTTAAACGGGTTAAACTGGTTAGTTAAACTGGTTAGTTAAACGGGTTAGTTAAACGGGTTAAAGTGGTTAGTTAAAGTGGTTAAACGGGTTAATTAAAGTGGTTAGTTAAACGGGTTAAAAGGGTTAGTTAAACGGGTTAAAGTGGTTAGTTAAAGTGGTTAAAAGGGTTAGTTAAAGTGGTTAGTTAAACGGGTTAAACTGGTTAGTTAAACGGGTTAGTTAAACGGGTTAAACTGGTTATTTAAACGGGTTAAACGGGTTAGTTAAACGGGTTAAAGTGGTTAGTTAAAGTGGTTAAACGGGTTAGTTAAAGTGGTTAGTTAAACGGGTTAAACGGGTTAGTTAAACTGGTTAGTTAAACTGGTTAGTTAAAGTGGTTAGTTAAAGTGGTTAAACTGGTTAGTTAAACTGGTTAGTTAAACTGGTGGTGGTGGCCCAGTGAAGGATGACCCAGTCGGTCTCTGGTGTTGATGGAGGGTCTGGAGCTGATGGTGTTCCCTGCTTCTCCATCCATCAGGTGGAGGTGGACCAGACAGGATGACCTTCAGACCAGAGGTCCCTGCTGGACTTCCTGAGGTGTTTCTATGACAACAGAACCTCCTGCCCCCCAGGTGTTAGTCATGTTCGTCTGAATAGACTCCAGACAAACACACAAACATCACTAGCGGTGTGGAAACACAAGGGAGGGGGGCAGCAGGGAAAACCCAGGACCAGACCAGAACCCAACGAGACCACAATGACCCCCCCTTGAGACCAGAACCCAACAGTTAGTTTCCTTCAGACCACATGAAACAGATTCCACCGTCAGAACGTTCAGAAAACCTCTGAGCAGAGAAACGGGTCCAGAACCGTTAGTCGGTCTGGTGGAAACTCAGAACTCACCCCCCCCACACACACACTGTCAAGGAGTGGGGGTGGGGGGGCTGATCCACGGGCCCTTAAGGCTGCTGCCGTGTTTGAGAATTCTGGGATCAAACTTCCTCCATGTTTGGTCTGGAGACAGGAAGTGAGGGACAATAGCATGCTAACAAGAGGATGCTAACACCCAACATCCATGTGGTTGGCTGCACAATGCTAATGTCATTAGCATCATGTTTAGCATGTTAGCATTCTGACTGCACCAGGCCACGGAGGTGATCCTGAAGGGAGGTGACTAAAACCAGGACAAGGGGACTTTTGGCCTGCAGGGGGCGCTGCGTCAGGACTCAAGGGGACCCAAACCAGGACCCCAACAGGACCCAAACCAGGACCCAAACAGGACCCAATCCAGGACCCAAACAGGACCTAAACCAGGACCCAAACCAGGACCTAAACCAGGACCCAAACCAGGACCCAAACAGGACCCAAACCAGGACCCAAACAGGACCCAATCCAGGACCCAAACAGGACCTAAACCAGGACCCAAACCAGGACCTAAACCAGGACCCAAACAGGACCCAAACCAGGACCCCAACAGGACCCAAACAGGACCCCAATAGGACCCAAACCAGGACCCAAACAGGACCCAATCCAGGACCCAAACAGGACCCAATCCAGGACCCAAACAGGACCTAAACCAGGACCCAAACCAGGTCCTAAACCAGGACCCAAACCAGGACCTAAACCAGGACCCCAACAGGACCCAAACCAGGACCCAAACAGGACCCCAATAGGACCCAAACCAGGACCCAAACAGGACCCAATCCAGGACCCAATCCAGGACCCAAACAGGACCTAAACCAGGACCCAAACCAGGACCTAAACCAGGACCCAAACCAGGACCCAAACAGGACCCAAACCAGGACCCAAACAGGACCCAATCCAGGACCCAAACAGGACCTAAACCAGGACCCAAACCAGGACCTAAACCAGGACCTAAACCAGGACCCAAACCAGGACCCAAACAGGACCCAAACCAGGACCCAAACAGGACCCAATCCAGGACCCAAACAGGACCTAAACCAGGACCCAAACCAGGACCTAAACCAGGACCTAAACCAGGACCCAAACCAGGACCCCAACAGGACCCAAACCAGGACCCAAACCAGGACCAAAACAGGACCCTTACAGGACCCAAACCAGGGCCTAAACCAGGACCCAAACAGGACCCAAACCAGGACCCAAACCAGGACCCCAACAGGACCCCAATAGGACCCAAACCAGGACCCAAACCAGGACCAAAACAGGACCCTGACAGGACCCAAACCAGGGCCTAAACCAGGACCCAAACAGGACCCAAACCAGGACCCAAACCAGGACCCCAACAGGACCCCAATAGGACCCAAACCAGGACCCAAACAGGACTCTGACAGGCTGACAAATGAACCTCCAGATGGTCTGAAAACACGCTCCTAAGCGTGTTCACATGCGTGTGAACATCGTCTGGAACACCTCTGTGGGCAGCAGGTATTATCCCAGCCCTAAGGGGCGGGGCTAAAGCCTGGAATGTTCACTATTTCCCTACAGGAAGTGTGGATGGAGGTCTAGCGTCGCCCCACGCCCACCGCTCCTTCACCCACCGCTCCTTCACCCACACACACACACACACACACACACACACACACACACACACACACACACACACACACACACACACACACACACACACACACACACACACACACACACACACAGTTTTGTTGAGGTTTATTAGAGACACGTCTTACAGTTTTCTTGTGCTAAACTTCAAACATGAACATATTGAGTCGTTCCTTTAATAAAGGAGCGTCAGTCTGACGTTAACGTCTACACGTCTGACACACACTTCAACACACACACTTCAACACACACACTTCAACACACACACTTCAACACACACACTTCAACACACACACTTCAACACACACACTTCAACACACACACTTCAACACACACACTTCAACACACACACTTCAACACACACACTTCAACACACACACTTCAACACACACACTCGCCGGGCGTCTGACACACACACACACACACACACACACACTTCAACACACACACTCGTCTGGTACAGAGAACAGACAGTCGTTGAATAGCTCAGTGGGGCTCGTCTGACCCGGCAGAAAGACGCCCACGTCCAACACACACACACACACACACACACACACACACACACACACACACACACACACACACACACACACACACACACACACACACACACACACTCACACACACACTCTCACACACACAGACACACACACACACACACACACACACACACACACAGACACACACACACACACACAGACACACACAAACAGACAGACACACACACACACACACACACACACACACACACAGACACACACACACACACACAGACAGACACACACACACACACACGTCTAAAACACAACTAAATCTCTACGTCATGAAGGTCAAGGTTCACAAAGCTTTTCAGAAGCTTCCCTCCAGGTCCAAGTGGGGGGGGTTTCTTCGTCCGTGTGTCTGTGTCGCCGAGCGAGAGGCGGGACAATGAGGGCGGGTCCCGTCACTGGGACCGGCCAATGGGAGGAAGGCACTGAGTCTTGAGCTGCCGGTTCTCTGATGGTAGGTGTGTGTCCACCTGGAGGCCCCCAGAGGAGAACATCCAGGGTCGCTCATTAAACAGGTTCTTCTCCTCTGCAGGAGGACCCAAACGGGTCGGGCTCGTGCAGGGGTCGTCCAGGGGTCGTCCCGGGGTCGCCGGCCCGCCGTCTCCCCCCTACGCCACGATGAGGTGGTTGCTGCGTTCCCTGACGTCCGCTGGAGGAACCAGATCTTTCTTCACCGGAGTCGAAGACAGGGCAGAACGTCGACCTCTGGGCCTGAACAGGTCAGACACCAAGAAGACCTGTGGAGGTGATCAATACCAAACACGATCAGCTGATCAATTACATCTTAAAGAACCAATGAGCATTCAGATGAACCAGCAGGAAGTCAGCAGACAGGCAGTGGTGGTCATGTGACCTGTACTCACGGTGCAGTACGCCACCAGCGCTCCCTGCACGAACCCCGCCAGCACGTCAGAGGGGTGGTGCTTGTGGTCGGAGACCCGTGATAGGCCAGTGTAGAATGACATCATGATGAGGGTGAACTGGGTCAGGGGCCGCAGGAGGCGGGCCCCGTGCCAGGTGAACCGGGATTGCAGGTAGAACTGGAAGGGAGAATACAAGGCTTTTATTCTGAAAGGGACACCGGCTTCCTCTGGAACACATTCACGTAAATATAACACATGTCTATATGTTAAATATAATACATGTCTATATGTTAAATATAATACATGTCTATATGTTAAATATAATACATGTCTATATGTTAAATATAATACATGTCTATATGTTAAATATAACACATGTCTATATGTTAAATATAATACATGTCTATATGTTAAATATAATACATGTCTATATGTTAAATATAATACATGTCTATATGTTAAATATAACACATGTCTATATGTTAAATATAATACATGTCTATATGTTAAATATAACACATGTCTATATGTTAAATATAATACATGTCTATATGTTAAAATAAATATAACACATGTCTATATGTTAAATATAACACATGTCTATATGTTAAATATAACACATGTCTATATGTTAAATATAACACATTTCTATATGTTAAATATAACACATGTCTATATGTTAAATATAACACATGTCTATATGTTAAATATAACACATGTCTATATGTTAAATATAATACATGTCTATATGTTAAATATAATACATGTCTACATGTTAAAATAAATATAACACATGTCTATATGTTAAATATAATACATGTCTATATGTTAAATATAACACATGTCTATATGTTAAATATAACACATGTCTATATGTTAAATATAATACATGTCTATATGTTAAATATAACACATGTCTATATGTTAAATATAATACATGTCTATATGTTAAATATAATACATGTCTATATGTTAAATATAATACATGTCTATATGTTAAAATAAATATAACACATGTCTATATGTTAAATATAACACATGTCTATATGTTAAATATAACACATGTCTATATGTTAAATATAACACATGTCTATATGTTAAATATAATACATGTCTATATGTTAAATATAACACATGTCTATATGTTAAATATAATACATGTCTATATGTTAAATATAATACATGTCTATATGTTAAAATAAATATAACACATGTCTATATGTTAAATATAACACATGTCTATATGTTAAATATAACACATGTCTATATGTTAAATATAACACGTCTATATGTTAAATATAACACATGTCTATATGTTAAATATAATACATGTCTATATGTTAAATATAACACATGTCTATATGTTAAATATAATACATGTCTATATGTTAAATATAACACATGTCTATATGTTAAATATAACACATGTCTATATGTTAAATATAATACATGTCTATATGTTAAATATAATACATGTCTATATGTTAAATATAACACATGTGTATATGTTAAATATAATACATGTCTATATGTTAAATATAATACATGTCTATATGTTAAAATAAATATAACACATGTCTATATGTTAAATATAATACATGTCTATATGTTAAAATAAATATAATACATGTCTATATGTTAAATATAATACATGTCTATATGTTAAATACAACACGTCTATATGATAAATATAATATATGTCTATATGTTAAATATAACACATGTCTATATGTTAAATATAATACATGTCTATATGTTAAATATAATACATGTCTATATGTTAAATATAACACATGTCTATATGTTAAAATAAATATAATAGATGTCTATAAGTTAAAATAAATATAATAAATATAATAGATGTCTATATGTTAAAATAAATATAATAAATATAATAGATGTCTATATGTTAAAATAAATATAATAAATATAATAGATGTCTATATGTTAAATATAATACATGTCTATGTTAAATATAATAGATGTCTATATGTTAAAATAAATATAATAAATATAATAGATGTCTATATGTTAAATATAATACATGTCTATATGTTAAAATAAATATAATAAATATAATAGATGTCTATATGTTAAAATAAATATAATAAATATAATAGATGTCTATAAGTTAAAATAAATATAATAAATATAATACATGTCTATATGTTAAAATAAATATAATAAATATAATAGATGTCTATAAGTTAAAATAAATATAATAAATATAATAGATGTCTATATGTTAAAATAAATATAATATAATAGATGTCTATAAGTTAAAATAAATATAATAAATATAATAGATGTCTATAAGTTAAAATAAATATAATAAATATAATACACGTCTATATGTTAAAATAAATATAATAAATATAATAGATGTCTATAAGTTAAAATAAATATAATAAATATAATAGATGTCTATAAGTTAAAATAAATATAATAAATATAATAGATGTCTATATGTTAAAATAAATATAATAAATATAATAGATGTGTATATGTTAAAATAAATATAATAAATATAATAGATGTCTATAAGTTAAAATAAATATAATAAATATAATACATGTCTATATGTTAAAATAAATATAATAAATATAATAGATGTCTATAAGTTAAAATAAATATAATAAATATAATAGATGTCTATAAGTTAAAATAAATATAATAAATATAATAGATGTCTATAAGTTAAAATAAATATAATAAATATAATAGATGTCTATAAGTTAAAATAAATATAATAAATATAATAGATGTCTATAAGTTAAAATAAATATAATAAATATAATACATGTCTATATGTTAAAATAAATATAATACATGTCTATATGTTAAAATAAATATAATAAATATAATAGATGTGTATATGCTGAAATAAATACATGTCTAAATAAATATGTCCGTGCTGGGGGGCTCACCACCAGGTAGAGCATGGTGTACATGGAGAAGGAGGCGTGTCCGGAGAAGAACGACTTCCTGTCCAATCAGAGACGACAATCAGCAGGATTCCACCAAACCGACACATTCAAACATTTCAAACTTTATTTAAAGGTCACCTGGCCTCCTGGACCTTAGGCTCCGCCCCCTGGCACAGGTACTCGGTGATGTAACCCAGTGAACAGTTGATGGTGGAGAAGTCCGGCTTGCACACGTCCAGGAAGTGGGGGCGCAGGCGTCCCACGGACACCTTGGCGATGTCGGTGAAGGATTGGCTGACGGCGCAGCCGAACAGGAACACGCCCACCTGCCTGTAGAGCGCCACCAGGTAGGCGTTCCCCACGAAGGAGCGCACGCCCTCGTGCAGGAAGTAGATCCTGTAGCTCTCACCGATGACGATCTGACGGGAGAGACGCCGTCAGGGGGGGGGCTGGTGTGTGTGTGTGTGTGTGTGTGTGTGTGTGTGTGTGTGTGTGTGACGCGTGCTGATGGGTCATGTGACTGTTTGAGGCTGAAACTGAAGTTTGAAACGTCTCTTGAAACGGTTTCTCCCGGCGGGGGCGGCGACGCAACCGTCTGTCGTGTCTGGAGTTCTGGAGGGGGGGTAAATAAACCGACGTCTGGAAGCAGCCAGTGAGGGGGGCAGGGTGGCTGGGGGGGGGGCATCATAACTAAGAACAGCTGCTCCAGCTCAACTCACTCCCAACCCCCCCATCCCACGACGGCATCCAAAAGCTCCTGAAGAAAAAGTTATGGAGGAGGAGAGAGGGAGGGGGCGGGGGGGTGAGGGAGAGGAGATGGGTGTGGGGGGGTGAGGGAGAGGAGATGGGTAGGGGGGGTGAGGGAGAGGAGATGGGTAGGGGGGGGTTAGGGAGAGGAGATGGGTGTGGGGGGGTTAGGGAGAGGAGATGGGTGTGGGGGGGGTTAGGGAGAGGAGATGGGTAGGGGGGGGGTGAGGGAGAGGAGATGGGTAGGGGGGGGTGAGGAAGAGGAGATGGGTGTGGGGGGGGTGAGGGAGAGGAGATGGGTGTGGGGGGGGTGAGGAAGAGGAGATGGGTAGGGGGGGTTAGGGAGAGGAGATGGGTGTGGGGGGGTTAGGGAGAGGAGATGGGTGTGGGGGGGGGTTAGGGAGAGGAGATGGGTAGGGGGGGGTTAGGGAGAGGAGATGGGTAGGGGGGGGTGAGGAAGAGGAGATGGGTGTGGGGGGGTGAGGAAGAGGAGATGGGTGTGGGGGGGTTAGGGAGAGGAGATGGGTAGGGGGGGGTGAGGAAGAGGAGATGGGTGGGGGGGGTGAGGAAGAGGAGATGGGTAGGGGGGGGGTTAGGGAGAGGAGATGGGTGTGGGGGGGGTTAGGGAGAGGAGATGGGTGGGGGGGGGGGAGGAAGAGGAGATGGGTGTGGGGGGGTGAGGAAGAGGAGATGGGTAGGGGGGGGTTAGGGAGAGGAGATGGGGTGGGGGGGTGAGGGAGAGGAGATGGGTAGGGGGGGGGTTAGGGGGAGGAGAGGGTGGGGGGGGTGGGGAGAGGAGATGGGTAGAGGGTGGGAGGGAGGGGGGGAGGGAGAGAGAGGGGGAGGGGGGGGGGGAGAGGAGAGTTGAGGAGAGGGGGGGGGGGGGGGAGGGAGAGGAGAGGTGGGGTGGGGGGTGAGGGAGAGGAGATGGGGGGGGGGGGGGGAGGGAAGAGGAGAGGGTGGGGGGGGGGGGGTGAGGGAGAGGAGAGGGGGGGGGGGGGGGGGGGGGGGGGGGGGGGGGAGAGAGGAGATGGGGTGGGGGGGGGGTGAGGGAGAGGAGATGGGGGGGGGGGGTGAGGAAGAGGAGAGGTGGGGGGGGGTGAGGAAGAGGAGATGGGTGGGTGAGGAATAGGAGAGATGGGTGTGGGGGGGGGTGAGGAAGAGGAGATGGGTGTGGGGGGGGTGAGGAAGAGGAGATGGGTGGGGGGGGGTGAGGGAGAGGAGATGGGTGGGGGGGGGTGAGGGAGAGGAGATGGGTGGGGGGGGGTGAGGAAGAGGGAGAGGGGTGGGGGGGGGGTGAGGAGGAAGAGGAGATGGGTGTGGGGGGGGGTGAGGAGAGGAGATGGGTGTGGGGGGTGAGGAAGAGGAGATGGGTGTGGGGGGGTGAGGGAGAGGAGATGGGTGGGGGGGGGGTGAGGGAGAGGAGATGGGTGGGGGGGGTGAGGGAGAGGAGATGGGTGGGGGGGGTGAGGGAGAGGAGATGGGTGTGGGGGGTGAGGAAGAGGAGGATGGGTTGTGGGGGGGTGAGGGAGAGGAGATGGGTGGGGGGGGGTGAGGAAGAGGAGATGGGTGGGGGCGTGGGTCCTCATCAGAAACGCTGAGTCGGCGATGTGAACGTTTGTTTTTCACGTCTCTGGTTTCACGAGGATCGTCTGGCTGTTTTCACGCCCGACTCCCCAGTTCCTTCAGATGGGGGGGGGGCAGGAATGAGTCCGACTGTGGGAACGCGTCTGGGGAGGGTGAGATCCAATGGATAACTGCGCCTTTGGGGCCCCCCCAGCTGGACGTGTCTGGACGACGGTGGATGAACAACCCAACCTGGGGGGGCCACCAGATCTCTGGCCCCGCCCCCTGGTCTGGGTTCTTCACCACAGCTCCAACCTGATCATTACAGCCAATCCCCCGTTCCGTTAGCCAATCAGAGAAGACGGAGCACCAGAGACACGCCCACACGGCGTCCCTTCATCACACGTAATCACCATCATTTACAAGACAGCAGCTGGACCCAGACGTGTGATCGGTGCCACGTGTGAAGAGAACCGGGGGGGGCGTCTTGACTTCACTTCAGGGTCGCCGGGGGTCATGTGATCACAGGCGTGAACACGGACCAAAAACACGGAAACAGAAACGTTTGAAGCGAAATCCGAGGCTCTGATTGGACGGGAGCGGCGGCCGATGGTCCACCAAACCCACGGTGAAGCGGTCAGGACCTAGCTGAAGCTGCCAACGTCGCTAATGGAAGTGTTTCTGCTGGTTGTGTATGTGTGTGTGTGTGGGGGGGTGTTACTGGTTGCTTAGTAACAGTGGGGGCTGCAGGATGCAGGTGATTGGTTAGTGGGCGTGACTTACAGACAGGATGGTGATCAGGATGCCAGCAGCGGTTAGCACGCCGTCGCTAATGGTGTCGCCGCGTTTGGCCGGGAGGCGGAGCGACGCGTCGTCACAGCGAAACCCCCGGCGGTACGGCCGCACAGCCCCCGCCTCGATGACCAGGAAGGGTAGGCCGGCTAGTGAAGCAGCAGTGGGGGGGGTGAGGGCAGAGAGAGGGGGGGTGAGGGTTAATGATGTCACAGAGGTCACGGGGTGCCAGAGAGGGGGGGGTCACAGGGGGGCGTGTGGGGCCATTCTGAAGCTGTGAGCTGTGATTGGTCCAGCGTGGACCCCCCCCCCACTGCAGGACTTACGGAGCCTACGGGCAGGGCCACGCCCACCGCCGTCAGCGCGGCGTTGGACACCGAGCTGCTCTGATAGGTCAGCCTGATGCTGATGTCATCGCAGAAGAACCCCCTCCGCTGGGGGGGGAACGGACACCGGTGCAAAAACACGGCCACAGCGACCACTGGAGACACAGGGGCAGAGACAGCGGCGCAGCAGACGTCACACAGGCGCGGCCCCAACTCACGATCAATACGATCAATAGATGAATCAATAGATGAAGTAGATCGATAAAGATGGAGCGCCCCCCCCTCTACACCTCATTACCATCAGGGGTCAGAGGTCAGGCCTGAGGGCTGCTGAATGCAGGACATTTGTGTTGGTGGTGGTGGTGGTGGATGAACTCCCAAACCAAACGTCAACACACACACACACACACACACACACACACACACACACAGCTGGGCTGTGATCGGGTTACCGTCGTGGCCCCACTGCCTGATGGGAACTCCAGAGCACCCCCCCCCCATCAGCAGGATCCACATCATTACCGCTGCTTTGATCCCACTCTTCAAACAAACCACTGGTGTGTGTGTGTGTGTGTGTGTGTGTGTGTGTGTGTGTGTGTGTGTGTGTAGCCTGTCCAAACAGAACCACACAGGTCGCTCCAGACCTCAGACCCCCTCTGCCCCCCCAGGCTAATCAGCCAATGACTCGAGAGAGGGATGACAGCAGCTAGCAGCTAGCCGCTAACGGCTACTAGCAGCTAGCTGGGACGTGATGAAGATGGGGGGGGATGAGGTGATGAAGATGGGGGGGCACAGAGGTCAGCTGACCGGGGGGCAGACACGACCACAAACAGACTCCGTTTCCCAGAAGCCACTGCAGCGTCAGCACTGCATGCATCAGCTAGGACCCCCCCTTCCTGCTTCTTACAGCCAGACGGGGGGGGTCTAGAGTCTCCAACAACAACAGCAGTCAGCAGCTCCATGTCACCCAGAGGACAGCTGAATGAAGCCCCCCCCCCCACACACACACGTGGTTTTCACTCATAACCCCCCCCAACCTAAACCCCACCAGCATCACAATCGTTGATCAGCCTGATGGAATCGGGTCGAAGCACAAACCAGAACCAGACCCAGACCCAGAACCAGAACCAGACCCAGAAACCAGACCCAGAACCAGACCCAGAACCAGTCCCAGTCCCAGAACCAGACCCAGAACCAGACCCAGACCCAGACCCAGACCCAGAACCAGACCCAGAACCAGACCCAGAACCAGACCCAGACCCAGAACCAGACCCAGACCCAGACCCAGAACCAGACCCAGACCCAGAACCAGACCCAGACCCAGACCCAGAACCAGACCCAGAACCAGACCCAGACCCAGAACCAGAACCAGACCCAGACCCAGAACCAGACCCAGACCCAGAACCAGACCCAGACCCAGAACCAGACCCAGAACCAGTCCCAGTCCCAGAACCAGACCCAGAACCAGACCCAGAACCAGACCCATACCCAGAACCAGACCCAGACCCAGAACCAGACCCAGAACCAGACCCAGACCCAGAACCAGACCCAGACCCAGAACCAGACCCAGAACCAGTCCCAGTCCCAGAACCAGACCCAGAACCAGACCCAGAACCAGACCCAGACCCAGAACCAGACCCAGACCCAGAACCAGACCCAGAACCAGTCCCAGTCCCAGAACCAGACCCAGAACCAGACCCAGAACCAGAACCAGAACCAGACCCAGACCCAGAACCAGACCCAGACCCAGAACCAGACCCAGAACCAGACCCCATACCCAGAACCAGACCCAGACCCAGACCCAGAACCAGACCCAGACCCAGAACCAGACCCAGACCCAGAACCAGACCCAGAACCAGTCCCAGTCCCAGAACCAGACCCAGAACCAGACCCCAGACCCAGAACCAGACCCAGACCCAGAACCAGACCCAGAACCAGACCCAGAACCAGTCCCAGTCCCAGAACCAGACCCAGAACCAGACCCAGAACCAGACCCAGAACCAGACCCAGAACCAGACCCAGACCCAGAACCAGACCCAGAACCAGTCCCAGTCCCAGAACCAGACCCAGAACCAGACCCAGAACCAGACCCAGACCCAGAACCAGACCCAGACCCAGAACCAGACCCAGAACCAGACCCAGACCCATACCCAGAACCAGACCCAGACCCAGACCCAGAACCAGACCCAGACCCAGAACCAGACCCAGACCCAGAACCAGTCCCAGTCCCAGAACCAGACCCAGAACCAGACCCAGACCCAGAACCAGACCCAGACCCAGAACCAGACCCAGAACCAGACCCAGAACCAGTCCCAGTCCCAGAACCAGACCCAGAACCAGACCCAGAACCAGACCCAGACCCAGACCCAGAACCAGACCCAGACCCAGACCCAGAACCAGACCCAGTCCCAGTCCCAGAACCAGACCCAGAACCAGACCCAGAACCAGACCCAGACACAGAACCAGACCCAGACCCAGAACCAGTCCCAGTCCCAGAACCAGACCCAGAACCAGACCCAGACCCAGAACCAGTCCCAGTCCCAGAACCAGAACCAGACCCAGACCCAGAACCAGAACCAGACCCAGACCCAGAACCAGACCCAGACCCAGAACCAGAACCAGAACCAGACCCAGACCCAGAACCAGACCCAGACCCAGAACCAGAACCAGACCCAGACCCAGAACCAGACCCAGACCCAGAACCAGAACCAGAACCAGACCCCAGACCCAGACCCAGAACCAGAACCAGACCCAGACCCAGACCCAGAACCAGACCCAGAACCAGACCCAGACCCAGACCCAGAACCAGACCCAGACCCAGACCCAGAACCAGAACCAGAACCAGACCCAGACCCCAGACCCAGAACCAGACCCAGACCCAGACCCAGAACCAGAACCAGACCCAGACCCAGACCCAGAACCAGACCCAGACCCAGACCCAGAACCAGAACCAGAACCAGACCCAGACCCAGAACCAGACCCAGACCCAGAACCAGAACCAGACCCAGAACCAGACCCAGACCCAGACCCAGAACCAGACCCAGACCCCCAGGTTTTAACCCTTTCATTCTGCAGCTGAGAACTCACTTGATGAGTTCCAGGTTTTACTCTGTTCCAGGAAACCTGGAAGCAGACGGGGATTCCAGAGGAGACGAGGAGGGGGGGCTAGTCACCGGGTCAGAGCCCCGAGGAGACGGGGAGGGGGGGCTAGTCACCGGGTCAGAGCCCCGAGGAGACACCCCCCCTCCAGGAGGTTTGGGTTTCAAACGGCGGTCAGAAAACAAAAAAGTTCCATCCAGCAGAAGAATCCTAACCCAGAGTCTGCTGTCCCCCCCCCCCCCACACACACACACACAGCCAGATGTGGGGGTCCACAGGTGTCCTGCTGCTGTGGAATGTGAACCCTTCACCATTGGAGGAGTGCAGGTGGGCGGGGCCAGGCTGCAGGTGTGAGTGGAACCCACAGGTTGTGATGTGTGGGGACGTTTCACCGTGTGAACGGCGGTGAGTGTGTGACCGTCACTCACCAGCGCCGGGTTACGTGTGTAAAACAAACACGACAATAAGGGTTGGGGGGTCGGGGGGTCCACACAGATCCTGCTTTGGGCCCCAAAAAGCCTCGGGGCGCCTCTGCCCCCCATCACTGTTATTTAAAGAAGTTTAAAGAACTTAAACCGACAAAGATGATTTTAAAACAACGTTTTAAACGTCACAAACCGGCTCTAGAATGACGTCACCGTGACGAAACGGTTAGAGGAAACGGCTGTGGAACAACATCCGGTGCGTAAAGACGCAAAGGGGGTAAAACGCGGCTTCACTCCGACCCCCCAGACACGGCACCCCCGTTACCGGACACACGTACCCAGGAGCAGGCAGAAGAGGTCCAGGCCGACCAGCAGCTTCCTCCGGGGGGGGGTCCTTGCTGCCGCTGCGCGTCATGCTCTTCTCATAGATCAGACAGCGTTGCATTTAAAACGTGACGTCACGCACAGTCGAGCGGAACAGTCAGGAGGTCCAATCAGAGACGGCTCGCGGGTCCGGAGGTGACGTGGGGCTGCGGGTGCGGACAGACGCGCACCGGATCCACGCGTGGAGTGAACCCGCTGCTCCGGTGCAGCAGCCTTTACTCCTCTCTCCGGGACCGGAGCCCGCCTTCAGCCGAAGCCACGCCCAGAGACACTCCCATCAATTAGTGGGGGTACGCCCACTCGCGCGCCACGGCTGCCCTGCTGACGTCACAGCTCAGCAGAGGGATCGATAGAGGATGAAGACCAATCAGAAACGGAAATGAAAACGAAACTTCCCATTTTCTAAATCTGAGGAACAGAACCAGTTCTGAATGAATCACCGCTGCAGGTGGGAGGATGAAACAAAAGGCACGTGACTCAGGCAGCAAAGGGGAGGAGCATGAGATGATCACCTTCACCTTGAGAAACAGAGGTCAAGGTCAAATTTAAACTTGTGAATTTTTTTTGCACGCATCTCTGGAACCGGATAAGATAGAAAGAGGAAACAAAAGGAGCTCCATTCATGGAGGTGGGGGGGGGTGAACATTAGGTCACAACCTTGAAAAACCAGGTTGAGGTCACATTTTCACTAATGTTTCACTAGTGTTTTTAGGTACACATCTGTGAAACCTGATGACACAATCACAGGACAAGAAACCCCGCAGGGTCATCCATGAGCTGTGTGTGTGTGTGTGTGTGTGTGTGTGTGTGTGTGTGGGGTGAGGGGGGGGACAAACCACAAGAGGATGCAGAAATCCGTTTATTAAATGTAATGCAGAAAAAAAGCTCCACACGTGAGACGATCCGGTTCAAGCCCCTGAAGCCCCCCCCCACCCTCCTTCAGGAGCAACACACACCAGAAAGAAAAGTAAAAACTTCCAACATTCACCAACTGTCACAAAACTCTGCTCGCATCAGAACGTCGTCTCCACGGCAACGCTCCTCGCCTCGCACCCGGCATCAAGAGGTGTTGGCATACAGCGGCGGCGGGGGGGAGGAGCTCCTCGTCAGGCGTTATGTCATCCGGCGCCCTGTCGCCCACAAACGGCAACACCTCAACATCAGAACCGCGTGACCTCTGACCCCACGCGAGATGGGCCAATCAGGAAGCAGAAAGCAGCAACACTTACAGGTAGGCGGGCTCCTCCGCCACCAACGCGTCTGATGAGGGAGAGCAGACAAGTCACATGACCACGTCCTCAACACGCCCAGATCCACCAGCGCCCCCAGAGTGACCCCAAGGGGGCGTTAGCGTCACCGTTAGCCATGCCGCTAGCAGTGAGCAGCAGACAAACTGATGAACTTACCCGGCTTCTCGTAGCTGTGGGGCAGAAAGAGAGGCTCATTGGGGGGGGGGGGGGGGGGTTTAGACTGAGAACGATTTGGGTGTTGGGTGTCATACATTGATGGGGGGTCCGCCGCCGCCGCTGCTGCTCCGTCTGTGACATCATCCTCGGGTCTGCTCTGGAAGAAGGTGGCCAGTTTCTGCAGGGCTTCATGTCTGAAACAGGAGGGACACCAGTTCTCATGCCCCGCCCCTACAGGCCTATGGGGGCGGGCTCCACCTCACCAACAGCACAGGGTCAACCTCACAGAAACGCCGTCTGTCAGGCGGGTGAAGACTTACTTCAGTTCTTCAGGACTGGCGTCGCTCATGGGGTGCTGGCCCGCCCCGTGTGCGCCCACTGTCCAGGAAAACACACGACGGGTGGGGGTGGATGGGTGAGGGAGGGGGGTCGTTAGGAAGGGAGGGAGACAAACGTTAGAAAGCACATCAAACGGTGGAACAGTCTGCCACATGTCAACGTAGAGCAGAAAGCAGCAAAGCAGAAGGCCTGGGGGGTGTGTGTGTGTGTGTGGGGGGGGGGGGGGGGCATGTTCTGTTCATGCCGACTTCAAACAGGACAGGAAACACTCACACAGCTCGTGCATGGAGGCGGGCCGCTGGGAGAAGCTGCTGAAGGAGGAGGCAGAAACAGTTATCCAATCACATCGTCAGTGGGAGGGGCTTTAAACACACTGAACGCTGTGAAGGAGGGAGAACAGACTTACGGGGACTCATCACAGGCCCACTCCTCACTGTCGTCTGTGACTGTGGGCAAAGAAACCAGGGTAAGGCAGGACACACACACACACACACACACACACACACACACACACACACACACACACACACACACACACACACACACACACACACACACACACACACACACAGAGCTTTGGGGTTTAGCAGGCTGCTCGCTAAACCAATGTAACTGCTATGGAAACACGACCCCACCCTGCGTCACACGTTCCCCCTTCAATCAGGGCGACGCCCAGTAAGGGACACCTGCGGTGTCACCTCAGAGCTCCTGATACCTACAGCTGCTGGTCAGCGCCGGGTGGCTTGAAGACCTGGAAGATAAACGGTTATGAGCGACAGCAGGAAGTCGTGGCGGCGAGCGACGCCCTCACGGCGGCCGTCGGCACCTGCTCCCGTTGCTGATGGTGTCCGGCTCCACGTTGCCCCCACCTCGTCCGGCCGCTTGGGCCTTCTTGCCCAGCTCCAGCATCTCCTTGATGTTCAGCTCCACGTTCATGACTGAGATGTAACCGTCTGCAGACCACACACACACACAACACACACACTTCCTTCAAACACGTGTCCGCCGTGACCTCTAGGGGCCAGCGGGTCTGAACTCACACTTGTTGTCGGCGTCCCGGGCCAGCCATTTGCCCTGGGGCAGTTGGTGGTGCGGATGATGCTGACGGTGTCCCCACTCTTCACGGGCAGATCGTTCTTGCGAACCTTGCTGACCACCATCACCTTGGTGTGGTACAGCGGCTCCTCTGCGCCGCTCACCTGCAGGCATGAGACGTTCAGATACACAACATTCAAGTTACATTTGTTTAAATTTAACCTAAATATTCAAATATACAAGACATTTTAGGAAGCAATTTCATTTTTTTAAATTAAATATTGAAATACATTTGATTTTGAAAGCATACTTTAACAAAAAAAAGGCCTCCTTTTCAGAAAAGAGATCATGATTGCTCCCGGACTGACTTTGAACTTCTTCTTCATCTCGTTTTCCTTCTTCTCCCTCTCTTTCTGCTCCTTCTTCTCCTTCCCCAGGCGCTGCTTCTCCCTCTTCTTCTGCTCCTTGTGAGTGGCAGCGTGGGGGGCTCTGGCGGGTCCTTACTGAAATCAAACTCACTCGTTTAGCAGCGTGAAGGATCTGAGTTACAGTAATGATCAGGCTCACCTGAAACCACCTGTGCTCACAACTGAAACACAGAAGAATAATGTGAAAATGAAAGTTGTGGAAAACCTCACAGCGGTGTTTAACCCCACAGCCAGTCAGGTGGGAGGCGTTCACCACACCGGGGGCGTGAACAGGAGCGTGGTCCCCTGATGCGTGACCCTACAGTTACATCACCATCATGAAAGACCCAGAAATTTAAAACCCGTGAAGGAGACGAAACAAGTCGTGCATCAAGAAAGAGGGAAACAGACGTACCCCAGATTCCGCGACCAAAGGCCCAGGTTGGGTTCGTCCCACTTCAACAGATGGTTTTAATTCAACAGACATAAAGTCCCGTCTCAGCGCTTCAGCTGATGTTTAAGGTCACAGAGTAAATACTTACTAGGGGGAGAGGAGGAGGAGGAGGAGGAGGTCCTGGATCTGTGGAGACGATGAGGAGGAGGTGAATTCAATGAAACGAACAGGAATCATGGTGGAGCTGAAGCGCCTTACTCTTCTGACCGCCTTTATGTCTATGTGACGTCAGGCTGCTTTTCTTCACCACCACGTCCTCGTACACGTTGTCATCGTCCTGCTCACTAGAGGGCAGCAGAGGAAACCCAATCACACCCACAGGAAACATTGGAGCCCGGTGGGACATTCAGACGGGGATCCACCCGAGGCTCCAGGTGAGAGCAGCTCACCCAGCGTACAGTGGGGATGTCCTTCAGCGTTCCAGGGGCCAGCAGACACACCCTGGGGCCCGTAGTCTCCTCACACCGAGC
>JABVMC010000028.1:116593-141350 GCA_013358685.1 Antennarius maculatus
GGGGGGTGAGGAAGAGGAGATGGGTGGGGGCGGGGGTCCTCATCAGAAACGCTGAGTCGGCGATGTGAACGTTTGTTTTTCACGTCTCTGGTTTCACGAGGATCGTCTGGCTGTTTTCACGCCCGACTCCCCAGTTCCTTCAGATGGGGGGGGGGCAGGAATGAGTCCGACTGTGGGAACGCGTCTGGGGAGGGTGAGATCCAATGGATAACTGCGCCTTTGGGGCCCCCCAGCTGGACGTGTCTGGACGACGGTGGATGAACAACCCAACCTGGGGGGGCCACCAGATCTCTGGCCCCGCCCCCTGGTCTGGGTTCTTCACCACAGCTCCAACCTGATCATTACAGCCAATCCCCCGTTCCGTTAGCCAATCAGAGAAGACGGAGCACCAGAGACACGCCCACACGGCGTCCCTTCATCACACGTAATCACCATCATTTACAAAACAGCAGCTGGACCCAGACGTGTGATCGGTGCCACGTGTGAAGAGAACCGGGGGGGGCGTCTTGACTTCACTTCAGGGTCGCCGGGGGTCATGTGATCACAGGCGTGAACACGGACCAAAAACACGGAAACAGAAACGTTTGAAGCGAAATCCGAGGCTCTGATTGGACGGGAGCGGCGGCCGATGGTCCACCAAACCCACGGTGTGAAGCGGTCAGGACCTAGCTGAAGCTGCCTAACGTCGCTAATGGAAGTGTTTCTGCTGGTTGTGTATGTGTGTGTGTGTGGGGGGGTGTTACTGGTTGCTTAGTAACAGTGGGGGCTGCAGGATGCAGGTGATTGGTTAGTGGGCGTGACTTACAGACAGGATGGTGATCAGGATGCCAGCAGCGGTTAGCACGCCGTCGCTAATGGTGTCGCCGCGTTTGGCCGGGAGGCGGAGCGACGCGTCGTCACAGCGAAACCCCCGGCGGTACGGCCCGCACAGCCCCCGCCTCGATGACCAGGAAGGGTAGGCCGGCTAGTGAAGCAGCAGTGGGGGGGGTGAGGGCAGAGAGAGGGGGGGTGAGGGTTAATGATGTCACAGAGGTCACGGGTGCCAGAGAGGGGGGGGTCACAGGGGGGCGTGTGGGGCCATTCTGAAGCTGTGAGCTGTGATTGGTCCAGCGTGGACCCCCCCCCCACTGCAGGACTTACGGAGCCTACGGGCAGGGCCACGCCCACCGCCGTCAGCGCGGCGTTGGACACCGAGCTGTTCTGATAGGTCAGCCTGATGCTGATGTCATCGCAGAAGAACCCCCTCCGCTGGGGGGGGAACGGACACCGGTGCAAAAACACGGCCACAGCGACCACTGGAGACACAGGGGCAGAGACAGCGGCGCAGCAGACGTCACACAGGCGCGGCCCCAACTCACGATCAATACGATCAATAGATGAATCAATAGATGAAGTAGATCGATAAAGATGGAGCGCCCCCCCCTCTACACCTCATTACCATCAGGGGTCAGAGGTCAGGCCTGAGGGCTGCTGAATGCAGGACATTTGTGTTGGTGGTGGTGGTGGTGGATGAACTCCCAAACCGAACGTCAACACACACACACACACACACACACACACACACACACACACAGCTGGGCTGTGATCGGGTTACCGTCGTGGCCCCACTGCCTGATGGGAACTCCAGAGCACCCCCCCCCCCCATCAGCAGGATCCACATCATTACCGCTGCTTTGATCCCACTCTTCAAACAAACCACTGGTGTGTGTGTGTGTGTGTGTGTGTGTGTGTGTGTGTGTGTGTGTGTAGCCTGTCCAAACAGAACCACACAGGTCGCTCCAGACCTCAGACCCCCTCTGCCCCCCCAGGCTAATCAGCCAATGACGCGAGAGAGGGATGACAGCAGCTAGCAGCTAGCCGCTAACGGCTACTAGCAGCTAGCTGGGACGTGATGAAGATGGGGGGGATGAGGTGATGAAGATGGGGGGGCACAGAGGTCAGCTGACCGGGGGGCAGACACGACCACAAACAGACTCCGTTTCCCAGAAGCCACTGCAGCGTCAGCACTGCATGCATCAGCTAGGACCCCCCCTTCCTGCTTCTTACAGCCAGACGGGGGGGGTCTAGAGTCTCCAACAACAACAGCAGTCAGCAGCTCCATGTCACCCAGAGGACAGCTGAATGAACCCCCCCCCCCCCCCCCCCCCCCCCCCCCCCCCCCCCCCCACACACACACACACGTGGTTTTCACTCATAACCCCCCCCAACCTAAACCCCCCCAGCATCACAATAGTTGATCAGCCTGATGGAATCGGGTCGAAGCACAAACCAGAACCAGACCCAGACCCAGACCCAGAACCAGACCCAGACCCAGAACCAGAACCAGAACCAGACCCAGAACCAGACCCAGAACCAGAACCAGACCCAGAACCAGACCCAGACCCAGACCCAGAACCAGAACCAGACCCAGAACCAGTCCCAGTCCCAGAACCAGAACCAGACCCAGAACCAGACCCAGACCCAGAACCAGACCCAGACCCAGTACCAGAACCAGACCCAGACCCAGACCCAGACCCAGAACCAGACCCAGAACCAGACCCAGACCCATACCCAGAACCAGACCCAGACCCAGACCCAGAACCAGACCCAGAACCCATACCCAGACCCAGAACCAGACCCAGACCCAGAACCAGTCCCAGTCCCAGAACCAGACCCAGAACCAGACCCAGACCCAGAACCAGACCCAGACCCAGACCCAGACCAAGAACCAGAACCAGAACCAGACCCAGACCCAGAACCAGACCAGAACCAGACCCAGACCCAGAACCAGACCCAGACCCAGAACCAGTCCCAGTCCCAGAACCAGACCCAGACCCAGAACCAGACCCAGACCCAGACCCAGACCCAGAACCAGACCCAGACCCAGCCCCAGAACCAGACCCAGAACCAGACCCAGACCCAGACCCAGAACCAGACCCAGACCCCCAGGTTTTAACCCTTTCATTCTGCAGCTGAGAACTCACTTGATGAGTTCCAGGTTTTACTCTGTTCCAGGAAACCTGGAAGCAGACGGGGATTCCAGAGGAGACGAGGGAGGGGGGGCTAGTCACCGGGTCAGAGCCCCGAGGAGACGGGGAGGGGGGGCTAGTCACCGGGTCAGAGCCCCGAGGAGACACCCCCCCTCCAGGAGGTTTGGGTTTCAAACGGCGGTCAGAAAACAAAAAAGTTCCATCCAGCAGAAGAATCCTAACCCAGAGTCTGCTGACCCCCCCCCCCCCACACACACACACAGCCAGATGTGGGGGTCCACAGGTGTCCTGCTGCTGTGGAATGTGAACCCTTCACCATTGGAGGAGTGCAGGTGGGCGGGGCCAGGCTGCAGGTGTGAGTGGAACCCACAGGTTGTGATGTGTGGGGACGTTTCACCGTGTGAACGGCGGTGAGTGTGTGACCGTCACTCACCAGCGCCGGGTTACGTGTGTAAAACAAACACGACAATAAGGGTTGGGGGGTCGGGGGGTCCACACAGATCCTGCTTTGGGCCCCAAAAAGCCTCGGGGCGCCTCTGCCCCCCATCACTGTTATTTAAAGAAGTTTAAAGAACTTAAACCGACAAAGATGATTTAAAACAACGTTTAAACGTCACAAACCGGCTCTAGAATGACGTCACCGTGACGAAACGGTTAGAGGAAACGGCTGTGGAACAACATCCGGTGCGTAAAGACGCAAAGGGGGTAAAACGCGGCTTCACTCCGACCCCCCAGACACGGCACCCCCGTTACCGGACACACGTACCCAGGAGCAGGCAGAAGAGGTCCAGGCCGACCAGCAGCTTCCTCCGGGGGGGGTCCTTGCTGCCGCTGCGCGTCATGCTCTTCTCATAGATCAGACAGCGTTGCATTTAAAACGTGACGTCACGCACAGTCGAGCGGAACAGTCAGGAGGTCCAATCAGAGACGGCTCGCGGGTCCGGAGGTGACGTGGGGCTGCGGGTGCGGACAGACGCGCACCGGATCCACGCGTGGAGTGAACCCGCTGCTCCGGTGCAGCAGCCTTTACTCCTCTCTCCGGGACCGGAGCCCGCCTTCAGCCGAAGCCACGCCCAGAGACACTCCCATCAATTAGTGGGGGTACGCCCACTCGCGCGCCACGGCTGCCCTGCTGACGTCACAGCTCAGCAGAGGGATCGATAGAGGATGAAGACCAATCAGAAACGGAAATGAAAACGAAACTTCCCATTTTCTAAATCTGAGGAACAGAACCAGTTCTGAATGAATCACCGCTGCAGGTGGGAGGATGAAACAAAAGGCACGTGACTCAGGCAGCAAAGGGGAGGAGCATGAGATGATCACCTTCACCTTGAGAAACAGAGGTCAAGGTCAAATTTAAACTTGTGAATTTTTTTTGCACGCATCTCTGGAACCGGATAAGATAGAAAGAGGAAACAAAAGGAGCTCCATTCATGGAGGTGGGGGGGGGTGAACATTAGGTCACAACCTTGAAAAACCAGGTCGAGGTCACATTTTCACTAATGTTTCACTAGTGTTTTTAGGTACACATCTGTGAAACCTGATGACACAATCACAGGACAAGAAACCCCGCAGGGTCATCCATGAGCTGTGTGTGTGTGTGTGTGTGTGTGTGTGTGGGGTGAGGGGTGAGGGGTGAGGGGGGGGACAAACCACAAGAGGATGCAGAAATCCGTTTATTAAATGTAATGCAGAAAAAAAGCTCCACACGTGAGACGATCCGGTTCAAGCCCCTGAAGCCCCCCCCCCCCCACCCCCTCCTTCAGGAGCAACACACACCAGAAAGAAAAGTAAAAACTTCCAACATTCACCAACTGTCACAAAACTCTGCTCGCATCAGAACGTCGTCTCCACGGCAACGCTCCTCGCCTCGCACCCGGCATCAAGAGGTGTTGGCATACAGCGGCGGCGGGGGGAGGAGCTCCTCGTCAGGCGTTATGTCATCCGGCGCCCTGTCGCCCACAAACGGCAACACCTCAACATCAGAACCGCGTGACCTCTGACCCCACGCGAGATGGGCCAATCAGGAAGCAGAAAGCAGCAACACTTACAGGTAGGCGGGCTCCTCCGCCACCAACGCGTCTGATGAGGGAGAGCAGACAAGTCACATGACCACGTCCTCAACACGCCCAGATCCACCAGCGCCCCCAGAGTGACCCCAAGGGGGCGTTAGCGTCACCGTTAGCCATGCCGCTAGCAGTGAGCAGCAGACAAACTGATGAACTTACCCGGCTTCTCGTAGCTGTGGGGCAGAAAGAGAGGCTCATGGGGGGGGGGGGGGGGTTTAGACTGAGAACGATTTGGGTGTTGGGTGTCATACATTGATGGGGGGTCCGCCGCCGCCGCTGCTGCTGCTGCTCCGTCTGTGACATCATCCTCGGGTCTGCTCTGGAAGAAGGTGGCCAGTTTCTGCAGGGCTTCATGTCTGAAACAGGAGGGACACCAGTTCTCATGCCCCGCCCCTACAGGCCTATGGGGGCGGGGCTCCACCTCACCAACAGCACAGGGTCAACCTCACAGAAACGCCGTCTGTCAGGCGGGTGAAGACTTACTTCAGTTCTTCAGGACTGGCGTCGCTCATGGGGTGCTGGCCCGCCCCGTGTGCGCCCACTGTCCAGGAAAACACACGACGGGTGGGGGTGGATGGGTGAGGGAGGGGGGTCGTTAGGAAGGGAGGGAGACAAACGTTAGAAAGCACATCAAACGGTGGAACAGTCTGCCACATGTCAACGTAGAGCAGAAAGCAGCAAAGCAGAAGGCCTGGGGGGTGTGTGTGTGTGTGTGTGTGTGTGGGGGGGGGCATGTTCTGTTCATGCTGACTTCAAACAGGACAGGAAACACTCACACAGCTCGTGCATGGAGGCGGGCCGCTGGGAGAAGCTGCTGAAGGAGGAGGCAGAACAGTTATCCAATCACATCGTCAGTGGGAGGGGCTTAAACACACTGAACGCTGTGAAGGAGGGAGAACAGACTTACGGGGACTCATCACAGGCCCACTCCTCACTGTCGTCTGTGACTGTGGGCAAAGAAACCAGGGTAAGGCAGGACACACACACACACACACACACACACACACACACACACACACACACACACACACACACACACACACACACACACACACACACACACACACACACACACACACACACACACACACACACAGCTTTGGGGTTTAGCAGGCTGCTCGCTAAACCAATGTAACTGCTATGGAAACACGACCCCGCCCTGCGTCACACGTTCCCCCTTCAATCAGGGCGACGCCCAGTAAGGGACACCTGCGGTGTCACCTCAGAGCTCCTGATACCTACAGCTGCTGGTCAGCGCCGGGTGGCTTGAAGACCTGGAAGACAAACGGTTATGAGCGACAGCAGGAAGTCGTGGCGGCGAGCGACGCCCTCACGGCGGCCGTCGGCACCTGCTCCCGTTGCTGATGGTGTCCGGCTCCACGTTGCCCCCTCCTCGTCCGGCCGCTTGGGCCTTCTTGCCCAGCTCCAGCATCTCCTTGATGTTCAGCTCCACGTTCATGACTGAGATGTAACCGTCTGCAGACCACACACACACACAACACACACACTTCCTTCAAACACGTGTCCGCCGTGACCTCTAGGGGCCAGCGGGTCTGAACTCACACTTGTTGTCGGCGTCCCGGGCCAGCCATTTGCCCTTGGGGCAGTTGGTGGTGCGGATGATGCTGACGGTGTCCCCACTCTTCACGGGCAGATCGTTCTTGCGAACCTTGCTGACCACCATCACCTTGGTGTGGTACAGCGGCTCCTCTGCGCCGCTCACCTGCAGGCATGAGACGTTCAGATACACAACATTCAAGTTACATTTGTTTAAATTTAACCTAAATATTCAAATATACAAGACATTTTAGGAAGCAATTTCATTTTTTTAAATTAAATATTGAAATACATTTGATTTTGAAAGCATACTTTAACAAAAAAAAGGCCTTTTCAGAAAAGAGATCATGATTGCTCCCGGACTGACTTTGAACTTCTTCTTCATCTCGTTTTCCTTCTTCTCCCTCTCTTTCTGCTCCTTCTTCTCCTTCCCCAGGCGCTGCTTCTCCCTCTTCTTCTGCTCCTTGTGAGTGGCAGCGTGGGGGCTCTGGCGGTCCTTACTGAAATCAAACTCACTCGTTTAGCAGCGTGAAGGATCTGAGTTACAGTAATGATCAGGCTCACCTGAAACCACCTGTGCTCACAACTGAAACACAGAAGAATAATGTGAAAATGAAAGTTGTGGAAAACCTCACAGCGGTGTTTAACCCCACAGCCAGTCAGGTGGGAGGCGTTCACCACACCGGGGGCGTGAACAGGAGCGTGGTCCCCTGATGCGTGACCCTACAGTTACATCACCATCATGAAAAACCCAGAAATTTAAAACCCGTGAAGGAGACGAAACAAGTCGTGCATCAAGAAAGAGGGAAACAGACGTACCCCAGATTCCGCGACCAAAGGCCCAGGTTGGGTTCGTCCCACTTCAACAGATGGTTTTAATTCAACAGACATAAACGTCCCGTCTCAGCGCTTCAGCTGATGTTTAAGGTCACAGAGTAAATACTTACTAGGGGGAGAGGAGGAGGAGGAGGAGGAGGTCCTGGATCTGTGGAGACGATGAGGAGGAGGTGAATTCAATGAAACGAACAGGAATCATGGTGGAGCTGAAGCGCCTTACTCTTCTGACCGCCTTTATGTCTATGTGACGTCAGGCTGCTTTTCTTCACCACCACGTCCTCGTACACGTTGTCATCGTCCTGCTCACTAGAGGGCAGCAGAGGAAACCCAATCACACCCACAGGAAACATTGGAGCCCGGTGGGACATTCAGACGGGGATCCACCCGAGGCTCCAGGTGAGAGCAGCTCACCCAGCGTACAGTGGGATGTCCTTCAGCGTTCCCGGGGCAGCAGACACACCCTGGGGCCCGTAGATCTCCTCACACCGAGCGGCCACGTCGACGTACGGAGGGGTGTCTGTGCCCGCTGTTTGAGGGAGGCCGGGCGGCGTGAGGGCCATGATGTTCTGGTAGCAGACGCTCTGGACCTGCAGTCTCTTGATCTCTGCAGGATCGGGTGAATCTGGACCTGGATCCTCAAAGCCTGCTCCACCACTGTCCTCTGGAGCCGGAGGGTCAGCGCCGACCAGGTCCAGAGCCCCCAGATCCAGAGCAGCGATGTCGACAGCCTCGCCCTCGGCCGTGTCCATGTCTGAGCTGTCAAAGTCCGGAAAGTCTGGAGCCTCCAGAGCGAACGAGGCGTGCTCCGACTCGGGTTCCTCACTCGGCTCTTGGCTGGAACCTGGAGAATCCTCTGAAACAAAGACCAGCAGGTCAACGGGTCGAAGCCCAGTGAGGTCAGAGCCTCTCAAAGCTAACATACCGCCATCTTCAGGTAGGAGGTAATAGTTGATATCCACCACTAGAGGCCTGGGGGGCTTCTGTGGGGCCGGTCCGAGCGACCGCAGGTCAGGCAGGGGCTTCCTTGGAGGTGGATGAGCTCCAGAGGGACCTCCAGTCTTTCCAGACTGCTTCTCCATCACAGCTTCTAACCATCAGGACATAAAACCAGCATTAAGGGATCTGGAGACGCGGCTGAAGATAATCACTAACAGAACTCACTGCTGGACGGTATTTTGGGTCTGACGACAGGCTGGGCTGAGAAACTAGACAGAGGTGGTTGGTACGTCTGCAGGGGGGGCTCAGGTTCAACAGCCTCTGCGCGCTCTGGGGGGGAAGGGAGAGGCTTCTCTTTGGAGGGCGCTTCGGGGGAGCGTGCGCTCCTGGGTTTGGCAGAGATCAGCATCTGTTTGCAGGAGAACTTCTTCCTGGCCTTCTCCAGGGTGCTGCTGAATTTACTGCTGTTCTCGAAGCTGGAGTCTGGAGACTGAGGGCTGCCTGGGACATCTGGGCTGGTGGGGCCAACCTCTGCAGTCGGTTGGTCTCCCGGGGGAGAGAGCCTGACTTCTGAAACGGTTTTCTTCATGGCAGGCGTGTCTCCGGCGTCGCTGGGCAGCACGTTGATGTACACCGGCTCCTTCTTGGCGTCGCTGGGCAGCACGTTGATGTACACCGGCTCCTTCTTGGCGTCAACGCCGACTTTGGGAGGTTTTACCGACGGAAACGGAAGCAGGGCTTTCTTCTTGGCTTTCGTTTGCGGCTTGACGTCTTTCCCCGCTTCCGGTTCCGTCCTCAGCTCCTTCACAGGCGGGACAGGAAGCACCAGAGGCATGTGCCGCTCCCTGAGCGACAGTTTGGTGGCGCCGTCTCCCTCGGCAGGCTGGGAAACGGGGGACCTTGGCTGGGGCTGAGGCGGATAGGTAACGGGCCGCTTGCCCCCAGATGCTCGCAGCCCATCTCTGAGCAGGACCCGAGGACCCGCTACTGCCCTGACCTCTGTCTGAACGTTAACATAGATGGGCATGTTGCTGCTGTGAGCTGCAGGAAGAGGAGGAGGAGGAGGAAGGTTCTTGGGTTTCTCCGCCACCACGGGCCGACTCGGTTTGGGCTGGGCCGGGAGCCCCTCTTCCTGAAACTTGGCCCTGAGAGCCTTGAAGTCGATCGGTCCCTCCTGGGGAGTGAGACAACCCCAAAACCACACATCATTAATCAGTTCATTAATTTAAACGTTCATTACTTTCACAGATAATTTAGTCCTGATGGCTAATTTAAGAGGAAGTCAACATTAACACTACTTAATTTAAGGGTTGGTTGACCAAAATCACGTGTTCTCACCAGGGCTCTCTGGTGGGTTCCAGACACACACATGGTGTGACAAACATCTGACTCTAAGGATAACATTAACTAGGAGACGTCAATCAATACACTTTTCTGTCTTACTGTGGTACAAATCCTACTTTTTAAGGCTGTATGAACACTAAATATTATCTTTTTCAATTAACATTTGAGTGACTTTCACACTTCATCCTAGATTTAATTTCTTATGGGTTACTGAATATATTCATGTACCAAGTCGTCATTAGCGACCGCCAGCAGCACGGTAAAACAAAACTACCAGAGAGGAGAGAGTCAGCTGTGCAGCGCAGACTGAACAGATGACAAAGTGTCTGCTGGGTAACTGCCACCGCTGTACGTTCAATGGGGGCGTACAGATGGTTCATCAAACCCTCATAGCGGGGGGATTAATTAAAAGACCTGACCTTGGATTTGTCTGTCTGCAGATTTTGTGGCAGTATTTTTATTAAATAGTGTCAGTCATTTGTTGTCACATGTGTGAGCATTACGTTTGCTGTAAGATACACCCATCTACTAATATCACAAGCATCTAGAAATAACTAATAAAACCCACTAGAAACCCCCTTGGACTGCGTTTCCTGCTCCTCATATCTGAAATAAACAGTGAACGGTTTCTACGGAAACCCTGGAGCAGGGATGGAGGACAGTCGATGACTAATCACAGACGACTGGGTCCATATTTCACGTATCAGTCCACATTCACTCTCATGGCTTTCACAGATGAACACAAACAAAAGATAAAACATGAAAGATCTGTGCTACAGATCACATTACTGGTTCTATGATTATTCTTGCAAGTATATTTGCAATTTCCTCTGGGAAATTAGTATCCGTCTATCCATCCATCTTATGATTTATCACCATGCATACGTCCATCGGTGCATTTTGGTTGGAATGACGTGACTCTTCTCATAAATTTTGGTGGTGAAAACAGTGAATGTTTGATGCTTTCAAATTAGAGAACAGACAAATGGAATTATCAACATTAGCTGCCAACAAATGAAATGTCCGATTAAAAAAAACTAAATTTAATAATTAGGTTTGTAACATGAACAATGCTTAACATTCTGAAAAATACTAATGAGGTGAATGCCTTTAACACAACCTCAAAAACTTGAATAATCTTAATTAAAATTCTTATAATTCAGAAAATTACCTTTTTGAGAAAAATTCTATAGCTAAAATCTTAAATATGAATATTCTCTGGGTTATTTGATGTTTTATGTCCACACATTTAAATGTTTGGTAGTTGTAGTGTAAGCTAGCTGGCTAATAGTCCTGCCACCAAACTAGCTAGCTAGGGTCAGGATTTACTTTTATTTTAGAAAAAAAAAATTTCTGCTTAACCAAAAATATTTCAAATTACTCTTATTTCCAAATAATCCCGTAATATTCTAAATTATTTGCTATAAACCCTTTTTTAACAAAATTTAGTCGCATTCAAACGCCTTCATTTGAAATACGACACACCTGCTAGCAGTGGGCGTGGCTGGACTGATAGCTAACAGAGCTGGCTCCCGCTAACAGTCCTCCTAGCTCATAAAGCTAACCTCCTCTAACAGTCTTCCTAGCTAATTACAGAGCTAGCTTCCCGCTAGCAGTCCTCCGGCTAAAGCTCTAATTGTCACCTCCTCCATGGCGGCTGTCTGCGTATCCACTGCCGGGGCTGAGCGTCTGGAAGCGGTCTAACGGGAACGGCTCGCCGCTCCGGTCCCGGTTCACTCCACACTCATCCTGCACGGTGGCGAAACAATTTGAAAGCGCCGCCGTGTGACGCATCTGCGCACTGCACGCACCAGACCCCGCCCACTTCCGTGTTGCTTAATTGACAAATGAGCGACAGGCACGTGATCAGTGGTCTGCTGTCCAATAAGTAGGTCAACTAATTCGGAAATATAGCGGATTCATCTATATATCTATTGATATTGATAATTAGAATAGTATAAATAATCATAATGAAATAATAGTATTAGTAATGATGATTATAAAAAAAATAAATATTAATAGTAATAATAATAATAATAATGAAAATAACAATAATGATAAAAAATAAACAATAATAATAATAGTAATAGTAGTAATAATAATGAAAATAATAATGATGATAAAAATTAAATAATAATAATGTGAGCCTCTTGCCACAGATAAGGTCAGAAATAAAACATTTGTGTGAGTTTGTTGTTCCAGTGAAAGTTAATTTTTTGTGTGTGTGCTGTAACTGGATGTTCCTGCTGTATTTGCCAGATTGAAGACGGGAATCGGTGCAAAAAAAAAGAATTCCCTGACTGTTGTAAGAGTCTTGTTTACCCATGATCAATCATTCACTGTGATTTGTCAAGACTGCCTTTCCAGAACTCCACACTGGATCAGCAGCACTTTAGTGGCTTTGGATTTTGACCACCATTTCAGAATGCATTTATTTATTAATTTACCCCTAATTTTATACACACTTTATCTGCTGATCCATCTGAACTCGTTTGTGAATGCGTCGAGGAGGCCGTGGACCGCTGCTGATAACAGGTACAGTTTTCCACACTTCATCTTCGTGATCACACTAACTTTATATATTCCATGAAACATAAGAGGAGCGGGGTGATCCTGGGTGTTTCTGTTAGTGGACCCGGGGCGAGGAGGACCAGAGCCGTGAACAGACCGACACCCATCAACTGTCAGCTGGGGAGATGGTCGCCGTGGACGCCCTGTAACTCCTGCACAGATAAACAGGTAATGCTGATCATTCACTGCAGAACACTAGAACGGAAACTGTGATGACAACGGAATATAAAGTAGATCCTGTCTTCAAGGACGGAATGATGAATAGGTCAAAAGGAAGAAATGATTGATCAAATTAGCAATTTTTCAATATTCCTGACTTTCAAACTTTTCTCTAAAGGTCACCTGAGGGTCTCGTAGTGTTTTTGAAATGTTATGGCTACTACCTCTATAATATAAATATATCGATCAGCTGCCCCGTTGTGGACTAACTGTACTACATGAGTGTAGATCAATACCCATGCATGATCGATGGAAATACTGAGTGAGCTTTTCTAAATGTGCTTCAGGTGCGTTTCCGCTACCTGGAGAGACCCTCACAGTTCGGTGGCACCGAATGCATCGACACGCTCTGGGACAGGCAGGCGTGTCCAACGGCGACCGCTCCGTGTCTGGTGCCCGACTACTGCGGCGAGAGCTTCACCTGCAAGGAGAGCGGCAAGTGTTCCAAACAGGAAGTTACATCCTCTGACCTGAGATCAGTGTTCCAAACAGGAAGTTACATCCTCTGACCTGAGATCAGTGTTCCAAACAGGAAGTTACATCCTCTGACCTGAGATCAGTGTTCCAAACAGGAAGTTACATCCTCTGACCTGAGATCAGTGTTCCAAACAGGAAGTTACATCCTCTGACCTGAGATCAGTGTTCCAAACAGGAAGTTACATCCTCTGACCTGAGATCAGTGTTCCAAACAGGAAGTCATGTCCTGACCTGAGATTTGACTGACCAGACTGTCTTCCTGTCTTCCCGTGTTTCAGGGCGCTGCATCAGCCAATCCCTTCGCTGTAACGGGGAATCGGACTGCGAAGACTTTTCTGATGAAGACCACTGTGAGAACATCAACCAGAGAGACGACAAGTGTTCCACGCTGCTGCCCATCCCCGGGGCGGAACGGGGCACCCAGGGGTGAATTAAAAAATCAAGACTTGTTGTTACACGTCACGTAATCCCAATCTGATGAGGGGTATGATTATTTCCCCCTTTCCCAGCTACAACGTCCTGACAGGAGAGTTCGTGGACCCCGTGCTGGACCCCAGCTACTTCGGAGGACAGTGTGAATACGTCTACAACGGCGAGTGGAGGAAGTTCATCTACGACTCGTTCTGTGAGAACCTACACTACAACCAGGAAGTAAAGAACTACAGGAAGCCCTACAACTACCACGCCTACCGCTTTGTGGTGCGTCCCGTCTCTGTGATGCATTCTGGGTGTAGAGGGCTGTTTGACCCACAGGTGAACCTACCTGCTGCAGGCTGAAGCTACGTCAGAGGGCTCTCATGAATACTACGACGACGCCGTCAGCCTCCTGAACGCCAGGAAAACCATGAGGTCCTCCAACGCCGGCGCCTCCATTGGGGTCTACTACGTGGAAGTGGGGCTGAGTGGGGGTCGGGAATCCGAGTTCCTCCGGAACGTAACGCAGCATAAAAGCCAGGTATGATGTAACATGATGACAACACACCAGGACGCACGTTACCCCCCCGTCCAAGAGGCTTCTTCAGGTCTAGTGGTGGTTACAAACAAGTTGGGACAAGAGCAGCCACCACAAGAACTGAAGAAGCCTCTCAGATGAGAGGTCTGGTGGATTGATTTAAACAGCTTTGGACAACCATATGCAAATCAGCAAAGAATGACGGTTTAAAATTGCACATACAGGCAAATTAAACGAGATTAAAAAATGATCTTGTGTGTTTCAAAAGAATTATTCCCTACAGTGAGGTCTAATAAAACAGGTCACAGCTGTTTGGAAGGTAAGGAGAGGGGGTTTGGCCATTCTGGGGTCAAGTGGAGCAAAGGAATGCTTTTAGTTCTGATTTAATCATCATTCCAGTTGGTCTGGCTCCTGTCAGATGGGAGATTAATTCCATGTCTGAGTTCCACATCAGGCACTTCCTGTTGGCCCGACCCAGAGGCCCCAAAGGTTCTGGACGGTTCATGTGGGGCCAGAGTTTCATTTCAGAGACGAGTTTAGTTTCAGAGCCACAAAAAGACTTGAAACCAGAAAGAACTCAGGTTTAAAAGCTGTTGTATGTCTGTCAGAAACGTGTGTTCCATGCCTTACTGACTGAGACGCTGCCTTCAGGACCTGGGATTCGTCAGGCTGTGGTCCAAAGTCCAAACGGCCCACTTCAAAATGCGGAGCGACAAGCTGATGCTTCACGAGGACTTCTACGTGTCGCTCATGGAGCTGCCCGAGCGCTACGACTTCGGGATGTACTCCCGCTTCCTCACCACCTACGGGACACACTACGTCACCGAGGGAACCATGGGCGGGACCCTGGAATACGTGCTGGTGGTCAACAAGACGTCTCTCTTGGAGTCAAGTAGGACTGTCCAGCGTGTGTCACTGTGAACCAAGAGGAGATACGGTGTAGGCTAACCTTCTGTGACCTCTGACCCCACAGAGCTCGAGGGTAAACAGGTGGGACGATGCTTTGGTGCCTCTCTGGGTTTTAACTTTCCAGTAACGGACGGAGTGACGGCCGGTCTCAAGGTGGGCATCAACCCGTGCAAGACGGGAGGCGGCTTCATTCAAGGTGAGTCATCGGCATGCTACATGCTACTGCTAGCTAAGCTGAGGTGCTAACTCACCTGTGTTGTAACGGTGACTCTCTGGTGACGTGTAGAGTCAGACAAGGGTTCGGCTGTGGTGGAAGACATCATCACTCAGGTGAAAGGAGGGATTGTGGGTAGCAGCAGCGGCGTGTTGGCCATCAGGAACCCAGAAACGTACAAGAACTGGGGGGCAACGCTCAAATACAACCCAAGACTCATCGAGTATGAGGTACCTACCTGCCAGAGACAGATCCGATCCATTATTGTTGATCGGGTAATGTCACCTTCCTCCTCCTCTTCTACCTCTCTAACCAGACGATGCCGATCTACGAGCTGGTGCGCCTCAGCACGGCGTCTGACCACGTGGGGGCCCGACTGGCTCACCTGCGGAGGGCCTGGGACGAGTACCTGCAGCAGTTTGACCCGTGCCGCTGCGCCCCCTGCAGGCACAACGGGCTGGTGGTCCTCATGGGGACATCCTGTAGATGCATCTGCAGGTCCGGTTACCAGGGCGACGCCTGCGAGGAGACGCTCAGAGCAGGTGAGGCTTCGACACGAAGGAGAACATAAACAAACAGTTTGACAGCAGAGTCTGAGCTAAAGCTAAGCTAGGCTAACTGTTGCTAGCATCATGTATGAGATGCAGCATCAAACGTCTGGTGTGAAGCGACTGTTTTGGTTTAGAATCCCCTCCAATTCCTCCTGATGGTCCTCTGCAGACACCAAGACGGACGGGTCCTGGTCCTGCTGGGGGGGCTGGTCCTCCTGCGCCGCGGGGAGGAAGACTCGCACAAGAAGCTGCAATAATCCCACACCTGATGGGGGCGGAGCCAGCTGCCTTGGCTCCTCCTCCCAGACTCAACACTGTTAGGTGTGTTTGCTTCAAACAGTAGAATTTGGTGTTTATTCTAGGAAATCAAACTGATTTTGGAATTCTCAACAAGACACGACCTGTAAGGTAGAAATAAATGATGTTCACACTTTACTGACTGTATTTATGTGTCTGAACCAGAAATAAAATCAATCTGTCCATTGATGAGAAACAAGAAACAATGAAAAAATGAGTGAATGAAATGTTCATTTTTATTTTGAACACGTACAAATTTAAAAGAGAAAACAAACAAATCGACATTTAATTACAAAAAAAGTACATTTGCTTTACACAAAGAAGATTTTATGATAATTTTGTGCTGCATACCTGAAATTCATATTTAAAATACGAGCCTCAATACAAGCCCTGAACACTAAATGCTCCCTATCATGAAACACCTGGTTTATCATTAAATAATGTGAATTTAATTTTTGACTCAAATTCTATACAAACTGTGAAAAGAGGATCAGACTGCGTACGTTTTAATAAGTCTTTATTCCAGTAATCACGCTGGTGGGCTAATAGCAGTCGGTGGACTCCTGCTGCAGACCTCTGCACGCCATCCCTCCTTTGCTGGGGGCGGGGTTGTTACACTGTCGGCTCCTCGACTTGGTGCCCCCCCCGCAGGATGACCAGGCGCCCCAGCAGCTCCAGCTGCCGTCGATGGCGATCTCTGCTGGGGGAGAACAGGCGTTATTTTGGATTCCAGAGCAGAGAGACGGTGGTTCCATCTTCAGCGCTCACCGCTCCGCCTGCTGGTGACCTCACATCCTGACCCGCTGTAGCCAACGGGACACACACACTCGCACCTGGTGCCTGATGGGAAATGACATGCAGGTCAATCAGCAGCAGACACAGGAGGCTGAACATTCATTTAACCCCTGAGGCACCTTTCAGGACGGCCACGCCGTTGTTGAGGCACGGAGCGCACCGACACGCGCTGGCCTCCGCCAGGTACTCCGACAGCGCCCTCTTCAGGTTCCTCTTGAGGGAGGCGTGATGGGTGAAGTCTCTGGGGGTCACCAGCTCGAACAGCGGCCGCGTCTGGCGTGAACCAACACCATTATGGGATGTCATTCAGACCCGGGTCAGTGGGGTGCAGAAGGAACCGGGAGGAACTCACGGTGGTGCGAAGGAAGTCCGGGTTGAAGCGCACGCCTTCGCCCCACAGCTCCATCAGCTGGGGGGTGGGGAGCTTCTCAGACACCAGAGCCGTGATGGACTGGCTGCTCCCCCCCTTCACGATGGCGAAGAAGTCCTGGACCACGCTGCTGTCGCTCGACTCGGCTGGACGGGGACAAGTAAAGTAAGTCACGTACACCTGGAGCTCCTGCAGGAACCAACCTGGAGCTCACCTCCCATCTCGTCCAGCACGCCTTTACAGGCCCCGCCCTGGACCCCGCCCGTCACGTACACGCCGTAAACGTTGGCCCCGAGCCGAAGACCCGTCTGCGTGCAGCGTTTGTAGTCCTCCAGAGAGTAATCTGGAACGACAGGGGCAATAAAACCACAGGGTGAGGAGCCACGCCCGTCTGGAGCCACGCCCGTCTGGAGCCACGCCCGTACCTGTCTTCTCCAGGCGCTCCTTGTTGAGGATGATGGTGTGCTCGTACTCGCCCCCCAGCGTGCCCTCGGTGATGTAGTGCGTGCCGTAGTCCCGGTACACCTGCCGGTACTCGCCGTAGACGTACGCCTGGGGCAGTGAGCGCAGGCGGCGCAGGAAGTGGTGGTGCAGCACCAGGTCGTCGGACTTCAACACGTACTGGGCCAGCTCCAGCTCCGCCTTGGCCCTCACGAAGCTGCTGGCCTGGGGGGGGGGCGGTCAGGGGGTGGGTCTCAGGTGACGTCACGGAGGCGGTGAAGCACCTGTGACCTCACCTGTCCGGAGGCGCGGCGGATCTTCTTCTCGGACCTGGTGTATTTGGCGTCTCGGTGGTTGAAGCCGAACTCGGCCACGCCCGGGAGGCGGAACCCGAAGGAGACGCTGGTCTTGGTGGTGCGCTCCAGCAGGGTGTAGTCCACGTAGTCCGAGTACGACTCGAAGGCCTGCAGGGCGAAGTCGTACGAGCCTCGGGTCTAGAACGCAAGCAGGACGGCGTGAGGTGGGCGGGAATCCGTCGGGTACCTCGTGTTGGTCAGGCGTAGGTCGGGCGTTGGTCGGGTGTTAACGGGGGCGTTCACCTGGTGCGTGTACTGCAGCAGGTTGTAGGGCTTCCTGAAGCGGACGTCCTGGATGTAGTGCGGC
This sequence comes from Antennarius maculatus, assembly GCA_013358685.1. Taxonomy (NCBI): domain Eukaryota; kingdom Metazoa; phylum Chordata; class Actinopteri; order Lophiiformes; family Antennariidae; genus Antennarius; species Antennarius maculatus. The sequence goes on from JABVMC010000028.1 coordinate 134,765, forward strand.
AAGCAGCTGCCGGCGTAGAAGCGGTGGTCCAGGACCACGCCCTCCAGGTGACTGTCCAGGATGTTGATGCTGCAGGACGAGCAGCAGGTCAGACGTCCTCCTTCAGACCGCCTCGGGCCGCCCCGCCCCCGCCGGCGGCGCCCGACCCCACTTACCCCCTGGCGAGGTTCTCGATGCCCCAGTACTCCTCCACTTCCTGTCTGCAGGGTTTGGACACCTTCCTGCAGCCGACCTCATCCGACATGTCGCCGCAGTCGTCCTCACCGTTACACTGTAGGGTCCTGTGGACGCAGCGCCCTGGGGGGGCGGGGGGATGTTCATGACAGCTAGAATGCATCGAGTCGTGCATGAGACGACGCAGACGGCCCACCTGTCTGCAGACGGCCCACCTGTCTGCAGACGGCCCACCTGTCTGCAGACGGCCCACCTGTCTGCAGACAGCCCACCTGTCTGCAGACGGCCCACCTGTCTGCAGACGGCCCACCTGTCTGCAGACGGCCCACCTGTCTGCAGACGGCCCACCTGTCTGCAGACGGCCCATCTGTCTGCAGACGGCCCACCTGTCTGCAGACGGCCCACCTGTCTGCAGACGGCCCACCTGTCTGCAGACGGCCCACCTGTGTGCAGACGCCCCCCCGTCTGCCTACCTGTCTGCGTGCAGAGGAAGCCCTCACACACAGGTGTGTTGTCACAGGTGTAGCGCGCTGGAACCTCACAGGCCTCCTCCTCCTGGCCGTGGTGGTTACACGGCTCCCCCCCGAACTGAGACGGCTGCTCCAGCTTAGCGTAGCGGTACTGGGGGGTCAGGTGACGCACACATGGGGGGTGACAGAGAAACAAAGAGGAGGTTCAGCAAATCCCATTCGAGGCCTTTTTCTGCTGGTATTTACTGGTGTTTACTGGTACTTACTGGTACTTACTGGTATTTACTGGTACTTACTGGTATTTACTGGTGTTTACTGGTATTTACTGGTACTTACTGGTATTTACTGGTATTTACTGGTACGTACTGGTATTTACTGGTGTTTACTGGTATTTACTGGTACTTACTGGTATTTACTGGTACTTACTGGTATTTACTGGTATTTACTGGTACTTACTGGTATTTACTGGTATTTACTGGTACGTACTGGTATTTACTGGTGTTTACTGGTACTTACTGGTACTTACTGGTATTTACTGGTAGTTACTGGTATTTACTGGTGTTTACTGGTATTTACTGGTACTTACTGGTATTTACTGGTATTTACTGGTACTTACTGGTATTTACTGGTACTTACTGGTATTTACTGGTACTTACTGGTATTTACTGGTGTTTACTGGTATTTACTGGTACTTACTGGTATTTACTGGTATTTACTGGTACGTACTGGTATTTACTGGTGTTTACTGGTATTTACTGGTATTTACTGGTACTTACTGGTATTTACTGGTGTTTACTGGTACTTACTGGTACTTACTGGTATTTACTGGTACGTACTGGTATTTACTGGTGTTTACTGGTATTTACTGGTATTTACTGGTACTTACTGGTGTTTACTGGTATTTACTGGTATTAACTGGTATTTACTGGTATTTACTGGTATTTACTAGTATTTACTGGTGTTTGCTGGTATTTATTGGTATTTACTGGTATTAACTGGTATTTACTGGTACTTACTGGTACTTACTGGTATTTACTGGTACTTACTGGTATTTACTGGTATTTACTGGTATTAACTGGTATTTACTAGTATTTACTGGTGTTTGCTGGTATTTATTGGTATTTACTGGTATTAACTGGTATTTACTGGTATTTACTGGTGTTTACTGGTATTTACTGGTATTAACTGGTATTTACTGGTATTTACTGGTATTTACTAGTATTTACTGGTGTTTGCTGGTATTTATTGGTATTTACTGGTATTAACTGGTATTTACTGGTATTTACTAGTATTTACTGGTATTTACTGGTATTTACTGGTATTTACTGGTGTTTACTGGTATTTACTGGTATTTACTGGTATTAACTGGTATTTACTGATATTTAGTAGTATTTACTGGTGTTTGCTGGTATTTATTGGTATTTACTGGTATTAACTGGTATTTACTGGTATTTACTAGTATTTACTGGTATTTACTGATACTTACTGGTATTTACAGGTATTTACTGGTGTTTGCTGGTATTTACTGGTGTTTACTGGTACTTATTGGTATTTACTAGTATTTACTGGTACTTACTGGTGTTTACTGGTATTTACTGGTACTTACTGGTATTTATTGGTATTTAGTGGTGTTTACTGGTATTTACTGGTATTTACTGGTACTTACTGGTATTTACTGGTGTTTACTGGTATTTACTGGTACTTACTGGTATTTACTGGTATTTAGTGGTGTTTGCTGGTATTTACTGGTATTTAGTGGTGTTTGCTGGTATTTACTGGTGTTACTGTATTACTGGTATTTACTGGTATTTAGTGGTGTTTGCTGGTATTTACTGGTATTTAGTGGTGTTTGCTGGTATTTACTGGTGTTTACTGGTATTTACTGGTACTTACTGGTATTTACTGGTATTTAGTGGTGTTTGCTGGTATTTACTGGTATTTAGTGGTGTTTGCTGGTATTTACTGGTGTTTACTGGTATTTACTGGTACTTACTGGTATTTACTGGTATTTAGTGGTGTTTGCTGGTATTTACTGGTATTTAGTGGTGTTTGCTGGTATTTACTGGTGTTTACTGGTATTTACTGGTACTTACTGGTATTTACTGGTATTTAGTGGTGTTTGCTGGTATTTACTGGTATTTACTGGTATTTAGTGGTGTTTGCTGGTATTTACTGGTATAAATGACATTTACTTATTTCAAACCAGTGGGGGGTGTTTCCACATACATTTATCCTTCATAATTAAAACAAGTTTTAGTCGTTTAGACGTGAATTAAAGGTTTTATGTTTGGGAAAATGAATTTATCTCCTTTCATGTTGGAAAAAGACTCACGTGATTCTGTGTAACAAAGCTCTGGCTAGTGGCTGCTAACTTAGCTTAGCACATGCTGACTCCACACATGCTAACTCAACACATGCTAACTTCACACATGCTAACTCCACACATGCTAACTCCCCCCAAAGGGAGGTCCCTTTTTCTGTGAATGAAATAAAGACGTGTCCAAAAGATGCTCGTTGGCACATTTAGCTAGCTATTTGTAGCGTTTATGCTAATTAGCGCTGCCACCTGCTGGTTGGTGGTGGGCGTGGCATCGGTTCTGTTGTTGGAGCACCATTAGAATAAAATCAGGCCTGAGTCAGTCCATTCCTCCTTAATAATGACCTATCAGGTCACCCCTGTCTCGACGCCCCCCCATCAGACTCACTCTTCTCCTCTGACAGGTGTCACACCTGGACCAGGCGCTCCACGCTGACAGAACACAGTCCACCGGGTCAGCGGCCCCCGGTCGGGCCGCCGATCGCCCCGCCCGGCGCCCCGTCTGGGGTGTCTCCTCCACGACACCCGACACCACGTCTGACTCCCTGCTGACACAAATGTGACCTCACACTGAAAGGACATTCGTCTCCATGGCGATAGGTCTGAGTAGATTAATCAGAGCGAAGCGATCAATGGAACTGATCGGAAGCCGATTGTAAAGCCGGTCCTACCTGAGCGGCGCCAGGCTGAGGCACAGGTGGAGCAGACAGAAACACACAGCGAGCGTCCTCATGGTGGTGTGTCCAGAGACTGGAGCAGACGGGGTAGTGTGTGTGTGTGTGTGTGTGTAAACACACACTAATCAATACCTGCTGGGATGTGAAATCATGTTTGTGTGGCAATGACCTTTGAACTTTGTCCACCTGAAGCGGAATGTTCAGAATGACTCCAGAGGGAGGTGACGTAAAGCGTTCCCAGAAACCAAAGCCGCTCAACAAAACAGGAAGAGAACAGGTGAGAGCCGCTCATTAGCATAACTGATAGGTGATCGATACAACGATGGGACTGATAGACACGGACGCCAGTGGGAATCATGTGATATTTATTGTGGGTGGGGGCAGTGTGGGGACGTCAGATGTACAAAAGTCCTCTCTCTTGGTTTTTCAAGACGATTCTTAATTCCATAAATAAAATTGACAAAATATTTGGGACTATTTCTCTTCTCTCTTCCATGAGCGGGGGCACGGTTACCGTTGGTTACTGTGTGTTAATAGTGATCTCTATGGTGAACGGGGTATAAAGGGTGGTCAGACCTACGATAGTGAGACGAACGAGAACGACGACCGACAGAAGATCGACCTGACGAGGCGGGGGAACGCCTCCACCGTCTCTGAGGGTCATCGGCCGCGTCCCATTAAGAAACCAAACAGACATGATCAGAAGAACAACCAGTGAACAGAGTGACCTCAGCTGGAAACCAGGAGCTGCAGGAACATCGCCCCCTGGTGGACAAAACAAACCAGAACAGATGTGGAAACCTTCACCCTTTGGCTGTTTTCCTGTTTTGAGGCTCCTTCATGTCTCTCATCCGTCCAATAGGAGTCTCTGATGAGGTCACATGACTCACAGTTCACACCTTCACACAAACAGAAGACATCAAAAATAAGAAAAAGGCTGCAGAAGTGAGACAAACGTCCTGATGTCAGACGTGGAGGCGCTGGCAGGAACACAGGAAGTTGGCATCAACGTGGCGTCTTTTTGGCACAGGCTCAGGTGTGTGTGTGTGTGTGTGTGTGTGTGTGTGTGTGTGTGTGTGTGTGTGTGTGTGTGTGTGTGTGTGACTGGGAAGATTTGTATTTACAAAATAGATGTTTGGCAAATCTTGTATTTCCACATTGATGCCTCATCGACGCAGAATTCACAGCTTGTGGGATTAAAAAAGAACTGTTTTCTGATTGGACGGGGGGGGGGGGTCGCGGCGGCGTCCGCTGGATCTACGTTCAGTCTGGAGCAGCACCAGGAGAACACTTTGGTGACACCCCCCCCTACTGGGGGGTCTCTGCTGGTGACACTGAAGGTCGATGCTCCTCCTCAAAGCTTCAAAAATAATCCGTCACCACGGCAACCTCATCAATATAAACCCCTTAATCCATCATGGGAGGGTCACCTCCAGTCAAAGATGAAAGGTCACTTCCTGGTTGAAAGGTTATTTGATTGGATAATAAGCCAGAAGACGTCTTGTTGTCGTGCTGAGGAGGAGGGGTTCCCCGCCGCCCCTGTAGGAAACAGATCCTCAGACCGCCGGCGTGTTTCAGGACCACCAGAATAATCCCTCAAGGCTGGAAACAACCCAACCAGTCAGATCTAATCCAGCTGAGAGCGCTGCTGGCCCCCATCCCTCTCCTCTCGTGACTGAACGTCCTGGACTTCAGAGCTTCTATCCCTGAAACACAGAGCAGACGCCATCAGAGCAGCCCCGCCTCCCACCACCAGGAGGCGGCGGCGTGCCGTCCTCTCCAGAGCTGCTCTCATCCGGCAGCACCTCACACCCACAGATGAACAGGTGGAGCTGATGGAGACAACCAGGGTGGCTGATGGGAAAAAAACATCAGAAAATGAATGGGAGAGGGGCGGAGCCAGGAGGTACCCACTCAGTGTCTGCGGTCTCTAGGTGTCCTCCTGTGGACACGTCTGGCCCTGCAGGGGGTCAGAAGCCCCACCGGGGGCCGCGGAGCCCTGGAGGCGGGACAGGAAGAGAGGAGCTAGCGTCGCTATGGTAACCAGGAAGTGCATCACTACATCCAGGTCAGCTGAGAGCTGCATCAGGTGAGGAGGGAGGAAGATGATGCTCACCTGTTCCAGGTCCACGGGGGAGTGATCCGGCGGGGGGTCGCTGCCCTGGGACGAGGGGCTTTGCTGGGGGGCTGGAGGGGAAGCTGTGGAGGGAGGGGGGACCTGTGATTGGCTGTGAGCGTTTCCTGTATTATGCTAATAATCTGACATCACATCACTGCTTCCTGTTTCCCATCATGCCTCCCTTCAGTGTCTGAGTGACATCACATCAACCTCAACTTCCTGTCAGCCTTTCATTAAAGCTCACATCCCATAATGCACTGCTGCCTGAACGCCATCAGACGTTCTGACTCCGCCCAGGTCTGTCAACGCTTCAGGTCACCTGACTCATCAGATCCACCATGTTTCACACACACACACACACACACACACACACACACACACAGACACACACACACAGACACACACACACAGACACACACACACAGACACACACACACACACACACACACACACACACAGACACACACACACACAGACACACACACACACACACACACACACACACAGACACACACACACACACACACAGACACACACACACACACACACACACAGACACACACACACAGACACACACACACAGACACACACACACACACACACACACACACACACACACACAGACACACACACAGACACACACACAGACACACACACACACACACAGACACACACACAGACACACACACACAGACACACACACACACAGACACACACAACACACACACAGACACACACACACAGACACACACACACAGACACACACACACACACACACACACACACACACACACAGACACACACACACACACAGACACACAAACACACA
>JABVMC010000029.1:0-66991 GCA_013358685.1 Antennarius maculatus
CACACACACACCCTGCCTCACACACACACCTGCTCACACAAAAACACCTGCTCACCACAACACACCTGCTCACACACACAACCTGCTCACACACACACCTGCTCACACACACCTTGCTCACACACACACATGACTCACACACACACCTGCTCACACACCCACACACCTGCTCACACACACCTGCTCACACACACACACCTCCTGCTCACACACACTCCTGCTCACACACACACCTGCTCACACATACACCTGCTCACACACACTCCTGATCACACACACACCTGCTCACACACTCCTGCTCACACACACACCTGCTCACACACACACCTGATCACACACACACCTGCTCACCCACACACCTGCTCACACACACACACCTGCTCACACACACCTGCTCACACACACACACACACCTGCTCACACACACACACCTGCTCACACACACACCTGCTCACACACACACACCATCTCACACACACACACCTGCTCACACACACACACCTGCTCACACACACACCTGCTCACACACACACCTGCTCACACACACACCTGCTCACACACACTCCTGATCACACACACACCTGCTCACACACACTCCTGCTCACACATACACCTGCTCACACACACACCTGCTCACACACACTCCTGCTCACACACACACACCTGCTCACACACACTCCTTCTCACACACACTCCTGATCACACACACACACCTGCTCACACACACTCCTGATCACACACACACCTGCTCACACACACACCTGCTCACACACACACACACCTGCTCACACACACACCTGCTCACACAAAGACCTGCTCACACACTCCTGCTCACACACACTCCTGCTCACACACACACCTGCTCACACACACTCCTGCTCACACACACACCTGCTCACACACACACCTGCTCACACACACACCTGCTCACACAAAGACCTGCTCACACACTCCTGCTCACACACACTCCTGCTCACACACACACCTGCTCACACACACTCCTGCTCACACACACTCCTGCTCACACACACACCTGCTCACACACACTCCTGCTCACACACACACCTGCTCACACACACACCTGCTCACACACACACCTGCTCACACACACACCTGCTCACACACACTCCTGATCACATACACACCTGCTCACACACACACCTGCTCACACACACACCTGCTCACACACACACCTGCTCACACACACACCTGCTCACACACACACCTGCTCACACACACACCTGCTCACACAAAGACCTGCTCACACACTCCTGCTCACACACACACCTGCTCACACACACTCCTGCTCACATACACACTCCTGCTCACACACACACCTGCTCACACACACACCTGCTCACACACACACCTGCTCACACACAGACCTGCTCACACACTCCTGCTCACACACACACACCTGCTCACACACACTCCTGCTCACACATACACCTGCTCACACACACTCCTGATCACACACACACCTGCTCACACACACACCTGCTCACACACACTCCTGCTCACACACACCTGCTCACACACACCTGCTCACACACACCTGCTCACACACACCTGCTCACACACACACCTGCTCACACACACACCTGCTCACACACACTCCTGCTCACACACACCTGCTCACACACACAGCTGCTCACACACACTCCTGCTCACACACACACCTGCTCACACACACACCTGCTCACACACACAGCTGCTCACACACACTCCTGATCACACACACACCTGCTCACACACACCTGCTCACACACACAGCTGCTCACACACACTCCTGCTCACACACACACCTGCTCACACACACTCCTGCTCACACACACACCTTCTCACACACACACCTGCTCACACACACCTGCTCACACACACACCTGCTCACACACACAGCTGCTCACACACACCTGCTCACACACACACCTGCTCACACACACACCTGCTCACACACACTCCTGCTCACACACACACCTTCTCACACACACACCTGCTCACACACACCTGCTCACACACACACCTGCTCACACACACACCTGCTCACACACACCTGCTCACACACACAGCTGCTCACACACACTCCTGCTCACACACACACCTGCTCACACACACTCCTGCTCACACACACACCTGCTCACACACACCTGCTCACACACACCTGCTCACACACACACCTGCTCACACACACACCTGCTCACACACACTCCTGCTCACACACACCTGCTCACACACACAGCTGCTCACACACACTCCTGCTCACACACACACCTGCTCACACACACAGCTGCTCACACACACTCCTGATCACACACACACCTGCTCACACACACAGCTGCTCACACACACTCCTGATCACACACACACCTGCTCACACACACCTGCTCACACACACAGCTGCTCACACACACTCCTGCTCACACACACTCCTGCTCACACACACACCTGCTGACACACACACCTGCTCACACACACACCTGCTCACACACACACCTGCTCACAAACACCTGATCACACACACACCTGCTCACACACACACACACCTGCTCACACACACACCTGCTCACACAAACACACACCTGCTCACACACACTCCTGATCACACACACACCTGCTCACACACACACACACCTGCTCACACACACACCTGGTCACACACACCTGCTCACACACACACCTGCTCACACACACACCTGCTCACACACACCTGCTCACACACACACATGCTCACACACACACACCTGGTCACACACACCTGCTCACACACACACACACACCTGCTCACACATAAACCTGCTCACACACACTCCTGATCACACACACACCTGCTCACACACACCTGCTCACACACACACACCTGCTCACACACACACCTGCTCACACACACACCTGCTCACACACACACACACCTGCTCACACACACACACCTGCTCACACACACATCTGCTCACACACACACCTGCTCACACACACACCTGCTCACACACACACCTGCTCACACACACACCTGCTCACACACACACACACACCTGCTCACACACACCTGCTCACACACAGACCTGCTCACACACTCCTGCTCACACACACACCTGCTCACACACACACCTGCTCACACACACTCCTGATCACACACACACCTGCTCACACACACACCTGCTCACACACACTCCTGCTCACACACACCTGCTCACACACCTGCTCACACACACACCTGCTCACACACACACCTGCTCACACATACACCTGCTCACACACACTCCTGTTCACACACACACCTGCTCACACACACTCCTGCTCACACACACACCTGCTCACACACACACATACCTGCTCACACACACCTGATCACACACACACCTGCTCACACACACACACACCTGCTCACACACACACCTGCTCACACACACACCTGCTCACACATACACCTGCTCACACACACACACACCTGCTCACACACACACCTGCTCACACACACACCTGCTCACACACACACCTGCTCACACACACACACCTGCTCACACACACACCTGCACACACACACACCTGCTCACACACACCTGCTCACACACACAGCTGCTCACACACACTCCTGCTCACACACACACCTGCTCACACACACTCCTGCTCACACACACACCTTCTCACACACACACCTGCTCACACACACCTGCTCACACACACACCTGCTCACACACACAGCTGCTCACACACACCTGCTCACACACACACCTGCTCACACACACACCTGCTCACACACACTCCTGCTCACACACACACCTTCTCACACACACACCTGCTCACACACACCTGCTCACACACACACCTGCTCACACACACACCTGCTCACACACACCTGCTCACACACACAGCTGCTCACACACACTCCTGCTCACACATACACCTGCTCACACACACTCCTGCTCACACACACACCTGCTCACACACACCTGCTCACACACACCTGCTCACACACACACCTGCTCACACACACACCTGCTCACACACACCTGCTCACACACACACATGCTCACACACACACACCTGGTCACACACACCTGCTCACACACACACACACACACCTGCTCACACATAAACCTGCTCACACACACTCCTGATCACACACACACCTGCTCACACACACCTGCTCACACACACACACCTGCTCACACACACACCTGCTCACACACACACCTGCTCACACACACACACACCTGCTCACACACACACACCTGCTCACACACACATCTGCTCACACACACACCTGCTCACACACACACACACCTGCTCACACACACCTGCTCACACACAGACCTGCTCACACACTCCTGCTCACACACACACCTGCTCACACACACACCTGCTCACACACACTCCTGATCACACACACACCTGCTCACACACACACCTGCTCACACACACTCCTGCTCACACACACCTGCTCACACACCTGCTCACACACACACCTGCTCACACACACACCTGCTCACACATACACCTGCTCACACACACTCCTGTTCACACACACACCTGCTCACACACACTCCTGCTCACACACACACCTGCTCACACACTCCTTCTCACATACACACTCCTGCTCACACACACTCCTGCTCACACACACACCTGCTCACACACACACCTGCTCACACACACACCTGCTCACACACACACATACCTGCTCACACACACCTGATCACACACACACCTGCTCACACACACACACACATGCTCACACACACACCTGCTCACACACACACCTGCTCACACATACACCTGCTCACACACACACACACCTGCTCACACACACACCTGCTCACACACACACCTGCTCACACACACACCTGCTCACACACACACACCTGCTCACACACACACCTGCTCACACACACACCTGCTCACACACACCTGCTCACACACACACACACCTGCTCACACACACACACACCTGCTCACACACACCTGCTCACACACACACACACTCCTGCTCACACACACACCTGCTCACACATACACCTGCTCACACACACTCCTGATCACACACACACCTGCTCACACACACCTGCTCACACACACACACCTGCTCACACACACACCTGCTCACACACACACCTGATCACACACACACACCTGCTCACACACACCTGCTCACACACACACACCTGCTCACACACACCTGCTCACACACACACACACACCTGCTCACACACACACAACAGCTCACACACACACCTGCTCACACACACACACCTGCTCACACACACACACCTGCTCACACACACACCTGCTCACACACACACCTGCTCACACACACACCTGCTCACACACACACCTGCTCACACACACTCCTGATCACACACACACCTGCTCACACACACCTGCTCACACACACACCTGCTCACACACACACCTGCTCACACACACTCCTGCTCACACACACTCCTGATCACACACACACCTGCTCACACACACCTGCTCACACACACCTGCTCACACACACACCTGCTCACACACACACACCTGCTCACACACACACCTGCTCACACACACACCTGCTCACACACACACCTGCTCACACACACTCCTGCTCACACACACTCCTGCTCACACACACATCTGCTCACACACACACCTGCTCACACACACACACCTGCTCACACACACACTTGCTCACCCACACCTGCTCACACACACACCTGGTCACACACACCTGCTCACACACACACCTGCTCACACACACACACCTGCTCACACACACACCTGCTCACACACACTCCTGCTCACACACACACACCTGCTCACACACACACACCTGCTCACACACACACTCCTGCTCACACACACTCCTGCTCACACACACACCTGGTCACACACACACCTGGTCACACACACCTGCTCACACACACACCTGCTCACACACACACCTGCTCACACACACACACCTGCTCACACACACACCTGCTCACACACACACACACCTGCTCACACACACACCTGCTCACACACACACACACACCTGCTCACACACACCTGCTCACACACACACACACCTGCTCACACACACACCTGCTCACCCACACCTGCTCACACACACACACCTGCTCACACACACACCTGCTCACACACACACACACACCTGCTCACACACACACCTGCTCACCCACACCTGCTCACACACACACCTGCTCACACACACACACCTGCTCACATACACACCTGCTAACATACACACCTGCTCACACACACTTGCTCACACACACCTGCTCACACACACCTGCTCACACCTGCTCACACACACACACCTGCTCACACACACTTGCTCACACACACCTGCTCACATACACACCTGCTCACACACACACCTGCTCACACACACACACACCTGCTCACACACACACACACACCTTGTCACATACACACCTCTTCACACTCACTCCTGCTCACACACACACCTGCTCACACACACCTGCTCACACACACACATGCTCACACACACACCTGCTCACACACACACACACCTGCTCACACACACCTGCTCACACACAGACCTGCTCACACACACACCTGGTCACACACACCTGCTCACACACACACACACACCTGCTCACACACACTCCTGATCACACACACACCTGCTCACACACACCTGCTCACACACACACACCTGCTCACACACACACCTGCTCACACACACACCTGCTCACACACACACACACCTGCTCACACACACACACCTGCTCACACACACATCTGCTCACACACACACCTGCTCACACACACACCTGCTCACACACACACCTGCTCACACACACACCTACTCACACACACACACACCTGCTCACACACACCTGCTCACACACAGACCTGCTCACACACTCCTGCTCACACACACACCTGCTCACACACACACCTGCTCACACACACTCCTGATCACACACACACCTGCTCACACACACACCTGCTCACACACACTCCTGCTCACACACACCTGCTCACACACCTGCTCACACACACACCTGCTCACACACACACCTGCTCACACATACACCTGCTCACACACACTCCTGTTCACACACACACCTGCTCACACACACTCCTGCTCACACACACACCTTCTCACACACACACCTGCTCACACACTCCTTCTCACATACACACTCCTGCTCACACACACTCCTGCTCACACACACACCTGCTCACACACACACCTGCTCACACATACACCTGCTCACACACACACATACCTGCTCACACACACCTGATCACACACACACCTGCTCACACACACACACACCTGCTCACACACACACCTGCTCACACACACACCTGCTCACACACACACCTGCTCACACACACACACCTGCTCACACACACACCTGCTCACACACACACCTGCTCACACACACACTCCTGCTCACACACACTCCTGCTCACACACACACCTGGTCACACACACACCTGGTCACACACACCTGCTCACACACACACCTGCTCACACACACTCCTGCTCACACACACACGTGGTCACACACACACCTGGTCACACACACCTACTCACACACACACCTGCTCACACACACACCTGCTCACACACACACACCTGCTCACACACACACCTGCTCACACACACACCTGCTCACACACACACACACACCTGCTCACACACACCTGCTCACACACACACACACCTGCTCACACACACACCTGCTCACCCACACCTGCTCACACACACACACCTGCTCACACACACACCTGCTCACACACACACACACACCTGCTAACACACACCTGCTCACCCACACACACACCTGCTCACACACACACCTGCTCACACACACACACCTGCTCACATACACACCTGCTCACATACACACCTGCTCACACACACACACCTGCTCACACACACACACCTGCTCACATACACACCTGCTAACATACACACCTGCTCACACACACTTGCTCACACACACCTGCTCACACACACCTGCTCACACCTGCTCACACACACACACCTGCTCACACACACTTGCTCACACACACCTGCTCACATACACACCTGCTCACACACACACCTGCTCACACACACACACACCTTCTCACACACACACACACACCTTGTCACATACACACCTCTTCACACTCACTCCTGCTCACACACACACCTGCTCACACATACCTGCTCACACACACACATGCTCACACACACACCTGCTCACACACACACACACCTGCTCACACACACCTGCTCACACACAGACCTGCTCACACACACACCTGGTCACACACACCTGCTCACACACACACACACACCTGCTCACACATACACCTGCTCACACACACTCCTGATCACACACACACCTGCTCACACACACCTGCTCACACACACACACCTGCTCACACACACACCTGCTCACACACACACCTGCTCACACACACACACACCTGCTCACACATACACCTGCTCACACACACACCTGCTCACACACACTCCTGCTCACACACACACCTGCTCACACACACATCTGCTCACACACACACCTGCTCACACACACACCTGCTCACACACACACCTGCTCACACACACACCTGCTCACACACACACACACCTTATCACACACACCTGCTCACACACAGACCTGCTCACACACTCCTGCTCACACACACACCTGCTCACACACACACCTGCTCACACACACTCCTGATCACACACACACCTGCTCACACACACACCTGCTCACACACACTCCTGCTCACACACACCTGCTCACACACCTGCTCACACACACACCTGCTCACACACACACCTGCTCACACATACACCTGCTCACACACACTCCTGTTCACACACACACCTGCTCACACACACTCCTGCTCACACACACACCTTCTCACACACACACCTGCTCACACACTCCTTCTCACATACACACTCCTGCTCACACACACTCCTGCTCACACACACACCTGCTCACACACACACCTGCTCACACATACACCTGCTCACACACACACATACCTGCTCACACACACCTGATCACACACACACCTGCTCACACACACACACACCTGCTCACACACACACCTGCTCACACACACACCTGCTCACACACACACCTGCTCACACACACACACCTGCTCACACACACACCTGCTCACACACACACCTGCTCACACACACCTGCTCACACACACACACACCTGCTCACACACACACACACCTGCTCACACACACCTGCTCACACACACACACACTCCTGCTCACACACACACCTGCTCACACATACACCTGCTCACACACACTCCTGATCACACACACACCTGCTCACACACTCCTGCTCACACACACACACCTGCTCACACACACACCTGCTCACACACACACCTGATCACACACACACACCTGCTCACACACACCTGCTCACACACACACACCTGCTCACACACACACACACACCTGCTCACACACACACACCTGCTCACACACACACCTGCTCACACACACACACCTGCTCACACACACACACATTCTCACACACACACCTGCTCACACACACACCTGCTCACACACACACCTGCTCACACACACTCCTGATCACACACACACCTGCTCACACACACCTGCTCACACACACACCTGCTCACACACACACCTGCTCACACACACACCTGCTCACACACACTCCTGATCACACACACACCTGCTCACACACACCTGCTCACACACACCTGCTCACACACACACCTGCTCACACACACACACCTGCTCACACACACACCTGCTCACACACACTCCTGCTCACACACACTCCTGCTCACACACACACACCTGCTCACACACACTCCTGCTCACACACACACCTGCTCACACACACACCTGCTCACACACACACCTGCTCACACACACACACCTGCTCACACACACCTGCTCACACACACACACACCTGCTCACACACACACCTGCTCACCCACACCTGCTCACACACACACACCTGCTCACACACACACCTGCTCACACACACACACACCTGCTCACACACACACCTGCTCACACACACACACACCTGCTCACACACACACCTGCTCACACACACCTGCTCACACACACACACACACACACACCTGCTCACACACACACACCTGCTCACATACACACCTGCTCACACACACACCTGCTCACCCACACCTGCTCACACACACACACACACACACACCTGCTCACACATACACACCTGCTCACATACACACCTGCTCACACACACACCTGCTCACACACACACACACCTGCTCACATACACACCTGCTCACATACACACCTGCTCACATACACACCTGCTCACATACACACCTGCTCACACACACTTGCTCACACACACCTGCTCACACACACCTGCTCACACCTGCTCACACACACACACCTGCTCACACACACTTGCTCACACACACCTGCTCACATACACACCTGCTCACACACACACCTGCTCACACACACACACACCTGCTCACACACACACACACACACCTTGTCACATACACACCTCTTCACACTCACTCCTGCTCACACACACACCTGCTTACACATACACCTGCTCACACACACACCTGCTCACACACTCCTGCTCACACACACACCTTCTTACACACACACCTGCTCACACACACACACCTTTTCACATACACACCTCTTCACACTCACACCTGCTCACACACTCCTGCTCACACACACACCTGCTCACACACACTCCTGCTCACACACACACCTGCTCACACACACTCCTGCTCACACACACACCTGCTCACACACACTCCTGCTCACACACACACCTGCTCACACACACACCTGCTCACACACACACCATTTTAGTTATAGTTTAGTATATGTCCTGGTAATGCCACATGTGTCTGTTCGTGTAGTGTATGTCTTGTTTTATGTCCTGTGGTGTCAGTGTTTCTTTTTCCCCTGGTGTTTGTCCAGTGTTTGTTCATTATGTAATGCCTGAGCAGTGGATATTTGCAATTCCCTCCGGGATTATTAAAGTATGTATATCTATCTATCTATGTAAGTAAGTATCTATCTATCTAATCAACCGATGGTTGATTAACAATGGTTTGTGCAGTGGAAAATGTAGAAAAAGGTACCTTTATACAGTACAGTCCATGTTGTGTCATGTGTAATGCTTATTTTACCATTGGATTGAGGGCAGACTACCTACCTGGGGGGGTAAATAGGACTCCGTTTAATGACAGGAAGTCGGGTGACCCCATCTCCAAGTAGAAGCCTCTCATTGGTCGCCTCTGCCAGCACCCTACCCTCTTCTTCATTGTGTACAGAGAATATGACCGCCTGGGGCTCCAGAGCCTTCTCCTTTTGAAATTTACTGATGCAAGGCTTCTGCCCTCAGAGACCACAGCAGACCCATTGGCTCCACCCCAACATAGCTGCCACCAAGTGAGGGGTGTTTGTACAGGTCAACCTCTCCTCTGTAATCAGCCCTGTAGGTGGCCGAGGAGCTGAACAGCACCCCCCTCTCGTCAGTGGATCTGGCTCTCATGGTGACCACCTGTCCCGACCTCAGCCTGGACACCTTCACCTGAACAGGTTCATCGAAGAAGCATCTGGCTCTGGGCAGCAGCTCCAAACTGATTTGAGAGGACATCTCTTCACAATCTACAGAACATCACAAAAATAATATTTTGCTAGGATTGTTGACATACTCATGTACAGACTCAGTGTTCAAGAATTAGTTCTGGCTGTGTCTTCTTGTCTCCAGTATGTCAGTTTAATTGGTGCTTGGATTATCTCGTGACATTCCCAGATTTGTGGGCGTGGCTATGTGCTGGGCCATGGATCCCAAAGGGAGACAGAAAACGACAGCCGATGAGAAAATAGAATTAAAGGAAGAATGGACCTATTCATTTGTGTTCATTTCCAATGCGAAAGGATTGCCTGCATGCTTTCTTTGTAATTAGAAGCTGTCAAATAAAAAATAGAGTAATGTGGAAAACTCTTAAAGGGAAGGCATGCTAAATCTGCAGTCCATCAACAAGTTGGGATTGACGCAAAAAGTGTGATTTCAGTACTACTGGAAAAATTAGAGGAGCAAAGATAGATTTAAGACGTGGATTACATCTCCAAACTCCACTAGTGCTGCTAGTTTTGTTGCAACCTGAGATAATAAAGCATGGAAAACCATTCGCAGATGTTGATTAAAAGAAGGATTCAATTCAATCGCTGATGGCGCCGCGGACGGCGGCCTCGGTGTTTCGGTGCAGTCTTGTTTTTCTTTTTTTGAGTTCTAATCCGGCTTTCTCCCACTCTGGTGGGTTACAAACTACTCCAGGGAAGCTCTCATGACCATCAGAGCAACTACTCCAGAGGATTAATTTACGACTTTCCTGGCCTCACCTGCAGTTTTAATGCCAATTCTGGGCAAGAAGGTTTGCAACAAGGTGAGATGCCGCAGAATAGGAAAGTGCTCAGGTGTGCTGGTGCATCTCCGCCGGCATGGACTATGCACAGCGCTCCCTGGGATATTCCTCTCTAACGTGCGGTCACTCTGCAACAAAATGGACGAGCTGAGCCTGCTGCTAAACACAAACGGATTTTTCCACGTCCTGCATCTTGTGCTTTACAGAAATGTGGCTGTGCAAACTCATTACGGACTCTGTGGTTCAGCTGAATGGGTTCAATCTCTGCAGAGCGGACAGGAACACGGCACTTTCCGGCAAAACGAAAGGAGGTGGAATTAGCTTTTTCTTCCACTTGTGCAACGATGTGACAGTACTAACTCGGCCAAGCTAACGTGCACCAGGCACAGCGCGCTGCTCAATGAAATACTGAGAGCAGAATGTGCAAACACAGATGCCTTGGTTACTGTCCTCGGGGATTTTAAAAAAGGTAATCTCTCCCAAGATCTCCCAAAGTTCGGACAGCTCATCAAGTTCCCCACCAGAGAAGGGAACGTCCTGGACCACTGCTACTCCACCATCAGCGGTGCGTACCACACTGTTCCCCGCGCTGCACTGGGCCAGTCCGACCACATCTTGGTGCATCTGATCCCTGCCTACAGGCAGAAATTAAAGCTCTGCAAACGTGTTGTGAGGACATCCAAGAAGTGGACCAATGATGCAGAGGGAGAACTTCAGGATTGTTTGGACTGTACGGTTTAAGATGTATTTAGGTCTGCCACCAACAGCCTAGATGAGTACACAGACACTGTGACGTCCTACATCACCTTCTGTGAGGACAGCGTCATCCCAACACCAACCAGGGTTAGCTACAACAACCACAAACCCTGGTTCACAGTGTTACGCCCTCCTCTGATGGTCAGGCCGCTAGCGTCACATGAGACAGCAAGGCAGGACAACCAATGCTACTACTAACAATTATTTACAAATAAACAAAAACTTCTCCACAGGACACAGCACAGACGAACATAGACCCCAACCCCCTAAGCTATGCACTGGTCACAAAACAAAAGAGTCCCAAAAGAAACTAAACCTGTCTTCCAAAAATAACCCCAAAAATAACCCTAACAAAGCAGGCACCGTAGTGCCCCAAAAATACAAAGTTCGTCCCAGCACTCTAGCTAGTGTGTATAACAGAGGATTGGCTACGTGAGGTGGGAAACACAATGTAGACCTGCAGGTTTCTATTTCTTACCAAGAGGTAAGTTCCCTACCTCTTGGCTCTGGCCCCGTCTAAGGAGAGAAGAAAAAGACAAAATTAGGTTGACATCAAAAAAGGCAAACAAATGGTCAAAGAACAAAACTAACAAAACTGTGACAAGGCTGGGAAAACAAGACAACATAAGTCAAATACAAAAAACAACACAAGCCAAAAATGAGAGCTGCCACCTCTCCCACAAAGCAAACAACTGAACTTATATAGACCAGGGGAGGGATGATTGGTGATTGCTTGATTGAAGAATAACTGATTTCAGCTGTGAAGGCCTTTCTTGATCACACAGGTGAAACCTATTGAGAAGGAACTGAGTTGATGAACACAAACACAAACCAAGGAGAAACAACATAAACATCACATACCTCCACCTGTAACAACAGCCACACTCAGAAGGCTCAGGTCAGAGATGGAGGCTGCATACAGAAGTGGGGACACAGACAGATTCAAGGAGGCCAAGTACAGATTTGGTAAGGAGGTGAAAAGAGCCAAATCTGCAGATGGTAAGAGAATGGAAGAACAATTCTCAGCCAACGACTCTGCATCTGTCTGGAGAGGGCTCAAGGCAAGCACCAATTACAAGCCTAGAGCCCCCCCTCTCTGTCAATGACCTACATCTGGCCAACAGCCTTAACGACTATTACTGTCGTTTTGAAAGACAATGGGACAGACCTGACCCCCCCATCACTATCAACGACCAGTCACCGGCCAGCAGCCCCATCCCCTCCCTCACTGTCTCATCTGGACCTTCACAGCCCCACACCTCAGCGCCATCCCCCCTCCCCACACCTCTCCTTATCAAAGAAAGAGAGGTGAGGAGTATCTTCCAACGACTCAACCACCGCAAGGCTGCAGGGCCCAGACTCCGTCTCTCCCTCCACCTTGAAACACTGCGCCAACCAGCTGGCTCCGGTGTTCACTCACATCTTCAACACCTCACTGGAAACCACGTACCAGCGTGCTTCAAGACATCAGCCATCGTCCCAGTCCCCAAGAAGACAATGATCACAGGACTTAAACATGGCACTACACTTTGTCCTCCAGCACCTGGACTCCCCAGGATCCTTTGCCAGGATTCTGTTTGTGAACTTCATCTCTGCTTTCAATACAATCATCCCATCTCTGCTCCATGACAAGCTCTCCCAGCTGAACGTATATAACTCCATGTGCAAGTAGATTACTGACTTCCTGACAGAAAGATGGCAGTTCGTGAGGCTGGGGAAGCATGTCTCCGACACCCGGAACCATCAGCACTGGATCCCCTCAAGGCTGAGTTCTTTCCCCTCTGGTCTTCTGCCTGTACACCAACTGCTGCACATTTGGTCACCAGTCTGTCAAACTCCTTAAGTTGCTGATGACACCACCCTCATTGGCCTCATCTCTGATGGGGATGAGTCGGCCTACAGAAGGGAGTTGGACCGGTTGGTATCATGGTGCAGCAAGAACAACCTGGATCTCAACGCTCTCTAAACAGTGGAGATGAATAGTAGACTTCAGGAAAGACCCTCCTGCTCCCATGTAGAGTCCTTCCACTTCCTGGGCACCACCATCTTCTGGGAGCTCAAATGGGAGCAGAACATCAGCTCCTATTCAATTGATTCTTACATCCTCCATGACAGTGTGGTTTGCTGCAGCCACAGCCAGGGACAAGGCCAACCTGCAGCGTGCCATCCGCTCTGTGGAGAAGGTGATCGGCTGCAGCCTTCCACACCTCCAGGAACTGTTCCTCATAAGGATTCTAGACTTGTAGCCAGGATTGCTGCTGACCCCTCTCATCCCGGCCACAAACTGTTCCAGATCCCCTCTGGCAAGAGACTATGGTCCATCTGGACCAGGGCCTCACGCCTCTTCTCAACTGCAGTCAGCCTCATGAACAATTGCCCCCCCCCACGGTGACCATCCACTCCTCACCACTTTGCAATGACAGTTTACTCTTTGAACTCCTTTTTCCTTGTAAACACCAACCATAGTACCTCACCTTCAATGTAAATTGTAAATAGTGTTTTTGTTTGTTTGTTTTTTGTTGTGTTCTCTAAATTTCTTATATTTTTATTCCTTATTGCTTCTTGCCACCTTTTAATGCACCCGACACCACATTAAGTTCCTCTAGTGGTAAACTTTACTGAGCTGGCAATAAAATATTTTCTGATCGCGATTCTGATCAGAGCACCTTTCTTCAGACTTCAAAACAAAACAGAGATGATACAGAAAATTAAAGACATACCTCTTTCTGCAAAGACAGTGAAGGAAAGGGCACGCAACCTCACCCGTCAGCAAATCCAGGACATTATTTCAACTCCAGCATACTCAATTGCCTTTGATGAATCATGTGTTGTGATCGACATCGAACAGGCATATCTGTTGTGTAGGTATGTAAACCCCGATGGGCCACAAGAAGTAATGATCGAATTCAGGGCTCGAAATTAACTTTTTTCTTGGTAGCACTGGTGCTCCCAAATGTAGAAGTTAGTAGTACCAGCAAAGACTTCAGGAGCACCGACCCAAAAGCAAGGCAGTGACGGAGCGATAGAGACGCTCCGTCTATCTCCGTTCCGCCTCTCTCCCTCCCCCAGGAGAGCAGCCACAGCTGCGCTCTCATTGTTTCCTGGCAGGACCGCAGGAGCGCGGTCTCACAAAAAAAGGCGCACCAGATTTTTTTCCCTAGTCGCACCGGTGCTCCCAAATATATTTAATAGTCGCACTGATAAAAATTTGGGTGCATATGCGACCAAAATGGTCACAATTTTGAGCCCTGATCTAATTAATACCATTGAAAGGCCAAACACGGGAAAGACATCTGTGAGGCTACGCTGAAGTTTTTAAATGGCAATGGAATAAATGCCAATCACGTGATTTCAGTGGCTACAAAAGCAAACAAAAGCATGTCAACGAGAGATCGGAAACCATACGTGCAGAGATGCTTACCTTCCACGAAAGACAAGTTCAACTGCCTTGTAATGTGTAGGTTTAATGAATGCCTTACTCGTTACTCATGCTTCTGTGTGATTGGTTGTAAAACTTTTGCTGACAAAACCTCAGGATGCTATTTGCAGTCACACACTGGAAGGACGTACAGACTGAATGAAGAAAATGTCAACACCCATTCTGTAGTATATTATACCATAGTATATGTATTTCATACCTGTCAACTTCCAAGGCTCCATGGCCTTACAAACCATTGTATTTTTCCTTACAAAATACAAAATAATCTTACACTATTATTTTTTCAAATGCTTTTATTTATGTACATAGTTGGACATTATTATGATACAGTTTAACATTTGATATTTTACACGTGTTTCGTTATATTCTTCTATACACACGAAGTACATGCTTAATAAATTATGTAAACAAGCGTTGCTTTAACTACTACTGTGCTCTTTATTGTATGCTACTGTTGATTTCTTTGCTGAAACTAGCATATCTTTTGATGGGGCAAGGTCACGGCATTTGCCAGTATAGTTCATCTTTACTTGCAAATATACAACAAGTGTGTCTTCCGCCATGCTCTTTCTGTACTCTGTGTTGATTTTTCTCTCAAGTGAGAACACCCTCTCACTATCTGCGTTGCTATGTGGGAGGCACAGCAAAATGGAAAAGAGCTTCCACATTTCAGGAAATCTCTGCACTCCCAGTGATGTGGTCTGCTTTAGAATTCCTGTCCAGGAGCTGTCAGTTTGCGTGCCTTCCAGGGTATTTGATTTGAACATAAGCTGCAAATCGTCCCATTCCTCTTTCAATTGTTCAAAATCAACATTACATTGAAAGTTTTCTGCCAGCCTAATAACATGAGTATAATCCAATGAATCAGTCTTTTTTGGATCCAAAAATACTAAATCCTGTAGCACTTTATCTTCAAATGGAAATTTTGCAAGCAGTTTTCTAACTGTTGCTTCATAGAATTCTCTTACACAATTGAAGAATTTCTTTTGTATAGCAGGTGTGATGTCATGCTCTTCACAGTCAGCTAGGAGGGACCTGACAGCCATTCCCACTGCAAGCCTGTCATCTGAATGCTGTATATCTCTTTTTGTGAAGTCCACATCTGTCAACTTTGTGCAGCCCTTGATGTGGGGCATTTTGCACAAACTTGACCAAGAAAACACGGAAGAGTCAGTCCCTTCCTGTCATTAAGGAGGCAGCTATTTTCACGTTTTTATTGCAAGCAACACAATACGAATATTCCACACCTTTCTTCGAAGCTTGTATCAATCCCTCGTATCGTCCTGACATTTGCTCCCACTTTTTGTGATGTTTGCCTCTTCCATTTAACTTACGGCGTTTTAATTCAGGTTCGGACATCGCAACTTCATGATTGTATCCAAAAAAAGTTTAAAACTACATTGTACTGTGCTTTTGCTCTGTTCACACGTGATCGGAATGATCCAATGGGAAATACCAAGGCGGCACAAGCATGTGCACAGTAGCATTAAACTGCTCGTTTTGTTTGCGACGAAAAAATTATACGGAATGGAGGCTACCGCGGTGAACTCGTTTGATTTGCCGTTTCTTGATATTCGGTGCATACCAGATGGTACCCAAAACTGGCAAATTTGTGTTTTTCCGTACAGATTTTCTTCTACGCCGTACACGTCTTAAAATGCATAAAAACTTTGTATGGCAAAAACGTACTGGTTGACAGGTATTTTGTATTTTCTCAGCTGTTCACAGAAATCATATAAAAACAATAGTTTAAATAGATCAAATTTTTTTTCTTCCATATCAGCACATAATTCTAGTTTTAAGGACTGCAGGCTCCAAATTATTCAACTCCCCAATTGTCGTAATTTAATTTAATGTGTTAATCCTTGCTTGCTATATCGTAGCCATTCTTCTTTTCCTTTTGGCTTTTCCCTTCAGGGTTCACCACAGCGAATCAACCGCCTCCATCCAACCCTGTCCCCTGCATCCTCCTCTCTCACACCAACTACCTTCATGTCCTCTTTCACTACATCCATAAACCTCCTCTTTGGTCTTCCTCTAGGCCTCCTGCCTGGCAGTTCAAAACTCAGCATCCTTCTACCAATATATTCACTATCTCTCCTCTGGACATGTCCAAACCATCTCAGTCTGGCCTCTCTGACATTATCTCCAAAACCTCTAACATGTGCTGTCCCTCTGATGTACTCATTCCTGATCCTATCCTTCCTGGTCACTCCCAGAGAGAACCTCAGCATCTTCATCTCTGCTACCTCCAGCTCTGTCTCCTGTCTTTTCCTCAGTGACACTGTCTCTAGACCAAACAACATCGCTGGTCTCACCACAGTTTTGTACACCTTTCCTTTCATTTTAGCTGAAACTCTTCTATCACACATCACACCTGACACTTTTCTCCACCCATTCCATCCTGCCTGTACACGCTTGTTCACCTCTTTTCCACACTCTCCATTGCTCTGGACTGTTGACCCTAAGTACTTCAAATCCTCCACCTTCTTGATCTCTTCTCCCTGTAACCTCACTCTTCCACTTGGGTCCCTCTCATTCACACACATTTACTCTGTCTTACTGCGGCTAACCTTCATTCCTCTCCTTTCCAGGACAAACCTCCACCTCTCTAGCTTCTCCTCCACCTCTTCTCTGCTCTCACTGCAGATCACAATGTCATCTGCAAACATCATAGTCCATAGTCCATAGTCCACCTCCACCTTGAACTCCTCTGTCACACCTACAGCACACCTCACTACTGTCTTACAGTCCTCATACATGTCCTGCACCACTCTAACATACTTCTCTGCCACTCCAGACTTCCTCATACAATACCACAGTTCCTCTCTGGGCACCCTGTCATAAGCTTTCTCCAGATCTACAAAAACACAATGCAGCTCCCTCTGGCCTTCTCTGTACTTCTCTATCAACATCCTCAAAGCAAATACTGCATCTGTAGTACTCTTTTTTGGCATGAAACCATACTGCTGCTCACAAATGCTCACATCTGCCCTTAGTCTAGCTTCCACTACTCTTTCCCATAACTTCATTGTATGGCTCATCAGCTTTATTCCTCTGTAGTTGCCACAACTCTGCACATCTCCTTTGTTCTTAAAAATGGG
The DNA here is from genome assembly GCA_013358685.1 of Antennarius maculatus. Classification (NCBI taxonomy): domain Eukaryota; kingdom Metazoa; phylum Chordata; class Actinopteri; order Lophiiformes; family Antennariidae; genus Antennarius; species Antennarius maculatus. Next base: position 19,724 of record JABVMC010000029.1, read on the forward strand.
CACCAGCACACTTCTCCTCCACTCCTCAGGCATCTTCTCACTATCTAAGATCCTGTTGAACAACCCAGTCAGAAACTCTACTGCCACCTCTCCTAGACACTTCCAAACCTCTACAGGTATATCATCAGGACCGACTGCCTTTCCACTCTTCATCCTCTTCAATGCCCTCCTCACTTCATCCTGACTAATCTTTGCTACTTCCTGGTCCACAACAGTCACCTCTTCTAGACTTTGTTCTCTCTCATTTTCCACGTTCATCAACTCTTCAAAGTACTCTTTCCATCTTCCCATCACACTGCTGGCACCTGTCAATAGACTTCCATCCCTATCCTTAATCACCCTAACCTGCTGCATGTCCTTCCCATCTCTGTCTCTCTGTCTTGCCAACCTGTATAGATCAGTCTCTCCCTCCTTACTGTCCAACCTAGCATACAAGTCATCATAAGCTTCTTGTTTGGCCTTTGCTACCTCTACCTTCACCTTACGCTGCATCTCCCTGTACTCCTGTCTACTCTCCTCAGTCCTCTCAGTGTCCCACTTCTTCTTAGCTAACCTCTTTCTCTGAATACACTCCTGTACCTCCTCATTCCACCACCAAGTCTATCTATCTATCTACTTTCCTTCCAGATGACACACCAAATACTCTCCTACCTGTCTCCCTGATCACATTAGCTGTAGTTGTCCAGTCATCTGGAAGCACCTCCTGACCTCCCAGAGCCTGTCTTAACTCCTTCCTAAAAGTCATGCAACACTCTTCCTTTTTTAGCTTCCACCATTTCGTCCTCTGCTCTGCCTTTGCCCTCTTCATCTTCCTCACCACCAGAGTCATCCTACACACCACCATCCTATGCTGTTTGGCTACACTCTCGCCTACCACTACTTTGCAGTCACTGATCTCCTTCAGGTTACACCTTCTACACAAGATGTAGTCTACCTGTGTGCTCCTACCACCACTCTTATAGGTCACCCTATGTTCCTGCCTCTTCTGGAAGAAAGTATTCACTATAGCCATTTCCATCCTTTTTGCAAAGTCAACTACCATCTGTCCTTCTGCGTTCCTCTCTTGGATACCAAACCTGCCCATCACTTCCTCATCACCTCTGTTACCTGCACCAACATGTCCATTGAAGTCTGCACCAATGACAACTCTCTCACTTCTAGGTATGCTTTGCATCACTTCATCAAAGTCCAACCAAAATTTCTCCTCCTCCAGCTCACATCCTACCTGTGGAGCATACCCACTAACAACATTGAACATCACACCTTCTAATTCTAGCTTCAGACTCATCACTCTATCTGACACTCTTTTTACCTCCAGGATATTCCTAACAAACTCCTCCTTCAAGATAACTCCTACTCCATTTCTCTTCCCATCTACACCATGATAGAACAACTTGAACCCTGGTCCTAAACTTCTAGCCTTGCTACCTTTCCACCTGGTCTCCTGGACACACAGTATGTCTACCTTCCTCCTCTGCATCATGTCAACCAACTCTCTACCTTTTCCTGTCATAGTTCCAACATTCAACGTCCCTACTCTCAGTCCTATACTCTTGGTGCTCCTCTTCTCTTTCTTCGTGCGAACGCACTTTCCTCCTCTCCTTCTTCGACCAACAGCAATCCAATTTCCACCGGCGCCCTGTAGGTCAACAGCGCCGATGGCGGTCGTTGTTAACCCGGGCCTCGACCGATCCGCCCTTCCTGACGCAACCCTCTGTATTTATCCGGGCTTGCGACCGGCACAATAAGACACTGGCTTGTGCCCTCTTGCAGCTACATTCGTAGCCATATATATAGGAAATTGATTTATGACTATTGATTCTTGCAGGGTTCAATGTCACCTATGCTAGTGTATATTCCTTCTCGATGACTTTACCTGAACAGTGATTTCTAATTTTATTAGAACAATTAAAGTTGAAGTTTTTGATGATGTAACTTTCCAGAGTTGGAAACATCCTGTTGGGAGCGTTGGACACCAGGAACCAGGACGTCCGTTACGGTGTTAACGCCATCCTGACCGCCGTTGAGTCTGTAATCTGGTGGAGAGACTTTTCAGAGTCATCCGTACAGAATGAGATTACAGTCGGGATTCAGCTCGTCTTCATTGGAAGAGCATTAATAAACTCAACAGAGTCTGCAGCAGAAACAACTGGACGGTCTGATGATGTTTCCTTGTTGTTTTGGCCATTGATTGGTTGTTGATTGCGTACATGAACAAGGCCGGAAGGAAACTTAATAAACGTGCAAAGCAAAGCTTTGATTTGATCCTTTTTTAATTGAGTTTTGCCCATATTCTTAACGACGGTACGACAGCATTTAGAAAAGTTTTCACCCCCTGTTGTCGGTACATATAAGAGTTTCCTTTTTGTCCGAAGCAGTCATTGTGTAAATGGACATACTTTTTGTATACCCCACATTCATTGGCTCTGGCTAAGTAGTACTTCTCTTTCTGTGACTCAATCCTTTCCTCTCTTTCAGTTGGAGTTTCACTCAGAAATGGTTGTTTCCTGCTGTTTGGACTCTCTGCTCCAAAACATGAACATTATTGGAACAGTTATGACTCTAAAATGATGTTAACTGGGTAGTCCATGTAGAGTTATTTCTAGCAGATGCCTTGCTCCATATTGTTCACGTGATTCCTTCTGGCAGCTGCGCCGTGATTGGTTCGGCGCTTGATTGACAGGTAGTGGATGGAGTAGGTGACAGCATGAGACTTTCAAGTGAGTTTATTCAAATGTACAGTAATCCCTCACGCATTCGCGCATCAACGATTGCGACTTCCCCTCATCGTGGATTTTTGGTAGGTAGTCACGTGATACTGTACGCGCAATTCTAGTGGCTGACGGGGTCCGGAAGTGCTCTCTGTTCCGTGAGTCTTGTGAGACACAAAAGTGCTTTAAACAGTCTATCAGAGTGTTTTAAAGGTAATACAGATAGGAGGTGGTTTAATATCAGTATGGGGAGGGTTCACAAACGTTTTAATTACCGTAAATAATAAGATATATAGATAGCAATCTTGATTTTATTTTGTTACTGGCAGGTTGCAAAGCATGATAGTCTGACGAGTGGAATCATTATGTAGATCAACAGAGATAACACGGAAAGACAGGAGAGGAATAATCTCTAATTTGGGCAACACTACGAGAGAGAGAGCGAAACGGGAAGGAAAAATAACACCAGCCTCTACAGATGGTGAGGAGTAAATAAGACAACGGCACCGGGATACTGGTGAGTGCAGCTTGTGGCTTCCAATTTCATCATTTGGTCAAATCCTTTGCAAAATGATTGGTAGTTATTATTTTATCATTTTAAATGTTGCAGTATAAGCAATGCTGATTTGAGCCTTTGAGACTCTCAACACCAGCAGAGCTTTAACAATCATCTGTCATAGTAAAAACAGGTCTGTGTGAGCAACAGAGCTTGAAAACAAGTTTCTTAGAAATTAAAATCTACTTTGTCCGGCTGCAGTTCTAAATGTCCCCAGACTTGGGATCTCTTTCTGGTGGGATCCATTGTAAACCAATTAAGCCCCGCCCACTGATCCGAACCACTAAACTGGTTCACCTGGAGAATGAAGCGCCAGGGTGTCACGTGGTGGATGAAGCACTTGAGTGTTTCAAACGTCATCTGTCCAAAACCATCACATGGTTTTTCCACATTTTAAAGCAGGCTTCGGGGTGGCGGTTCAGAAAGAAACGGAGCGCAGAAACAAAGCTGACATAACAGTGGCAGAGGAGTGGGATCGGACAGGTACTGTACACCAACAGGGATGAAAATCAAACAACACGTCTTCTGTGGCAGGCCTGTGCTTCCGTGTATTGACCTACATCCTGTGATCATTTTGGAGATGTGATGTTTTCTATCTGACAGTTTGTTTGCAGCCTGCAGGGATGGAGCTGATAATGTTATCGGGAGGGATTCTAGCCGTTACTGTGTTTGCCCTCACCACCTCCTTCCTGTTCCGACCTGGGGCATTACTTAAGGCCTACAACTGGTAAGTGTGTGTTAATCAGGGCTTGAAAATTTTATCTAACAATTACCTAAACTAACAAGCTAACATTAACATTGGTTCGGACCACTGAGGAAGGTGAACAGACAGAGTAGCATTCAGGCCACCACACCAAAAAAGCAGGAACTGAAGATGCTTCCTTTGATTTAGGGAAGAAAGACACTGGTTTATAACCAGTGTCTAGTCCTGGATCGCCGCAGGACTAGAAACCTCCTTTTAACACCTGCAACAAGCAATGGAACTCATTTGAAGAGCAAAGAGGTCAAAGAAAAAGGAGGGATAAAGTAAATATTTGAGTAAATATCATCCAGGGGGCCATAGATAGTTCATTCATGGGCCAGATCTGGCCCCCGGCCTTGACTTTTGACATATGTGCTCTAAGAGTTCTTCATCTCTGGACGTAAATGGGTTCAAAGAGAGAGAGAGACTGTGTGTGTGTGTGTGTGTGTGTGTGTGTGTGTGTGTGTGTGTGTGTGTGTGTGTGTGTGTGTGTGTGTGTGTGTATGGTTCTGAGTTCTGGTCTGTGAAAGGGAATAGAGGTTTCTGGATTTCCCTTACATTTGTTTGTTCTATTAAGAGAATTGAACTGTGAGAATGTCTTCAGTTACATTTTATAGACCTTTCATCAAACCTACTGTTACAGGTCTCTCAAGCCGTCCGCTGTCATGTAGACGTCCCATTTGAAATTCTTCTTTTGAAAAAGACTTCAAACTAGTTTGAAAGTGATAAACAAGATAAATTCAGTGGGAAAATGTTAGGGAACTAGAATGACACTTACTCCCTAAATAAACACTTTTATACAATGGTGTAGAGAGGATAGTACAATAAATAAACTAAATACAACGAACCATGATATTAAAAGGAAATGTCAGTACAGAAAGTTGCAAACGTTATAAATGTAAATGTACAACGTTTGCCAAAGCAATGTAATGTAAATGTAATGCACTTTATTAATCTCCATAGGGAAATTGTTAGCACAGTTAGTTTAATCGCATGCATATATACTGTATATACTGTATATACAGTAGACCTTGTGAATCTATTATTTCATCCATCCATCCATCCATCCATCTTCCTCCGCTTATCCGTGGTCGGGTCGCGGGGGCAGCAGTTTAAGCAGGGAAGCCCAGACTTCCCTCTCCCTAGCCACTACGTCCAGCTCCTCCAGGAGAATCCCAAGGCGTTCCCAGGCCAGCCGGGAGACATAATCTCTCCAGCGTGTCCTGGGTCGTCCCCTGGGCCTCCTCCCGGTAGGACATGCCCGGAACACCTCACCAGGGAGGCGTCCAGGAGGCATCCTGACCAGATGCCCGAGCCACCTCATCTGGCTCCTCTCGATGCGGAGCAGCGGCTCGACTCTGAGTCCCTCCCGGATGACCGAACTTCTCACCCTATCTCTAAAGGAGAGCCCAGACACCCTGCGGAGGAAACTCATTTCGGCCGCTTGTATCCGGGATCTCGTTCTTTCGGTCACGACCCACAGCTCGTGACCATAGGTGAGGGCAGGAACGTAGATCGACCAGTAAATCGAGAGCTTTGCCTTTCGGCTCAGCTCCTTCTTCACCACGACGGACCGATACAGAGTCCGCATCACTGCAGACGCTGCACCGATCCGCCTGTCGATCTCCCGTTCTATGGTACCCTCACTCCTGAACGAGACCCCGAAATACTTGAACTCCTCCACTTGGGGCAGGATCTCATCCCCAACCCGGAGAGGGCACTCCACCCTTTTCCGACTGAGGACCATGGTCTCAGATTTGGAAGTGCTGATTCTCATCCCAACCGCTTCACACTCGGCTGCGAACCGCTCCAGTGAGAGTTGGAGATCACGGCTTGATGAAGCCAACAGCACCACGTCATCAGCAAAAAGCAGAGACGCATTACTGAGGCCACCAAACCGGACACCCTCAACGCCTTGGCTGTGCCTAGAATTTCTGTCCATAAAAATTATGAACAGAATTGGTGACAAAGGGCAGCCTTGGCAGAGTCCAACCCTCACTGGAAACGAATCCGACTTACTGCCGGCAATGCGGACCAAACTCTGACATCGGTCGTACAGGGACCGAACAGCCCTTATCAAGGGATTCGGCTGCCCATACTCCCGAAGCACCCCCCACAGAACCCCCCGAGGAACACGGTCGAACGCCTTCTCCAAATCCACAAAACACATGTAGACTGGTTGGGCGAACTCCCATGACCCCTCGAGGACCCTGCAGACGGTGTAGAGCTGGTCCACTGTTCCACGGCCAGGACGAAAACCACACTGTTCCTCCTGAATCCGAGATTCGACTTCCTGGCGGACCCTCCTCTCCAGAACCCCTGAATAGACCTTGCCAGGGAGGCTGAGGAGTGTGATCCCCCTGTAGTTGGAACACACCCTCCGGTCCCCCTTCTTAAAAAGGGGAACCACCACCCCAGTCTACCAATCCAGAGGCACTGCCCCCAACGTCCACGCGATGTTGCAGAGGCGTGTCAACCAGGACAGCCCCACAACATCCAGAGCCTTTAGGAACTCCGGGCGGATCTCATCCACCCCTGGGGCCCTGCCACCGAGGAGCTTTTTAACCACCTCGGTGACCTCAACCCCAGAGATAGGAGAACCCGTCTCAGAGAACCCAGACTCTGCTTCCTCATGGGAAGGCATGTCGCCGGAATTGAGGAGGTCTTCGAAGTATTCTTCCCACCGAGTCACAACGTCCCGAGTTGAGGTCAGCAGCGCCCCATCCCCACTATACACAGTGTTGATGCTGCACTGCTTCCCTCTCCTGAGATGTCTGATGGTGGACCAGAATCTCCTCGAAGCCGTCTGGAAGTCGTCCTCCAAGGCCTCACTGAACTCTTCCCACGCCCGAGTTTTTGCCTCAACAACCACCAAAGCTGCATTCCGCTTGGCCAGCCGGTACCCATCAGCTGCCTCAGGAGTCCCACAGGCCAAAAAGGCCTGATAGGACTCCTTCTTCAGCTTGATGGCATCCCTTACCGCCGATGTCCACCAGTGGGTTCTGGGGTTGCCGCCACGACAGGCACCGACCACCTTACAGCCACAGCTGCGGTCGGCCACTTTGACAATGGCTGCGCGGAAGTTGGTCCACTCAGACTCAATGTCCCCCGCCTCCCCCGGGACGTGGGTGAAGTTCTGCCTGAGGTGGGAGTTGAAACTCCTTCTGACAGGGGATTCCGCCAGGCATTCCCAGCAGACCCTCACAATACGTTTGGGTCTGCCAGGTCGGACCGGCATCTTCCCCCACCATCGGAGCCAACACACCACCAGATGGTGATCAGTTGACAGCTCCACCCCTCTCTTCGCCCGAGTGTCCAAGACATGCGGCCGCAAGTCCGATGACACGACCACAAAGTCGATCATCAAACTGCGGGCTAGGGTGTCCTGGTGCCAAGTGCAAGTATGGACACCCTTATGTCTGAACATGGTGTTCATTATGGACAGTCCATGACGAGCACAGAAGTCCAATAACACCACTCTGGTTCTGATCGGGGGGGCCGTTCCTCCCAGTCACGCCCTTCCAGGTCTCACTGTCATTGCCCATGTGAGTGTTGAAGTCCCCCAGCAGAACGATGGAGTCCCCAGTGGGAGCGCTCTCCAGCACCCCCTCCAAGGACTCCAAAAAGGGTGGGTACTCTGAACTGCTGTTTGGTGCATAAGCACAAACAACAGTCAGGACCCGTCCCCCCACCCGAAGGCGGAGGGAGGCTACCCTCTCGTCCACCGGGGTGAACCCCAACGTACAGGCGCCAAGCCGGGGGCTATAAGTATACCCACACCTGCTCGGCGTCTCTCACCATGAACAACTCCAGAGTGGAAGAGAGTCCAACCCCTCTCGAGAAGACTGGTACCAGAGCCCAAGCTGTGTGTGGAGGTGAGCCAGACTATATCTAGTCGGAACTTCTCGACCTCACACACCAGCTCGGGCTCCTTCCCTGCCAGAGAGGTGACATTCCACGTCCCAAAAGCCAGCTTCTGTAGCCGGTGGTCGGATCGCCAAGGTCCCCGCCATCGACCACCGCCCAGCTCACAATGCACCTGACCCCTATGGCCCCTCCTATAGGTGGTGAGCCCATGGGAAGGGGGACCCACGTTGTCCTTTCGGGCTGCGCCCGACCGGACCCCATGGGTGCGACCCGGCCACCAGGCGTTCGCCTTCGAGCCCCACCTCCAGGCCTGGCTCCAGAGGGGGGCCCCGGTGGCCCGCGTCCGGGTAAAGGAAAACGTGTTCCATTGTTCGTACTCATCATTAGGGGTTTCTGAGCCATCCTTTGTCTGGTCCCTCACCTAGGACCTGTTTGTCATGGGTAACCCTGCCAGGGGCACAAAGCCCCAGACAACTTAGCTCCTAGGCTCATTGGGACACACACACACCCCTCCTTGAGTCGTCACTGTATTGTGGTGGAGGGGTTTGTGTGTGTGTGTGTCTATTATTTCAGCCAGTTATAATCCCAAATTACAAGCAAAAAATAACTTGAATTAATAAATTGCAGAATTTTTTTGTTGAATATCAGTTTTTTAGCATTGAAACTGTGAGAATACCAGTATAAACTGGTATAATACCAGTACCAGTCGAATGAGTAGACACAGTTCAGATATGTCAGTTATAAAAAATATCACAAAATTCTCCAAATAATCCTCATATAGGTCTAAAAACAATATTTACACTGTATCATGACGCCACTGGTAAAAGCAGACTTTGCACCTCAGTGTGAACCTATTTCACGTTACCATGGCTACTCATTATTCCACCCTGTAAAAACCATGTAAGCATTGAGTGGTTTTCTGCTCTGAACATAAACTTGATATCATGTGAATTTTTAAACACACGACACACACGAACCCCTGATGAATTTCATGTGATCCTGCCCAGGTACTTGCGTCGCAGGTTGGGAGTGGTGGTCCGATACTCTCACAGTGGAAGTTACCGCTTCTGTTATTGCAGCCGTGGGACTCCAGGTGGCGCTACACCGTCAGTGCTGTTGCTGCACGGCTTCTCAGGCAACAAGGACGCCTGGCTGCCTCTCCTCAAGGTAACCTGTGCATAAACTACAAGTACTACTGTCAGTGAAGAGTGGAGGACATCAATCAATCAATCAACTTTTATTTATATAGCGCTTAATCACATCTGAAGAAATTTCAAAGCACTTTACAGATAGAAAGACAACAATGCCTTCCAGAGCAAGCATAAGCAATGGTGGTGGGGAAAAACTGCCTCATTGAGGAAGAAACTCCGGGCAGGACCCAGGCTCTGGAGGGCGTCATCAGACAACAATTCCACAGAAACGTTCCACAGTAACGTTTTTAAAATGAAGTGGGAGTGGGTGTTGAGTCAGACCTGTTGAAGAAAGTCTTGAACTTGTTCTCCCTTCCCTTGTTCCCCTCTGCTGCCCAGCCACCATTCTGGTTATGGTCTGTTATGGTCGTCATTCACCTCAAAGACCTCATGCATCTCATTTTCCTGGAGCTTCCTGTTGAATTTTCTCCTGTACAGATCCTTTGCCTCTTTGAGTTGTCTACAGCTCCTCCACGTCCTTCATAGCAATGGCCTTCTTCATTCCTGTTGAGATCAGCCTTGACTTTGCTTGTGTTCCAAAAGTTCATCGTTAGTTTTCTGATAGGAACCACCACGTCCATACAAAAGTGTGGATTGTATTTCACATGCTTTCCAACTGCAGTACCCTCCAGTCTTTCCAAATAGTCTTTGAAGGTCTCTTCTTCAGTGGACCACCTCCATGGTGGTCCTCAGTACTGAGGAAACTGATGGTTGCTATCACCATCAACCAATGTGTGGTAACATCCTTTAACTTCAGTACAGTATTCCCCGCACTATAAGACACACCGAGGCTCACCTTCAATGAACAACCTTTTTTAGAAACTTTTTAGTGTGAGCTGACAGTGGGCGGGAGGTGTCAGCTCACCTCCGGAGCACTGCCAATGTGCCCTTGAGCAAGGCACCATCCCCTTCACAAGTTGCTCATTTGAGACGCTACACAAAGGGGCTGCCTGCCACTCTACCTCCCCCTGCATGCCTACAGGCCCCCTTGTGTGTGTATGTGTGTGTGTGTGTGTGTGTGTGTGTGTGTGTGTGTGTGTGTGTGGGTGTGTGTGTGGGTGTGTGTGGTTGAGTGTGTGTGTGTGAGAGTGTGTGTGTGTGTGTGCGTGCGTGCGTGCGTGCGTGCGTGCGTGCGTGCGAGTGTGCGTGTGCGTGTGCGTGTGCGTGTGCGTGTGTGTGTGTGAGTGTGTGTGTGTGTGTGTGTGTGTGTGTGTGTGTGTGTGTGTGTGCTACAGGAGCCTGTACAAACTAACATGTATGATTGCATTTGCAGGGTGTGCTTTTAATTTCCCTTTGGGGATCAGACCAGTATATACAATTTAAAAAAAAAGTAATTCTTCAGAAAATTAGCAACTGTCATTTTTGAACCAAGAGAATTTCCCTGACTGACTGTTAGCATGAGTCCCTGAGCGCTAACTGATTTCTCTTGAGTAGAGAGAGACTATGGTCGTATAAAAAGAATAGAGTCGCCATGGACAGGAAAAGAGTGATAGAAAGATATCAAGAATTTCAAAAATGCTCTCAGAGCAGCTAAAAAAACAGCTTGTGTTTCTGTTTTCTTCATCAGTACCTCCCCAGAAGCCAGCATGTGGTGTGTGTGGATATGCCAGGACACGGTGGGACGAGCCGCACTGGACCCGAAGACTATAGCATCAAGGGTCAAGCCCACCGAATACACCAGGTCCGTGTGTGTGTTTTTCTCCTCTGTTGCATGGCAGTTGGTCTTCAGTTGATCAGCTCTCAGATTCTGTATTTGAGGTGTTGAAGCACACATTTTTGTGCAAATATCACACTTCTGTAACTGTAACACCCCTGTCTGTGTCTCCCCATCCAGTTTGTGCAGACTGTTGGTCTGGATAAGAAGCCCTTCCATCTGGCTGGGGGATCAATGGGTGGGAATGTCACAGGGGTGTATGCTGCCCGTTACCCCAACTATGTGTCCAGCATCTCTTTGCTTTGTCCAGGAGGTAAATTCAGCTCTCAGTCAGATCTGCATCAGGTCTGACCATTTCCAGAAGAACATTCACACATCTCTGGCCTCCTCCGTCCACCAGGTCTCATCTATCCTACAGAAACTAATTTCATCAGGCAAATGAGAGAGGTGTTCAACAATCCAGAGAAGCCACACCCTATGATTCCTACTGACATCCAGGGATTGGAGAACATGTTGAAGCTCTGCAGGTGCAACCCCCCCCAAATACCCCCAGGAGGTAAAGGGCTATGGTACTAAAATCACAGAAACACAGATAACATGCAAGCTGACACTTTTAGATTAGATGTTATAATGACTCGATTGCAATAAAAATAAATTAATTTGGAATCTTTTCATTCTACTGAAAGATTTTTTTTGTTTGTTTTTTGTGTACTTATGGATGCTTGTGTTTGTGCAGGTCCTTCAGGGTCTCCTTTACAACAGCATCCACAACAATGATTTATACAAAGAAGGTCATTCTACTATGTGTGTGTATGTGTGTGTGTGTGTGTGTGTGTGTGTGTATGTGTGTGTGTGTGTATGCGTGTATATATATACAGTATATATATATATATATACAGTTTATATATATACACAGTATATATATACTGTGTATATATATACAGTATACATACTGTATATATACTGTGTATATATATACTGTATATATATATATATATATATACAGTATATACTGTATATACTGTATATATATACTGTATATATATATATACATATATACAGTGGTACCTCTATTTACGAATGTCTCTACTTACGAAACGCCTCAACAGGAAAATATTGCCTCTAGTTACGAAATAAATTTCGACTTATGAAAGGTAAAAATACAGTATGGGCTGATACTCGCAGCTCCCACAGGTTCCTGAACGCAGCATTTACATAGCTGCTCTGCCATTGGCTATTACCTAGTATCTTCCTGGCATCCCATTGGCTCAGAGGGACCTCTGTGTGGAGCTAGATAGGTGTCTATGCAGCGTCCTCGTCATTCGGCGTCATTCTCCACTGTTTTAAGGTAATTAAAGGTAATTAAAAGGCGCGTGACGCCTGGCTTTTGTTGTTTTATGTATAGTTGTTTAAAAAATGAATTAAATCAGTTTGAATATACGTACACTGGTTTATGGTTTTAATCACTTCTTATACACTGAATCAATCACTTCCTGTTTCACAATAAGTCCTGATTTTGTTTTTCATGATGACTTTTATTGTTTCAGACAAATGACAAACATTTAAATTCAGATTACAGTGTTGATTCCCTTTAAAGTCTCACCATGTCCAAATAGAGGCTAATTAGCATGATGCTAACAGTGGTACCATCATGTTATTATTTCTTCTTAACAAGCTAAACAGATAAAATCAAACCGAACCATCAGAAAGCAGTCGATTCCAGCAGAGCTGTCGCTGCACTGGTGCATTGTGGGTACTGTAGTGCCAAGTTGTGACCCAACAGGGGGAGTGCTCCTTTCGGGGTGGGGGGACATCTGGCTGGACCTGATAGAGTTTGCTTTAAGGCTAAACCTTCATGAAAGCCAGCGGTGGAACGTCCCACTGAGCAGGGACAATAAACGCAGCGTGACGGAGGAGAGACAGGTGATAGGTTCAGTGTGATGACATCACGGCCGACAAGTGGGGGTGGGGGTAGGCTTACCTGTGCTGCTCTATGTTGAGAAAAAGCTCATGGGATCCACCTGGTTCATCTTCAGGTGGTTGTCCAGGATCTGGAAGATCTACTGGATGTTTGGGACGCACCCCGACTGAAGCTTCGACTACACCGGGACATCTGAGGGAGGAGCGACACAAAATCTCAAAAGGAAGCCCCCCCTTCCTGTTACTCTATATGACAAACCAATCAGAACTCACCATTGAGAGTGACCTCAAAGGCTCCTGTAGACAGGAAGTGAGTCTCCATCATGTTATACAGGAAGTCAAAGTCAAGTCAAAGTCGGCTTTACTGTCAAATGTACCATATATGCACGACATACAGCACAGATGAAATTGCAGTCCTCTCTGACCCAAGGTTGACAGTACAACAGGCAGTACAACACAGGCAGTACAACACAGGCAGTACAGCACAGGCAATACAACACAGGCAGTACAGCACAGGCAATACAACACAGGCAGTACAACACAGGCAGTACAGCACAGGCAGTACAACACAGGCAGTACAGCACAGGCAATACAACACAGGCAGTACAGCACAGGCAGTACAGCACAGGCAGCACAACACAGGCAGTACAGCACAGGCAGTACAACACAGGCAGTACAACACAGGCAATTAAACACAGGCAGTACTGCACAGGCAGTACAACACAGGCAGTACAACACAGGCAGTACAGCACAGGCAGTACAACACAGGCAGTACAACACAGGCAGTACAACACAGGCAGTACAGCACAGGCAGTACAACACAGGCAGTACAACACAGGCAGTACAACACAGGCAGTACAACACAGGCAGTACAACACAGGCAGTACAGCACAGGCAGCACAACACAGGCAGTACATCACAGGCAGTACAACACAGGCAGTACAACACAGGCAATTAAACACAGGCAGTACTGCACAGGCAGTACAACACAGGCAGTACAACACAGGCAGTACAGCACAGGCAGTACAACACAGGCAATACAGCACAGGCAGTACAACACAGGCAATACAACACAGGCAGTACAACACAGGCAGTACAGCACAGGCAGTACAACACAGGCAGTACAACACAGGCAGTACAGCACAGGCAGTACAACACAAGCAATACAGCACAGGCAGTACAGCACAGGCAGTACAGCACAGGCAGTACAACACAGGCAGTGCAACAAGCAGTACAACACAGACAGTACAACAGGCAGTACAGCACGAAGTATAAGATGAAACACAAGGGATGGTTAACATCTCTAAACACTCTAATCTCATAGGGGAAGTGACGTGTGCGCAGTTCCTGAGTTGACAGGGGGAGGGAGAGATAGGTAGTCAGGTGCTGAGGGGAGGGCAGGGCAGTGTGAGGGTAAAGTTCAGAGTTGTGGCAGGGGGCAGAGCAGGGAGGGAGTTGAGCCTCCTGGTCAAAGAAACTGTCCTTGAGCCTGCTGGTTCTGGCCCAGACTCTGCAGTCTCCTACCTGATGGCAGCAGGCTGAAAAGGCTGTGAGAGGGGTGGGTGGGATCACCTGCAATGCTGATGGCTTTGCGGGTGAGGTAGGTGTTATAAATGTCTGTAAGGGAAGGGAGAGAGACACCAGTGATCTATTCAGCTGCTCTCACAATGCGCTACAGGGTCTTGCGGCAGGAAATGGTGCAGGCGCCGTACCACACGGTGATGCAGCTGGTCAGGATGCTCTCGATGGTGCCTCTGTAGAAAGTCAGCATGATGGGGGGTGGGGCTCTTGCTCTCCTCAGTTTGCGGAGGAAGTAGAGGCGCTGTTGGGCTTTTTTGGCCAGCAATGCGGTGTTGCGGTCCAAGGACAGGTCCTCGGAGATGTGCACACCCAGGAACTTGGTGCTGCTCACCCTTTCCACTGCAGCACCGTCGCTGGTTAGTGGAGCATGCTGGGTGCGTGTTCTCCTGAAGTCCAGAACAATCTCCTTCGTCTTCTCCACATTGTCCTTGCACCACATAGCCAGGAGGCCCACCTCATTTCTGTAGGCTGTCTCATCGTTGTTGTTGAAGAGACCCGCTACAGTCATGTCGTCTGCAAACTTGATGAAGAGGTTGGAGCTGGAAGTTGGTGTGCAGTCGTGGGTCAACAGAGTGAAGAGGAGGGGGCTCAGAATGCATCCTTGGGGGGCTCCCGTGTTCAGCGTGATGGTGCTGGAGGTGTTGTTACAAACTCGAACTGCCTTTGGTCTCCCTGTCAGGAAGTCCAGCAGCCAGTTGCATATGGAGGTGTTGAGTCCGAGCTGGTGAAGTTTATAGATGAGCTGCTGGGGGATGATTGTGTTGAATGCTGAGCTGAAGTCGATGAACAGCATTCTGGCGTATGAGTCTTTGGTCTCCAGGTGGGTGAGGGTTGAGTGTAGTGCAATGGAGATGGCGTCATCAGTCGAGCGGTTGGACCGGTAAAAATACTGAAAAGGGTCCAGGGTTGAAGGGAGAGCAGACTTGATGTGCTGCATGACTAGCCGCTCGAAGCACTTCATGAGGATGGGAGTGAGTGCAACTGGGCGGTAGTCATTGAAGCCGGATGGGGGCGACTTCTTTGTGACTAGGATGATGGTGGTGGCTTTGAGATAGGTATGGGCAACAGCCTGGCCCAGGGAGATGTTGAAGATGTCTGTGAAGACATCTGTGAGCTCATCAGCACAGTCTCTCAGGACACGACCAGGAATGTTGTCAGAACCTGGGGGATTCTGTGCGTTGGTCCTTCTGACGACTTGCCTCATGCTGTCCAGTAAAGTCCAATAAAGTTGTTCTGCGCATGTCAAGCAGTATGAGCGCCTTGGGGCCAGTAGACATGACGAAGATGGACGTGACAAAGATGGACAAACACATGGAGAGACAGGACACAAAAAAAACGAAAACACCACTGTATCGGGAGAGAGAGGAGCCGCTGTGTGTGCACGCGCCGCCATTCTCATTCGCGAAAAAAAGAAGAAGGCCTGAAGAAGGCCATCAGACAGGAGAAGATATCCAATGAGACCACTGTTCAAACAGAACACTGAAGGTTCTGCACAAACTATTCATCACTTTTATTCTATAGCTTTGTAAAATTAATTATTTATAAATTTGTGTCGCTTTGGGTAAGATAAATTTGTAATTTATTTTGAAATAGGTCAACAAAATCAGCTGGAAATATGTTTAAATTCGATTTCAGACTACAATGCAGTCATTTATTAATTTGAACGAAACATCAGGAAACATCTAAATGCAGCACGAACAGATTTTTAAACCATCTGTTAGCTGTTAGTTTTTGAGCTAAGCGAGTGTTAAGCTTCAATGCTAACTCACCATTACTGGAACTTGAGCACCGGCCCTGTGTAATGGCAGGTTTTCCGGGTTCCATGTAGGCAGGTCAAGCAGACTTTTGTCTCACATGTAGCCACAAGAGGACACAAACCAGTGTCTTATTGTGCTGGTCCCAAGCCCGGATAAATACAGAAGGTTGTGTCAGGAAGGGCATCGGGCGTAAAACTTTTGCCAAATCAAACATGCGAATCAAACCTATGACTTCCATACCGGATTGGTCGAGGCCTGGGTTAACAACGACCGCCATCGGTGCTGTTCACCTACAGGGTACCAGTGGAAATTGGATGACTGTTGGTCGAAGAAAGGGGGGGGGGGGAGTGCGTTCGTAGGAAGAGAGAGAAGAGGAATGCCAAGAGTATAGGACTGAGAGTAGGGACATTGAATGTTGGAACTATGACAGGAAAAGGTAGAGAGTTGGTTGACATGATGCAGAGGAGGAAGGTAGACATACTGTGTGTCCAGGAGACCAGGTGGAAAGGTAGCAAGGCTAGAAGTTTTGGAGCAGGGTTCAAGTTGTTCTATCATGGTGTAGATGGGAAGAGAAATGGAGTAGGAGTTATCTTGAAGGAGGAGTTTGTTAGGAATGTCCTGGAGGTAAAAAGAGTGTCAGATAGAGTGATGAGTCTGAAGCTAGAAATAGAAGGTGTGATGTTCAATGTTGTTATTGGGTATGCTCCACAGGTAGGATGTGAGCTGGAGGAGAAGGAGAAATTCTGGTTGGACTTTGATGAAGTGATGCAGAGCATACCGACAAGTGAGAGATATCATTGGTGCAGACTTAAATGGACATGTTGGTGCAGGAAACAGAGGTGATAAGGAGGTGATGGGCAGGTTTGGTATCCAGGAGAGGAACGCAGAAGGACTGACGGTAGTTGACTTTACAAAAAGGATGGAAATGGCTATAGTGAATACTTCCAGAAGAGGCAAGAACATTAGGTGACCTATAAGAACGGAGGTAGGAGCACAGAGGTAGGCTGTATCTTGTGTAAACGGTGTAACCTGAAGGAGATCAGTGACTGTAAAGTAGTGGTAGGCGAGAGTGTAGCTAAACAGCGTCGGATGGTGGTGTGTAGGATGACTCTGGTGGTGAGGAAGATAAAGAGGATAAAGACAGCAGAAGACGAAATGGTGGAAGCTAAAAAAGGAAGGGTATTGCATGACCTTTAGGAAGGAGTTAAGACAGGCTCTGGGTGGTCAGGAGGTGCTTCCAGATGTCTGGACAACTACAGCTAATGTGATCAGGGAGACAGGTAGGAGAGTATTTGGTGTGTCATCTGGAAGGAAAGTAGATAAGGAGACTTGGTGGTGGAATGAGGAGGTACAGGAGTGTATACAAAGAAAGAGGTTAGCTAAGAAGAAGTGGGACACTGAGAGGACTGAGGAGAGTAGACAGGAGTACAGGGAGATGCAGCGTAAGGTGAAGGTAGAGGTAGCAAAGGCCAAACAAGGGGCTTATGATGACTTGTATGCTAGGTTGGACAGTAAGGAGGGAGAGACTGATCTATACAGGTTGGCAAGACAGAGAGACAGAGATGGGAAGGACGTGCAGCAGGTTCAGGTGATTAAGGATAGGGATGGAAGTCTATTGACAGGTGCCAGTAGTGTGATGGGAAGATGGAAAGAGTACTTTGAAGAGTTGATGAACGTGAAAAATGAGAGAGAACAAAGACTAGACGAGGTGACTGTTGTGGACCAGGATGTAGCAAAGATTAGTCAGGATGAAGTGAGGAGAGCACTGAAGAGGATGAAGAGTGGAAAGGCAGTCGGTCCTGATGATATACCTGTAGAGGTTTGGAAGTGTCTAGGAGAGGTGGCAGTAGAGTTTCTGACTGGGTTGTTCAACAGGATCTTAGGTAGTGAGAAGATGCCTGACGAGTGGAGGAGAAGTGTGCTGGTGCCCATTTTTAAGAACAAGGGAGACGTGCAGAGTTGTGGCAACTACAGTGGAATAAAGCTGATGAGCCATACAATGAAGTCATGGGAAAGACTACTGGAAGCTAGATTAAGGGCAGAAGTGAGCATTTGTGAGCAGCAGTATGGTTACCTGGGCTTGCGCTAGCCATTCGCCACGTCGCGAAGTGAATTCCAGATTGGCTACAAGATTTTTAACTTGTGTAGCCACAGTGGCTTTCTTATTTTTAGGAAAAAAAGGCTAAAACGTACAACGTTTTTGGACTCGCAAAAATCCCCGAGAGACAACAAACTTTTTCTCTTGCTAGCGCTGCTATTTCCATCGGCGCATTTCCGTCTGCACCACATTTTCAAACACCTTATACATTCTCTGCGCCTTCTCCTCTTCTGACACAGTTTCAAAACCAAAATGCGTCTTTCTGCTTTCCGCTGCTTCGCTGGACCAACAACGACCCGTCGGAAGCCAGCAGCCCCCCGAAAGACCCAACGCTCCAGCGGCCAGACTCACAGCAGTAGGGGTGGGCAGATCGATCCAAATATTGATATTATTGATACCAAGGAAGTACTTGGATCGGATCAACACTACTGTCCTGGGATCGATACTTCGCTCCTCCACCAATTTCCTCAAAGCGCCGCTTCTCTGTGCAAATAGCGCACCCCCCTCTCTCTCTCGCCCAGCGCTCCCTGCTACTCTCTGAGTCTCTGCCTGAGTGAGTGACTCAGGCACACCTTTAACCCCTCCCCTTACCTGGCCACTGGCCTGCTGCATCCTCCGGACAGAGACAATGTACTCTGGCAGAGGCTTTTCAGCCAAAAAAATCAACAATACCCAGGTAATCTGTTTTTCACAATGTAATTGGGTATCAATTTTTAGGAGATTGGTTCAATGGTTATATGTTCACCCAGTTGAAAAAAATCTTGTTTTACTAAGGGCTACAGCTATCCGTTACCCAAGTAATTGATTAATCTATTGATTAATTCTATTACTAAAGTAATCACGTAAAAATACAAGGTTCACAATATGTTATTGATATTGTTATTTATGTGACTGCTTTCCTATTTGGTCTGAATTGCAATGATATAAATAAAAGTTATATAGTGAATGAGAAGAAACACCATTTTCATTAGTGTAATATTTATTACCCCAAAAATGAGTCTCTCATAATCTCTAACTTATTGTGAACCATGTACATTAAAGTGTTAAACAAACGTTAATGCCTGAAATCACATTACGTTACATTGCTGTTTTTTTTTGGTTTGACTCTCTTGACTTTTGTTCTGAAACAGTTGTTGTAGTTGAAGTATTTTTTTTATACTGTTAAAGTTTGCATTGTAGTTATTTAATAAAAAATGAAACATTTTTATTGCCTAAAATCTTTGTGCTGTGTTTATCACAATTATAATAAACTAACTCAAGGCGGGGGGGGGGTCAATTATTCAATGATCTTGGCATTTCCAATCAAAAAGTATCGGTATCATATCAGTATCGGCCGATACTGCCCTGTATTTACTTGGTATCGGACCGATACCAAAATTCCCGGTATTGCCCACCCCTACACAGCAGCTCCCCGGGAGCTCCCCGGGGAGTTCATGACACTAAAGGTTCCTTTAGCATCATGCAGCAAAATGGAACAAAAGAACCAGAAAGAAAATAAAAAGGAATGGAAACAGAAGAATCAGAAAGATCTTACAGCAGAGAAACAGCAGGTTGATATAGAGGAATATCACTGAACGTGAAACCCCCCCCCCCCAATCTTTAATTACAAAGGTCTGTCATGAACATGCTTCAGGTAATCAGGACTCAAATGTAGAGACTGGTGGAAAATCCAAAAGACAGGTTCAATTCAAAGGTCGTGACACAGGAAGTCAGTCCAAACCAGGCAGAGGTGTCAAAAATAGGCCAGAGAATCCAGGATGAGTACTTACAAAAGATTTGCAAAAATGTATGAAAGGTATGTCGGCAAGCCCCCACAAAAACACTGCAGTTTACTACAACCTGATAGCCTACCAGATACTACTACCTGATCACCTACCAGATACTACTACCTGATCACCTACCAGATACTACTATCAGATGGCCTACCAGCCTGCACACTCAGGACAGTTGGGTAAAGAAATGAAGGTTAACAGATGGACTCCTTCAGTCACCCCCAACTATAAGACTCAGGAGGAAGAGTAACCTTTTCCCACAATGCTCTGAGACACACGATAAGCATCCAGTCCCAAGTTACTCACACGTCTGAATATGCAGCTGACCACCTCTCTCCATGTCAGATCCGCTGGTCCGGTCAGAATGTTTGGCACAAATTTCTGCCAACCACGACGCCATAACCAAACATGACCAAACAATTCAGGCCATGCAAACTTCCATGGCTTCTGCATGGACCAACACTACAAGGTTGCTATTGGCACCTCAGCTGGAGGACTAGCACTCCCCCCCACTCAACGGAGGAACCTCATTTCAGCCGTTTGTATCCGGGATCTTGTCCTTTCGGTCATGACCCAAAGCTCATGACCATAGGTGAGAGTAGGAAGTACAGTAGATTGACTGGTAAATCAAGAGCTTCATCTTAGCTCCTTTGTCACTGTGACAGACCTACAGTATACAGGCTAACCCACCCCTTCAGTGTCCGTAACCCTGAACCTCCATCCACCAAGGCCATCCACCAAGTTTCCCCTTATTAACTAACAGAATTCAGAAAATAAGACAGTCAATGCTTCAATATCAGGTGCAGGATGTGTGTTGTTCCTGTGTCCACTTAACCCCCTTGGACCCTTTGGGCCAAAAATTGACATTTTTGTTCTTGTTTTTTTTGTTTGCTTCGCAATACATCAGTCAGGTAAAAGGCTAAATATGTGAAATTTTTCTCTAAATTCCTTAATGCCGGCTATTGCAAGCATACAGAATAGGAGATTTCCATATTACACACACAAGGTAGCCTTGTGTCAAAATTTTGACCATTGATTACCATTATAACCACATATTTTTAATATCTTTTTTTTTTTGTATTTAATATAGAGACATGCTGTGTTCCACCTCAGAGCAGCCGTTCTATAGGCGAAGCCCTGCAGCTGAATTTGTTCCATATCAGCTGTCATTACCAGAGGGGACAGGATCAGGTAGAACCAGCCCAGAACTGAACCTACCTGTCACTCATCATGTCTTGTTGCTGATGTGAGTGGGTTCATTCTCAGCTCACTTCATCATCTCCAAGGGCCTAAACATTTGTCAGGTTGTGGTGACTGATGTCTCTCTGATCATTCCTGTGTTTTCTTTGAGGGTGCTGTCTCCTTTCACACGAAGGTTCAAACAGGAGTAATCACTAAACACTTTATCAATGAAAACACCAGTGAAATATTCATTCAGGCCTTCTCTGTCATACCCCCCCCTCTCCTGGGTGTCAGTCACTGACTTTATAGATAAGTTTAGCTATAAAATTACAAATGTTATTGATATCATCGTTCCTATCAGGTGGGGGCTGTCTCTGGTCAGAAAAGAGAAATGGCACAGTGGTCAGAATGGAGAAATGAGAGTTCCTGAATGTAGGTGGAAAAAAAAATCTCCAGGTTCATTATAACATCTATAAGAGAGACTACACGTTTATGATTTGGAACTGAAAAATGCCAGATGGACCGTCTTCTCTGAAATCATTTCCAAAAGTAAAAATAATAACATTTCTTACTTACTGTCGACAGGCTAACCAACCATTCATTGTCCGTAACCCTGAACCTCCATCCACCAAGGCCTGCAATGAAGTTTCCCCTTATTAACTAACAGAATTCAGAAAATAAGACAGTCAATGCTTCAACATCAGGTGCAGGATGTGTGTTGTTCCTGTGTCCACTTAACCCTCTTGGACCCTTTGGGCCAAAAATTGACATTTTTGTTCTTGTTTTTTTTTTTGTTTGCTTCGCAATACATCAGTCAGGTAAAAGGCTAAATATTTGAAATTTTGCAAGCATTTTCTCTAAATTCCTTAAATTCCTCTAAATATGATTCCTTTGGAAACATATAGGAGATTTCCATATTACACACACAAAGTAGCCTTGTGTCAAAATTTTGACCGTTGACTACCATTATAACCACATATTTTTAATATAATTTTTTTTTTTTAATATATGATATAAAACACAGCAAGAAGCATACTCCCCCCCCCCACACACACACAGGCTGGGATAACACTCCTGCACAAAGAAGCAGTAGGTGAGTGGAGGCTACTCAGAGGATAGCAAAAGTATATCGGTCAGTGTTGGGGCCAAAACTGTTTAATCTGTACATAAATGTACAGATTAAAGCTTTTAATCTGTACATTTAATCTGTACATTCTACCTTTTAAGCTGTCCATTCCATATGACAAGGCAAGGCTTGGGCTAATCAAGGGGACTGCACACCAATCAGGAGATGGGCGTGGCCAGGAGTCCCAGAGACACCACACCTGGCACTGACGACGGAGGGCGGAGCATCCCAGAGCAGGGCCAGCAGCTCAGAGGCAGGGTTGCAGAGGGATACAGAATATTGACAGATGAGCTACGGCTGTAACAGCAGAGAATCCAGGATGAGTATCTACAAAAGATGTGCAAGGACGTAGGAAAGGTGTGTCGGCAAGCCCCCACAAAAACACTGCAGTTTTGTGAAGTTATACAGGTAAGTATAAAATAATCATGGAAAAAAATGTGTGAGGGTCCGACCAGGTCCAGTTGGGACCTGCTAAAATGCCAGAGTTACAGACTATGACACAGCGAGGATGTCAGGGGCAGATGAGGGACATTTGGGGACGTGGTCATCCTACCAGATACTACTACCTGATAGTCTACCAGATACTGCTACCTGATGGCCTACCACATACTACAACCTGATGGTCTACCAGGTACTACTACCTGATAGCCTACCAGATACTGCTACCTGATGGCCTACCAGATACTACTACCTGATAGCCTTCCAGATACTGCTACCTGATGGCCTACCAGATACTACTACCTGATCAACTTACCAGATACTACTACCTGATCAACTACCAGATACTACTACCTGATCACCTACCAGATACTACTACCTGATTGTCTACCAGATAGTACTACCTGATGACCTACCAGATACTACTACCTGACTGTCTACCAGATAGTACTACCTGATCACCTACCAGATACTACTACTTGATCAACTTACCAGATACTACTACCTGATCAACTACCAGATAGTACTACCTGATTGTCTACCAGATACTACTACCTGATTGTCTACCAGATATTACTACCTGATCACCTACCAGATACTACTACTTGATCAACTACCAGATACTACTAGCTGATAGTCTACCAGATACTACTGCCTGATGGCCTACCAGATACTACTACCTGATTGTAGTAGTGGTGTTTGTTTCTGCAGGTTACCTTAAGTTCAGATTGTGGTTGGGTTCTGGATGGGTTCCTTTAGTGTCACACAGCAAAATGGAACAAAAGAACCACAAAGAAAAAATAAAAAGGAATGGAAACAAAAGAATCAGAGAGGTCTTACAGCAGAGAAACAGCAGGTTGATGTAGAGCAGGGATGTCAAAGTCAAGGCCTGGGGGCCGGATTAGGCCCCTGAATGGATTATTTATGATCCCCTTGATGATATTCCATTACTATTAGAACCCGCCCACAGGTCACAGCTGCCTGCTGGTCTTTTGCACGCACTAACACTACATTCCCCACAATGCAACGGTAGCCCCTGAAGTCACTGCAGCAAGTGGGTGTCGGCTTCATTATTCATCAGCCGACAGAGCAGATGTTAACTTTCAACTCCCCAAAAATGGGTCAACAGGGTGGAGCTGAGAACAGGGGGTTTCAGGCCCGGTGGGTCAGAGGTCATGTTCACAGAGGTGAAAGACAAACCTGTGTGGAGAAATTTTGTCTGTAATGACAGAATATAACCTAAGAGGCCCCATCAAACGTCTCAGAAACACACAGACGTGATTGTTCTTTGAAGGAAGTTCATTTTTGTCTGTTTACCTGTTGAAAAATGTTTTCACTTGAAATTACTGACAGAACCATCAGAAAATATTGCGTTACTCATTTAATCAGTTAACAGTATACACCTGCGGTGCACTGGCGTCGTGCCCGGAGTTTCCCCCGCCTCACGCCTTAAGCCAGCTGGGATATGCTCCAGCACCCCGCGACCCACGACAGCGGATGACACAGTAGTGACAATGAATGAATAATATAAACTCTTGGTTCAATATTCTGTGTCTATAAAATAACGAGATCTCTGGTAACGACATCCTGAGAGTCAAGCTGACACTCAACTCAAACTCCACTGAAGTCTCTGCTGAGTTCTTATAGCCAAGCTCTGCTGTGTGTGTGTGTGTGTGTGTGTGTGTGTGTGTGTGTGTGTGTGTGTGTGTGTGTGTGTGTGTGTGTGTGTGTGTGTGTGTGTGTGTGTGTGTGTGTGTGTGGTGAGCGGTTACTGGATTCACCGGCAGTTGATCGTATGTCAAGCTGACCTTAGATGTCCTGCAAAGATGTCCTTAATTGATCATCTTAGCAATCACGTTATGTAGGTATAGTAATAACTAGGGTTGAGCCGGATACTCGTTTCATACGAGTATCCGGTACGGATAAAGCATTTTGACGAGTACGAGTACGAATACGAATAAAGCCCGTTAATACTCGTGATCGGACTGAAGGAAAATCAGCCGGACTGTTTTCACGCTCTGTGATTGGCCAGTCACACATAGTTCCCGCCCCTCCCTACAGACTGCAGTTAGAGCAGTCCCTGTCCCTGTCCCACTCTCTGTCTCCGGTACACGCAGTTACTGATCTCTCTGTTCGTGGCTTCACTGTTGATCACGTCCTTATTAGATTTTCTTCAGCTTGGCTCTATTTTGGTGCTTGGTTATGTGGTGAACTTTGTTTTTTTGTTGCACGTACGTGTGCATTTAACCCCCGCCTCGGTGTTAAAGTCTTTTTTTTACCTGTTCTAAACTCTGTTCAAATTAACAACGTCTATACTTAATATTTTAACTGAGACATAGCGCGTGCACACATACATACACACACACACACACACACACACACACACACACACACACACACACACACACACACACTCACACACCGTAATCAATATTGTTTAACTTTATGTGAAAAAAATGGCAATAGCATTTGGTACTAAAAATAAATAATTGAAAAAAAAGTACTAGAAAAAACTTTAAATGAAAAAAGAAAAAAAATTAAAAAGTTTTGTTGAGTATGACAATTCTTGTTCATGCATACTTTGTAGTTAATTACTTTTTTTATTACATGCACTTCATTAATGCACTTTGTGTTTACTCGTTCTATATATAGTTCCTTTACTATTGTGATCAAAAGCGTTGAATCTCAATTCTGAGGCTCTTCAGTAAATATTCATTCATAGACTTAAGAATATTCTTGTTCTGACTCAGTTCCATAAAAACTTGTTCTGTAAATAGTTCTCTTACTTTTGTGATCAAAAACATTGATTTGAATTTCAATTTTGAGGCTGTTCTGTAAATAGTTTTAAAATAAGCAAAAATACAGCAACTTGTGATCAATCCAGATCAATTTTAGACTTAAAACAATGTGGTGATTTAAACCACACCCACTTCCGGTTTAAGCCCCGCCCATTCCGAATACAGATACGAATACAGATAATCCAGTTGGTTGAACAGATACAGATACAGATAGTGGTGTACTCGCTCATCCCTAGTAATAAGACAACAGTCAGTTCTCATCTGAGTTCAGGAACAGCAAATACTCTGCCTCACATCACATCGAATAATCCCTACGACTCAACTTCTCCAACACATTCACGTTTGCTGTGTGTGCATTTTATATTATCTTAACATTGAAATATTTAAATATTTGAACATTCCGCCACAGGACACAATGACAGCTGAGCTACTGAGCCCTCTGCCGCACAGTACATCGTACAGTCTGAAGGCTCATTGTGAAATAGTACCTGTGTTTGTTTTGTTTTTCTTGTTTTAATAGTTGTATTAATAGTTACTTGATCCTTTTGCACAGAGTTGTCCAAGAATTTTGTTGTACACTTCGTTGTACACTAACCCTAACCTGCGGCTAGCTCTGTGCATGTGCCAGCTAGCTGCAGGTTTTTGTCTGCTCTGTTGTATGTGTTCTTTTTTAATTATTTCTCTTTGTCTTGTCTACGTCTTTACTTTTATTTCTTCAACCACGATGGACAGTACTGTGCTTATGTACTCCAGAGAGGAAAATATAATAACACTATAAAATTTAATTAAAATATAAACAGTATAAAATTTAAATATAAACAGTATATTAAATAAAATGAAATCCATTTAACCGCGTGCTGACCTAGCCACCTCTCCCCCGCTCCTCCTGATAGAGTCATTGTACCCCCTGATGGCACGGGGCACGAAGGAGGACCTCAGCCTCTCTGTGGAGGCGCTGTGTGACAGCAGTCTGCCGCTGAAGGTGCTTCTCTGCTGGGAGAAGGTGGTGTGCAGGGGGTGGCTGGTGTAGTTCATGATAGCCTTAACTTTAGACATGGTCCTGCTCCCCAGAACTGTCTCCACAGAGTCCAGGCTCAGCCCGACCACTGAGCCCGCTCTGCGGATGAGTCTGTTCAGACGGTCCATATCTCTTTTCCTGGCCCCCCCACCCCAACACACAATGGTGTATGACAGCACACTGGAGACTACGGACTGATAGAACATGAGAAGGAGCTTAGGACAGATGTTGAAGGAGGCCAGCCTCCTCAGGAAGTACATCCTGCTCTGCCCCTTCTGGTACACACAGTCCGAGTTGAGTGACCAGTCCAGTCTGCTGTCTAGCTGCAGTCCCAGGTACTTATAGTTTCCTACCACCTCCACCTCACTGCCCTCGATGATCACTGGCTGTGGAGAGGGAGGTGCCCGCCGGAAATCCAGCACCATCTCATTCGTTTTGGAGACGTTGAGCTGGAGCTGGTTCTGTTGGCACCACTCCACTAAGTCAGCTACCAATGCCCTGTACCCCCCCTCATCACCCTCCCGGATACATGCCACAATCGCAGTGTCATCGGAGTACTTCTGTATGTGGCATGTATCCGAGTTGTGCTTGAAGTCAAATGTGTGAGCTAACAGATCACACATCCGTCCGATGTGTAGAGCTAACAGCTGCCGGCGGGTCAGACCCTCAGTTCCCTCGGTCATCATGGGGAATGTGAACTCGCTACCCAACAAGGTGGACGAACTGACGGTGCTGTGCAGGACTGAGCAGTGCTACAGGAAAACCAGCTTGTTGGTCTTCTCTGAGACGTGGCTGACGGACTTTGTTCCCGATGCTAACGTCGGACTGACCAGCTTTTCCTCTGTGCGAGCAGACCGGGGACAAACACCGCCAGCAAGAAGAAGGGAGGTGGTCTGATCATTTACACGAACAACAGATGGTGGGCAACTAAGGAGGTCAAGGCTGTTCTGAACAGGAAGAAGCGGGCGTCCAGGAGTGGGAATGAGGATGAGATGAGGGAGGCCCAGCAGACAGTGAGACTCTGCCTGAGGGAGGCCAAGGAGGTGTACGGGAGGAAGCTGGAGAAGCAGCTGGGGCGCAACCAGATGCGGGAGGTCTGGAGTGGCATGAGGGCCATCACCGGCTATGGAGAGGGCCGCGGTACAGTGGAGGGGAATGTGGAGCGAGCTGATGGACTTAACGGTTTTTGTAATCGGTTCAGCTCCCCCACCACTCCATGCCCTTGTCCCCAGAGTTCCCCCGGCCCAGCTGACTTCACTCAAAATGCCTACTTCTCCCCCTCTCCGTCCAGCTCATCTGGCTCCCCCTCTCCCTCTCCGTCCACCTCGCCCATCTACCTCGGGCCAAATCTAGACCCTTCCCCCACCTCAACTGCCAGACTCCCTGGCCAAAGGGATCAACGTGCCACCCCCCCCCACACGGCCTTCACTGTGGAACAGGTGACGTCTGCGTTGAGGAGGCTTCGCGCAATGAAGGTGGCCAGAACAGACCAGGTCCCCCCAAGACTCCTCAAGGCCTGTGCTGCCGAACTGGGTGAACCCCTACACCAGGTCTTTGACCTCAGTCTCCGGCTGGGGAGGGTTCCGTCCCTATGGAAGACATCCTGCATTGTCCCTGTGCCCAAGCAGAGCTCAACGACTATCGACCAGTCGCTCTCACCTTGCATGTGATAAAGACCCTAAAGCAACTGGTCCTGGAGCTCATGCGTCCCCAGGTTCAGGGTGCTATGGACCCTCTCCAGTTTGCCTACTGGCCACAGGTTGGGGCTGACGACGCCGTCCTGTACCTCCTCCACCGGGCCCTCTCCTACTTTGATGTCGGGAGCTGTGCAATGAGGGTGCTCTTTTTTGACTTCTCGAGCGCCTTCAACACCATCCAGCCCCGGCTCCTGCAGGAGAAACTTTCATCCATGGCTATGGACCCCTATCTCATGAGCTGGATCACGGACTATCTAACAGACAGACCCCAGTACGTCCGTATGGGGGACTGTCTGTCATCAGTGGTGACCAGCAGCACAGGGGCTCCGCAGGGAACCGTACTCTCTCCCCCTTCTCTTCACCCTCTACACGACGGACTTCCAACACACGCTGTCCTATGCCATTGTGTGTTGGGGTGTCAGTGCCAGGAAACGGGACACCGAGCACCTAGACAGGCTCATCCGGAGGGCTGGCTCTGTGATCGGTCAGGAACTGGACTTTTTACAGATTGTCCTAGAGAGGAGGACTATGTCCAAGTTTAGATCAATCCTGGGTAACACCACCCACCTTCACCCAGCAGAGGAGCTTCTTCAGTGGCAGACTGCTGTCACCAAGCTCCTCCACTGAGAGACTCAGGGCCTCCTTTGTGCCTCGTGCCATCAGGGCGCAGAACCACTCTCTCAGAAGGAGGGGGTCAAACCGGAAGCCACAGGGTCATCAAAGTCGGCCGAGAGGGGGTAGACTAGGGGGGCCTAGGACGCACTGGGGATGCACTGTGGGATACTTTGTGGGGGTCCTTAGTGTCAGTTTACAGCTCAGTTGATCCATGTGTTCTGATCCTACATCTTCTACATCTAATGCTTCTTTCAGGTTCTTATGCTTCCTTTTTTAGGTTAGGTTCTTCTGTTTTCTGTTGTTGCAATTATGTCATTATGTTAATTATGTAATTTATGCAACGCCTTTTGTCTGTGTCAGTCACTGTTATGTGTATTTATTTGTATCTTTTGTGAGCAGATGTCACCCTAAATTTCCCTTTGGATTCCCTTTGGATATTGATTATTAAAATACCTACCTACCTACCTACCTACCTACCTACCTACCCACCCACCTACCTACCCACCTACCTACCTACCTACCTACCCACATTAAAGGCATTCTATTCTTTTCCATTCTATTCAATTCTATGCTATTCTAACCTATTCTAGGTGGTCTCCGATCCCCGGATGGCAGTGAATAACTGCTTTGAACATGCTCCAAGTCTAAGATTATCTCTAAATCTCTGAGTTGGGAAATCACCTGTTGGTCCACTGTGTCAGTATCAGTGTTGTGCTCGGTGGCCTCCCCACTTCCCCTGGCTACGGCATGTACATGCATGCATGCTTGGTTTTAATGCCTGTGATGATCACAGCATTAATGCAGGCATTCTGTTCCAAATCATCCACTCTCTTTTACAACGACATGCAACAATTTTTCCAGGTACATTGAGAGTTCATTCTCTGAAAGATAGCAGACTCGGTGTAAAGAATCAGTTCTTTTTAATACATTACCTGATAGATAGATGGATCGATGGATATCTGGATGGATGGATAGCCAGCCAGTCAGCCAGCCAGCCAGACCGACAGACCGACCGACCGACCAACCCACCCACCCAAAGGCCATGGGTGCTGGTTGGCAAAAAGCCGACGTTACAAACAGAGCCTTCCTGTCACTCTGAGAGCAGCTGTTTACACCACACCATCATATTGGTGGTCACCATGTAATGCTCTTTACATATCACATTCATTTGAGTTATTGTTGATAACAATTAAGGTTCTACAAATACAACAGTCCAACATTTCTGCTACACTGCTGGCAAGTACGCTCAGGTTTTAGTCAGGGGTAATCATTTTTCAAAGCAGTGACAGAACATCTCCGCATCAGATGCTTGTGACAACAGCGTATTCTTTTTGAACAACATTGGGGAGATGCACCGTTTCTGGAGCTACTGCAATACCAGGTCGATGCGTGGAGAGGATGGAGCAAGCTCCTGTTCCAGCTCCCTGTTCCAAAAATCAATTTAATATATAGTCCCCGGGTAGGGGACGTATCAGATATTAAACTGATAAGAACAGATACTACACTTGATCTTAGCCAAAAGGCCGAGAAGCGATACTGCAATATTGTCAGAGGCAAAGGACTTACATGCCGCCCTGACCTTTACTTTGTTGGTCCACAGAATGGAGTAACGACCCGGAATGCGTCTGGGTTAGGGTATTCTGTGACTCTGGGTCGGCGGCCGGCACCTGTTCAACATTTGCGCTATCACCTGTGGCTGAGAGACACTCACAGTCAGTCAGTGTGGCAGACGGAGGCACCACTAAAAACGAAAAATCAATAAATTAGGGTAAAAGAACAACTTACCTTTGGAATGAGTGCACCTAAAGAGCAAGAAAAAGTGCAAGACCAGCAACATCAAACCAAACAACTTACTGCCAGAGAGCCAGGAACTAGTCCGATGAATTTGAAAAACTCCTTCCATACAACAGCGACCGCAGTTTTAGCCGAGATGGACTGAGAAGCAATACTGCTATATTGTCAGAGGCAGGGCACTCACGTGCCGTCCTGACCTTTACTTTGATGGTCCACAGAATCGAGAGAAACTAGGTCTAGTAACTAATACCGTTACTAGAAACTAGTAACGGTATTAGTAATGGTACTAGTAACAGTATTAGTAATGGTACTAGTAACGGTATTAGTAATGGTACTAGTAACGGTATTAGTAATGGTACTAGTATTAGTAATGGTACTAGTATTAGTAATGGTACTAGTAACGGTATTAGTAATGGTACTAGTAACGGTATTAGTAATGGTAACAGTATTAGTAATGGTACTAGTAACGGTATTAGTAATGGTACTAGTAACGGTATTAGTAATAGTAAAAGTATTAGAAATAGTACTAGTAACGGTATTAGTAATGGTACTAGTAACGGTATTAGTAATGGTACTGGTAACGGTATTAGTAATGGTACTAGTATTAGTAATGGTACTAGTATTAGTAATGGTAATAGTAACGGTATTAGTAATGGTAATAGTATTAGTAATGGTACTAGTAACGGTATTAGTAATGGTACTAGTAACGGTATTAGTAATGGTACTAGTATTAGTAATGGTACTAGTATTAGTAATGGTACTAGTAATGGTATTAGTAATGGTAATAGTATTAGTAATGGTACTAGTAACGGTATTAGTAATGGTACTAGTAACAGTATTAGTAATGGTACTAGTAACGGTATTAGTAATGGTACTAGTAACGGTATTAGTAATGGTAACAGTATTAGTAATAGTACTAGTAACGGTATTAGTAATGGTAATAGTATTAGTAATGGTACTAGTAACTGTATTAGTAATGGTACTAGTAACGGTATTAGTAATGGTAATAGTATTAGTAATGGTACTAGTAACGGTATTAGTAATGGTACTAGTATTAGTAATGGTACTAGTAACGGTATTAGTAATGGTACTAGTATTAGTAAATGGTACTAGTAACGGTATTAGTAATGGTAATAGTAACGGTATTAGTAATGGTAATAGTATTAGTAATGGTACTAGTAAATGTAGCCGCAAGAGGGCACAAGCCAGTGTCTTATTGTGCCGGTCCCAAGCCCGGATAAATACAGAGGGTTGCGTCAGGAAGGGCATCCGGCGTAAAACTTTTGCCAAATCAAAGATGCGAATCAAACATATGACTTCCATACCGGATCGGTCGAGGCCCGGGTTAACAACGACCGCCATCGGCGCTGTTGACCTACAGGGCGCCGGTGGAAATTGGATTACTGTTGGTCGAAGAAGGAGAGGAGGAAAGTGCGTTTGCACGAAGAAAGAGAAGAGGAGCGCCAAGAGTATAGGACTAAGAGTAGGGACGTTGAATGTTGGAACTATGACAGGAAAAGGTAGAGAGTTGGTCGACATGATGCAGAGGAGGAAGGTAGACATACTGTGTGTCCAGGAGACCAGGTGGAAAGGTAGCAAGGCTAGAAGTTTAGGAGCAGGGTTCAAGTTGTTCTATCATGGTGTAGATAGAAAGAGAAATGGAGTAGGAGTTATCTTGAAGGAGGAGTTTGTTAGGAATGTCCTGGAGGTAAAAAGAGTGTCGGATAGAGTGATGAGTCTGAAGCTAGAAATAGAAGGTGTGATGTTCAATGTTGTTAGTGGGTATGCTCCACAGGTAGGATGTGAGCTGGAGGAGAAGGAGAAATTCTGGTTGGACTTTGATGAAGTGATGCAGAGCATACCTAGAAGTGAGAGAGTTGTCATCGGTGCAGACTTCAATGGACATGTTGGTGCAGGTAACAGAGGTGATGAGGAAGTGATGGGCAGGTTTGGTATCCAGGAGAGGAATGCAGAAGGACAGATGGTAGTTGACTTTGCAAAAAGGATGGAAATGGCTGTAGTGAATACTTTCTTCCAGAAGAGGCAGGAACATAGGGTGACCTATAAGAGTGGTGGTAGGAGCACACAGGTAGACTACATCTTGTGTAGACGATGTAACCTGAAGGAAATCAGTGACTGCAAAGTAGTGGTAGGCAAGAGTGTAGCCAAACAGCATAGGATGGTGGTGTGTAGGATGACTCTGGTGGTGAGGAAGATGAAGAGGACAAAGACAGAGCAGAAGACGAAATGGTGGAAGCTAAAAAAGGAAGAGTGTTGCATGACCTTTAGGAAGGAGTTAAGACAGGCTCTGGGTGGTCAGGAGGTGCTTCCAGATGACTGGACAACTACAGCTAATGTGATCAGGGAGACAGGTAGGAGAGTATTTGGTGTGTCATCTGGAAGGAAAGTAGATAAGGAGACTTGGTGGTGGAATGAGGAGGTACAGGAGTGTATACAAAGAAAGAGGTTAGCTAAGAAGAAGTGGGACACTGAGAGGACTGAGGAGAGTCGACAGGAGTACAGGGAGATACAGCGTAAGGTGAAGGTAGAGGTAGCAAAGGCCAAACAAGAAGCTTATGATGACTTGTATGCTAGGTTGGACAGTAAGGAGGGAGAGACTGATCTATACAGGCTGGCAAGACAGAGAGATAGAGATGGGAAGGACGTGCAGCAGGTTAGGGTGATTAAGGATAGGGATGGAAGTCTATTGACAGGTGCCAGTAGTGTGATGGGAAGATGGAAAGAGTACTTTGAAGAGTTGATGAATGTGGAAAATGAGAGAGAACAAAGACTAGAAGAGGTGACTGTTGTGGACCAGGATGTAGCAAAGATTAGTCAGGATGAAGTGAGGAGAGCACTGAAGAGGATAAAGAGTGGAAAGGCAGTCGGTCCTGATGATATACCTGTAGAGGTTTGGAAGTGTCTAGGTGAGGTGGCAGTAGAGTTTCTGACTGGGTTGTTCAACAGGATCTTAGATAGTGAGAAGATGCCTGAGGAGTGGAGGAGAAGTGTGCTGGTGCCCATTTTTAAGAACAAGGGAGATGTGCAGAGTTGTGGCAACTACAGAGGAATAAAGCTGATGAGCCATACAATGAAGTTATGGGAAAGAGTAGTGGAAGCTAGACTAAGGGCAGATGTGAGCATTTGTGAGCAGCAGTATGGTTTCATGCCAAAAAAAGAGTACTACAGATGCAGTATTTGCTTTGAGGATGTTGATAGAGAAGTACAGAGAAGGCCAGAGGGAGATGCATTGTGTTTTTGTAGATCTGGAGAAAGCTTATGACAGGGTGCCCAGAGAGGAACTGTGGTATTGTATGAGGAAGTCTGAAGTGGCAGAGAAGTATGTTAGAGCGGTGCAGGACATGTATGAGGACTGTAAAACAGTGGTGAGGTGTGCTGTAGGTGTGACAGAGGAGTTCAAGGTGGAGGTTGGGACTGCATCAGGGATCAGCTCTGAGCCCCTTCTTGTTCGCTATGGTGATGGACAGGCTGACAGACGAGGTTAGACAGGAATCTCCATGGACTATGATGTTTGCAGACGACATTGTGATCTGCAGTGAGAGTAGGGAACAGGTGGAGGAGAAGTTAGAGAGGTGGAGGTTTGTCCTGGAAAGGAGAGGGATGAAGGTTAGCCGCAGTAAGACAGAGTACATGTGTGTGAATGAGAGGGACCCAAGTGGAAAAGTGAGGTTACAGGGAGAAGAGATCAAGAAGGTGGAGGATTTTAAGTACTTAGGGTCAACAGTCCAGAGCAATGGAGAGTGTGGAAAAGAGGTGAAGAAACGTGTCCAGGCAGGATGGAACGGGTGGAGAAAAGTGTCAGGTGTGATGTGTGTGATAGAAGAGTTTCAGCTAAAATGAAAGGAAAGGTGTCCAAAACTGTGGTGAGACCAGCGATGTTGTTTGGTCTAGAGACAGTGTCACTGAGGAAAAGACAGGAGACAGAGCTGGAGGTAGCAGAGATGAAGATGCTGAGGTTCTCTCTGGGAGTGACCAGGAAGGATAGGATCAGGAATGAGTACATCAGAGGGACAGCACATGTTAGAGGTTTTTGGAGATAAAGTCAGAGAGGCCAGACTGAGATGGTTGGACATGTCCAGAGGAGAGATAGTGAATATATTGGTAGAAGGATGCTGAGTTTTGAACTGCCAGGCAGGAGGCCTAGAGGAAGACCAAAGAGGAGGTTTATGGATGTAGTGAAAGAGGACATGAAGGTAGTTGGTGTGAGAGAAGAGGATGCAGAAGACAGGGTTAGATGGAGGACACTGATTGTCTGTGGAGACCCCTGAAGGGAAAAGCCCAAAGGAGAGGGAGAAGATAATTCACCTATCATTAATTTTAAACATTCAAACATTAACATTCAAATCTGAACATTCCACCACAATGTCTTTAATCTCTCCAATGTCTTTAATCTCTCCAATGTCTTTAATCTCTCTAATGTCTTTAATCTCTCTAATGTCTTTAATCTCTCTAATGTTTTTAATCTCTCCAATGTCTAAAATCTCCTCGGTGATCTCTAATCTCTCTACATAAACCCATTGACAGTTTAAACAAGCAGCTGTTGGTATTGTGAAGGAAACAAATTCAAAAATGTCAAGTTTGAGACGAGCTGAGGACCCTTCATGTGACGCAGTCATCTGTGCTGGGGGGTTGGTTTCAATGTTCACAGGAACATCATGGTTAACTGCTGTCCATACTTTGAGTGAGTAGCTTATTGATTATCAATGTAGCTGATAGTTCTAGTTGATTCTTCTCACACACCCTGATCACGCTCACCACCAGGTGGAGATCAGCTGACAGCTCAGCTCCTCCTCAGCTCAGCATCTTGACAGGAGCTGAGCTGAGCTCCTGTCAAGAACATCTGGCTGTAATCAGCTGACACGACTACCAGGTGACTCATTGACCTGTGACCCGGGGTTCACTGGCACCAAGAGTTCTAGAGACCCTGATGTTCAAACACGGTGTTAGTTATGGACAAACTGTGGCCAGCACGAAGTCCAACATCTGAACATTGGGTTCTGATCAGGCTGTTCCTGCTAATCACAGTCCTCCAGGTTATGATGTCATTGCCCAACATGACGCCACATGAATTTAGCTTTGCTGATTTGTTTGTTTACAGTGTGGTCACCATTGATGTGGTATTACAGTTACTCAACTCTTAGACCCGTGACCTATTTTGGCCGTTTTTTGGTACCTTTGATATTTGTCTCTCTATACCACATTAAAAATGATTTAACATACCCATGCTGGGTATGTTTATCTTCACAACTTCAGCTATATGAAGAGATAGTTATTATTTCCTATAACTTACTATATTGACATATTGAGGCAAAATAGACACACAGTCAAAATTCAGCAATTGAAAAATCACATTTTATTGCACATGAAAACCAAAAACATGTTTATCAATTGATTTGAACTCAAAAAAGTTTGTCATAGGCTTCTAACATAACTATATACAGTTTGTGTCACTCAGGTGCCACTCTTCAAAGGAGTTTTTTGTTAAATCAGACACAGGGCCACGTGAAATACAGAAATTGCGAGATGTTTGCATCACGTGAACACATGGATCCTGCGTGTACGATGGCGACTACATGGACAGAAACACAGTGCCTGCGTCTGATTTTGACCAATAAGAGGAGCCGTTTGAACCGCTTGTCTTAGATCAAATATAAACAATCATATCTCTACTTTTCCAATCAATCAGCTCCAATAAAACTGGAAGACAGTTTCACATCTATACTGTCACGTAAACATGCACACAGCTATCCACGTGACAGACTTTCTTTGTTACGAAAGGTTTAAAGACATCATGTGATCTGAACTCGGGGGGGTGTTCATAGTGTAATAAGGGTTAATGACTTTTCTTTAACTCACACAGGGCCCTTTTCCTCCGACACGCAGGCGATAGACACATTTCACCATCCCAGACGTGTCTACAGAGTTCATGGAGGTCATCATTGACTTTACGTACCTCAGGTTCTGTCTCTGTGACAGAGGACAACGTTCAAGATCTGCTTACAGCAGCTGACTATTTGATTATAGAATGACATTGTAGAGTCATGCAACAACTTCTTGTTAGAGACTCTCACTCCAGACAACTGCATTGATGTCCGTCGGGTTACCATTTCAGGTCCTCAAGTGCAGGACAAGGCTCACTTCCTGTTAATGAACAGGTTGAGGAGGTTGTTTCCAGCCAGGAGTTCCTAGAGCTCAGCTTGCAGGAACTCTCTGACATCCTTGATAGTGATGAGCTCAATGTGGACGAGGAGAAAACCGTGTACGAGGGCCACCATTAGGTGGATCAACCATGAACCAGAGCAAAGAACCTCACATTTACCTGCACTCTTGTCAAAGGTAAGACCACGTTCTGTCACGATGTTTCATTTACAGTATTTTCTGCACTATAAGATAGATAGATAGATAGATAGATAGATAGATAGACTACACTAACAGACACATGTAGCATGAACAGGACATATACTAAACTATAACCAGCATAAACAGCATAAAATTAAATAAAATTAAAATATAAACAGTATAAAATAAAATAATAAAATAAGGAGATAATAAATAATAAAATAATAGGAGATAATAAAATAATAATAATAGGATATCCACTAGATGGAGCATTCATGAGTGAGTACCTTTAATCAGCTGTGAACGTTCTTATTGTTATTTCAATGTGGCCAATCTGAGCCTCATCAAGGAAACCTGATCACTTGATCACTTTGCCATCTTAGAAAGAAGTCAACACGTTTGGGTGTTTTCCTTAGCTGCTGAGATTTACTGATAAAAGTACTACAAAATACTGTAGTACAAAATTATCTAAAAACAGTCAAATTAGATTTATTTCTATAGCTATCAGTGACGTGTGGTGAGGTTCACGGAGGCAAGAGCCAGACAAAGTTGTGTATTTACCACTCTGTCTGGCAAAATACGCCATTTTAAAAAACCTTACATTAAACTGGTTAAATTCATTACAGTGGACCACTCAGTTCAAACAGAGCGGATATTTCCTGATCTGAAGTTCGGAGCAGGTATTTAAGCTCCGACGTTCATCTTCGTTTATTAATTAAATTTGTTCCGATCGATCGGTAGTCCAGTCGGAGGTGAGTGGCAGCTATTTGCTGCTGTGTGTCCTAAACAATTTAACCAGTTTTTAATGTCAGGCTGATAATTTACTGGTAAATGTGACGCTGTTTTACTCCTAGAACTGACTTTAACGTCGGTGCCTCACTGCCGTGAATCTCACAGCACGTCGCTGCAGACAGAACACACAAGCCTAAATGCCCTCCACCCCCCGTAACGTGTTGTTTCAAGTATCAACTACATTTACAAATCAGTGCAGTCCACCAGACACCTTTGTCCAGCAGTGACTCTGTTCTTGAAGTTTCAGAAAAGGCTGGAAGTTCAGCTTTGAGGGTCCTTCATTCACCTTTATGCCAGTTTCTCCGTGTGTTTCCACAGATTAAAAGAATGGACTGTCACTAGATTCCAGATTACACCACAACGACAATTTTTAGACCAATTAAGTTTAAAGTGGGTTATTTCCGGCATGCTGCTCCTGCTAGCTACTCTGCTTACAGCTACCGCCGCCAGCTAGCCCTCCTTGCGGGGCGTGAAAAGAGGAGCCGAATGTGTAAGTCTCCTCCTGCTGGAACATAGGAACATAGCCTCTCTACCACCAAGACTCCTGCAGTCCCTCCTCGTGGCCACACATGGTAACTGTGCACTGTGGTGAGAGTGTTTTATCCAGCAAAATACCAAAATAAAACCAAAGTACAAGGAGGGTGTTTTTACAGCCTTTTACAGCCTCTCTCTGCGGTAGATATTTCAAATTTCTTGCATCGATCATATAACTCACAACTGAAGCTTGTGCAGTCAGTCCATAATCCGCGTCTTTTAAGAGAACCATATAATATTTGGCACATGATACCACACATGGGATGCGCATACACATCCCTCAACATTCCTTGTGGCAAATCTTCCTGGGCTGTAAAATTCCCTTTGGTGCATTCGTGTCTCTGCTCTATAGCACATCCTGCAAAAGTGTAAGGTTCGGGTACAACCGTAGGTAAGGTATTCGGAGCACCCGCACACACTACACACTCCTCAGGTGTCATTTACTTTGCTGTGTATTGGGCCCACTTGTACCACTCATTGTGACTGGCTACTTCCCAAAGGTCATCAAAAGCTGGTTTCACACTTCTCTGTTGAGGTTTAAACACCACTTCCTGACTAGTCTCCCCAGTGCGGGCATTCAAGTTCTCCACACTATCCCATTTGTCATAAACACTGGTCTCTATTTCAGTAAGAGGTATTGTTGTGATTTCTTTATTAAACGGGGCTGACGTTATCTTTACAGTGGTAGTAGTAGTTGGACGAGCTGTACTATCTGGGATAAGCGTGGTCACATTATCAATAATATTGTCCTAGCAGCTGTAGTTTTTCCTATCGTGGGTGTTGGTGTTTTAATCTGTCTATTGGAAACTGTAGGTTTTTCAGTTGGAAACGTAGTCCGCATACTAGAAATTGTAGGTCTTTCAGTAGGTGACTGAGGCCACAACAGGAGGCGTGACCACATCCAAGGGGAACAATGCAGCCAGAGCTAATCCCCTGACTTAATCTGGCCTCAAACTCACTCTGACTTACTGCTTATTAAATCTATCCAGGCCGTCCATGTTTTCACCGATCCACCCCCTTTAAAGGTATTAATAAACTCTAACACATATCGCCCCGGCTCATCATTCACCGTTTCCCCTGTCACACTCGTAGACCCAGACGTCCTTCCCTGCATAAACCTTAACCTCACTATTTCATTCCAAACAACTCCCGTCTACCCCCAGTTTCAAAATGTATTCTCCAATCACACATGGGAAGTTTCCATTTCCTGCAGTCTTTGTATCTTTACATTACGAATCGAGTGACTAGTCAGCTTTTGAGAGGGGATGTACTTCCTAACCTTTTCTCCTTCACCTCCGGCCTCACCGCTCTAGGAATGATAAAGCTCTTTAATGTTGTTTTTACTGCACTCTGTGTAGTAACATGTGGAGTGGTAATTATCAGTGGGGGGGTGGTTGTTAGCTTAGTCAAAGAGTTAATGTCACAGGGCCAAATCCTACGGGGTTTGCTGTCCCCTCCTCAACTGTCACGATCATTTCCATCGCATAGGTCCTGTCGGGTTTAACAAAACTTGTGTCTAGCTGAATCTGCCAAACCCCTTGTTCAAATTTTACTGTTATCCCATTTTGTTCGATTCCCCACGCTACTCGTAGCGCCACACTAGCTTGAAAGTCACGTGTGATGCCACAGAGTACATTCTGCTCTTGGTTCAGTATAATCATTTTCCAAAACCCTAAATATTTGTTGAGTAACACTGGCTGTTACGTCCTTGCTTGGAAATCTTTAAGGTTATTCTCTTATCCACTAGTGTTCCTGCTAACATTGCTTCTGTCGGTCAAACTGGATCCATATTATCTACTCGACTCAGTTCAATGTATGTTTGAAAGTCTGTGGCTCTCTCATCGTTTCTACACTTTACGTCGGCAAAGAACACATCACTAGGATTCAAAACAGTCCCCTGTGTCACCAGATTGCCTGTTGATTGCCACATCAGGCTGCACATTACTCCTGTCAACAACCCACAATCATCTTCCTCATTGTTTCTCAGTTTCATACTGCCCTTTGTCTCTGGCTGGACTTTGGTTCAGTGGCTCAGATGATACCCGGTGGTGCTTCCCTCGACTTGGACCGCTGTTGGGGTTGCCCTCACCACAGTGTACGGCCCCTCTCTCCGTGGCTCGTGCCACTTTCTCCTGAAGACCTTCAGATACACCTGGTTGCCTGGCACCACCTGTCTTTTGACCTCCTGGTCAGCTCTTGGTTCTTTCGCCTTTTCCTGCAAATATATAGATCTATGGATGGCAGTTAGTTGTGTCATGTATTCAGACAATTCAGTCAATTCAGGACAACGCTTGTGTCCCCGTCTCCTTAATGAGATCTCTGAGGGGTGCTGCTTCTCACATAGTTCTCAACCCAATCGGAACTATATCCTATCAGCTCCAGGAATGTTATCATCTGATGGACTGTTTTTGGGCGTGGCGCTTTACTTATTCCCTCTAACTGAGAGGGGTGAGATTGCAATAGTCCCTTCAGAAATTAATCTCCCCAAATACTCTACCTGAGACTTACAAGATTGCAGTTTTGTTTTTGACACACCTTGTGTCCTTTTTCTGCCAACCTTGGTGACATGTCTCCGATGTGTCAGCTCCAATTAAAACATCATCAGCATAGTGAACCAAAACGCCGCTGATTTCTAGCCCCTCGAGGCTCTCTTGAGAACCTGATTGAACACACTTGGACTGAGCTTTAGTCCCTGTGGAATACGTGTGTAGGTCAGCTGCTTACCCTGATAAGTGAATGCAAACAGATATTGTGCTTCCTCAGCTAGAGGTACGCTAAAGAATACTGAACTACAAATCAATTACAGTAAAAAATTTTGCACTTTGGTGGCACGTTTGTGAGCGGTGTGTGGGGGTTTGGCACATCAATTGGCCCATCTTGTATGACTGCATTTATTGCTCTCAAATCATGAACCAAACGGGTACTTTGATTTATCTGCTTTCAGTACCGGAAATATGCGTGTGTTGCATGGACTTTGTGCTTCGATCAATACTCCTGCCTTTAACAAATCATCAATAGTTTTACTGATACCTTCAATCGCTTCTGGTTTTAAAACGGATACTGTGGTTTGTTCGGCAGTTTCACATTGGGTTTCAGATCAATCTTTTCTGGGTTGGCTGCCTTCACCAACCCCACATCTGTATCATGTTTAGACCACAGTTGCTCATGTCTTCTCTAGCAATATGTCGTCTGATTGAGCTTCACTTGTCTCTGGTGTACTCAATATGGGAGTTGTAACTACCTGTGGCACAGCTGTCATATTGGTGGTACATTCAATTTAATCATATTCTTGTCGTCTGAGATATATATAGACAGATTATCTGTTTTCCCCCAATTTATCTGTGCTGCATTCTCATCATGGGTCCCAGATCTTTTGATTCACAATTTCTCATTCACCAATAGAGTAATGTGTGGACTGGATTCTGGTACATTATACCATTGTGTAATGAATGAGTTTGGCTCTACATTCATAGCTGCCCCATTTGGTCCAATCACTATGTAATTTGAGCTTAAATCAATTGTCATGTGTCTCGTTTTTTCGTCCCAAATTTCCTCAAACATTTTGCTACATGACACATCATAAAACATTGTGCAGTGGTAGTCAGAGGAAGGTTCGTTTGCTTTTGGGATTTGAGCCCAAATGTATTTTTTCCCAACATTAAATGTCTGTTGTACTGATTCAGTGATTTCTCCTAACCAATAAACCTTAGCACATTCTGCGTTTACATGCATTTGAAAATCTACCCCAGAGGTATCTACGTACACTCCCTGTGGGCTGCACCAGATCTTGGCTTTTAATTTACATAGTGCATCCCTTCCCAATAAATTGATCGGAGTTTGATCGGACACTAAAATTGGAATTCTTATTTCTTCACCCTCTGTGACCAGGCGCACTGGAGCCGTTGTTGGAGTTAGCTGCTTAAATCCCGAGAATCCTACTGTCTTGACAAATTTACCTGACATGGGGAGGTGGTTAGCATATTTACTACTGCTCACACATGTGTATGTGGCTCCTGTATCTACCAGCACTGGAATTTTCCTGTTTTCTATTTGAACTGCAGCATCGGTTCTTAATCAGCCGCCATGGTGACTATTGGCAGCGGACCCTCCCACCTAGGACTCTCTGTGCACCCCTAGAAACCATAGTTCGGCCCCGCCCAAGGATTGGCTGGACCTATGCCCTCTCTCTGATCTCCCCCTCCCACTCCATTCGTCCAGGACCTGCCCGTGGACAGGCTATTGCTCTGTGGCCCATCTCCCCACATTCCCAGCAGTACTCCAGGTGGACCCTCGTACTTGACTGCGACCTCGACACCAAATTGTCTGTTGCTGTAAGGCTGCTGATATGAGTTTCTGTACGACTGTGGGTAGGCGTTGACAACCGGGGGTGTTTGCACGGGCGGTGCCTGCTGTGTGGTGGGCGTGTTTGTTGATGTGGGTGTTTTCTCAGTTGTAACCAGTGCTTGTACTTAACTTTGCCTTGTTTCTGCAGCTCGTTCAGTTGCAGTTGTGCCATCTTCCTCTGGACTTCTCTGTCCCTGCTCTTTGACCCTCTGCTCATCCTTCCTGTGTCTCTCTCACTGCGTGGATCACATTATCACAAAACTGTCTGTATGGCATGGTAGTTAAACCCATTACATCTCTCAGTCTGCTCTGATTGGGATAGGAAGTGCACCGAACAGAGATGTCAACAACGGGCTTTGCTCAATGTCCTCTCAGTCTCTTGTTTCCATCTTTTCAACTGGTTACTAATGTACGTTGCAGGATTGTCAGTCTCAGTAAAGAGTTCACCCTGCAATGCCTTTTCATCAACCTGTGTAGGGTACTCGCTCCTCACTGCGGCCCATAGCATCCCACGATAAGCATCAAGTTCAGTTCCATCAGCCATGGGACTTATCCATTCACATCCATTGTCCTTCATGGTCTCCATTGCAGACATTCCAATGGTCTTTGCCCACACTGCCTTCACGTCCCCCAAAGCCAACAATTTGCCAACAGTAGCTTCTTCAAAAGCTCTGATCCACTTTGACGCCCCAGCATGAATATCAGGGAGACTGGAGACCAGGCCAGTCAGATCGAGGGTTTGCCATAGGATATAATGTCCCTGGGTCCCATTAATTAAGATTGGAGCCATATACTGTTCATTATTATGTCTGTCTGGTTTTTTCAGTAAAGCCGTCTCTAAGATTCATTTTTAACTCTTCCTCTTTCTCCCCTTCTTCCTCATGGTCCTTTGCTTTAGCATAATATCTATCTATATCTTCTTCAATCTCCTTAATGGTAGATCGATTAAGTTCTCTTCTTAAATCTAAT
Source organism: Antennarius maculatus (assembly GCA_013358685.1). Lineage (NCBI taxonomy): Eukaryota > Metazoa > Chordata > Actinopteri > Lophiiformes > Antennariidae > Antennarius > Antennarius maculatus. The sequence goes on from JABVMC010000029.1 coordinate 63,239, forward strand.
CCTTTATGTGGCAGATCAATCCAGAAGCTTCAGGATTGTTCTCCTCCTGCACTTTTCCTCCCTTCGTAGCAATCCAGTATGTCTGGTCTGCTGTGTCTAGCCTTCCTAGCAGTGCTACAATATTTTGGACTCGTTACCCACACAATAGCTGGGGGTGTCGTGTCTTTACTTTGAGCTGTCTTCCCATGCATTGGTTCCCTGTGTTTCTCCGCTGTCACTGCTTTTGTTGATTTCTGTGATCCATTCTGGTTGGCAGGGTTATCTTTTGAGTTACTAGTGATTGGACTACCATCATTCCTAAGTGTGGGGGTTTTACTCTCGTTAGCTCCGTGATTAGCACTGATGTGGGATATTTCCTCTGCTTGTTGTTCATTAATATTACCATTAAAATGCAACCAACCCTCCAGATTTGGGTATAAACCTGCAAATTCTGTAGCATTAAGTTGGTTGTTGTCCTGTTCCTCCGCTCTGCCTACGTAGTTTTGCAGTGTCCTCAGTCCCTGTCTCATTCTTTCCCTGTAGAATTTGCCTACCTTTTTAAACAATTTTAAAATTTTCAATTCCAATTCTCTCTTTTCTAAACGTTTCTCTGATTGGTCTTTAGGCTTGTAGTCTCTTATTCTGATCTCCATACTCTCACACACACTGCCACATCAAACGTTCCTCCCTTTGGCCACAGGTATTCTAAACCCTTGGTCCTCTTTTCCCAATTCTCTGAAATTTAGTTAATATCCTTTAAAATGTCAGGGTTTTTGTTTCCCACCAGAGCTACTGGTGTGGGATTCATTGTCTTAGATTATAGTGCGGTTATTTAAAATAACTTGTTTTCTTATGATTGTCTCTTTAAGAGAAACAGAAAACCTTTTTCTTCTTCCTGTGCGCTGGAAGGAGGCGATTGCGGGGGGGAGGGCTTTACTCGAGCGGGGGATTTCTTTTTCAGCTTCTGCACCTAAATACATTTTTAGACAAGTCCAGTCTGTGTCTACTGACCCCTCCCCTGTAGTCTGCCTCCTAATCTTAACTTCCAGTCTCAACCTGGCTCTCCTCGCGTCTAGGTCGCGCCACACAAACCACTCTATGCACACAATGTTAAAACTTCTGCTCTGACAATTCACAACAATCTCCACGGCCCAGCACAACGTGAATTTAAACTTCGTTATTGCGCCAACACACTTTCAACACACTTTCAATGCACTTTCTACTAGTCCTTCTACAGCACATACGGTTTCAATCTCAGTCAAACAGTCAATTAGAGATTTTTGTTTTTTTCCAACTCACACATTCACATCTGAGCTCAGCAATCGTTCATTCAATTACACAGTATCACTTATGACGTCCAAACAAAGTTTTCTACACTCATAACAGAAAAACTTTACTTATTTAATTTATTTATTTTTATCCCAAGCTTGTGTGTTCACATTATTTAATTTGTATGCATGTACTGTCAATGGGCTTATAAGTCACACAAATTCTCATTCACTCTGATCTTCCCATACACGTATGGTTGGATCTTAACAAACAATTTAGATGGGATTCAATTTAGGTTCATGCGCATGAAGTGATTGTTATTTTTAGCTGCAGCCTTTTTACGTTATTTCACCAATTAGGGTTCCCAAATTTCCTTTATATCACCTTTACTTATATTACACTTCTATTTTTTGCTTAACTTCTTATTTTTACCGGCTGGTTATTATAATTTATTTTTTATATCAGCTTATGGTTGCTTCTCTTCAGACAGCCTCCTGGATCATAGAGACATCATGGGCGCAGTCTCTTAACTATGCTATTTCTCAGCACCTTTTCTGAATTTTAGAGTCAAATTGTGCCCTATCAGTTACTGCCGGCGCTTGATCAAAGACACACAAATGGACAAACAAAACAGCTGCTTCACCGCCGGACCCAGTGAAGGGCCCTGGATTATCAACTCAAAACCCAGGAAAAAGCTCAAAATAACGGCTACTTCACCGCCGGAAGTAGCGAAGGGCCCAGAATTTGTCCTGCTCAAAAACTCTGGAAAAAAGCTGAAAATAACGGCTGCTTCACCGCCTGAAGCAGTGAAGGGCCCAGAATTTTTCTTGCTCAAAAACCCTGGAAAAAAGCTCAAAATAACAGGTACTTCACCACCGGAAGTAGCGAAAGGCCCAGAATTTTTTCTTGCTCAAAAACTCTGGAAAAAAGCTCAAAATCCACTGTTGGATTTTCTCAGTAACTGTCAGACACACCTTGGTCTACAGAACAAAGCCCACACTTGGACGTAAGCAGCTTCTCAAAGCTCACAGGTCTCTCAAGACCAAACCAAAACAGTCCACACTTGGGACACAAAAACTTCTCCCCAGCTGCTGTCTTAATTTCTGGCTGTTCCCTTTTAGTCGTAATGCCAATCAGTCCAATCTGTGCTTCACTTCTCTAAGTGAAACTCTTTGCAGCAGCCGTCCATGTGCACCTGGAGTTTTATCAAAACACACCCTCTGCTGCAACACCTATCATGTCTCTGAGGTCTCTGAAGTCTCTGAACAACTATTTGGAGCATCCAACTACGCTTAGTGACTTAAACTTTAAATATTTTAACTTTGCCAATTCAAATTTGTGTAAGGAATTCAAATGGCCTTACCTTTAGTTGGCCTGTCACACGACGCAGAGGATGCCCCTCGGAGCCCGCACCGACCGCTCTCCTTCCCTTCAGAGATCCTCTAAACAATCCTGTATCCTGTTCGTGACGCCAGTTATGTGGTGAGAGTGTTTTATCCAGCAGAATACCAAAATAAAACCAAAGTACAAGGAGGGTGTTTTTACAGCCAAAACGGAATTCTTTTATTGATACGCAGATCATCAGTACAGATCAATCGGGAACAGCTCCTAGATGCACGTCTCCTGACGCTTTTATAGTCACAGTCCTTCATTTGTGTGTATGTGAGAGTTGTACGTGTCCTAGTCATGAGAAAACAGGAAACCACTTGTTCCCGGCAACTATCCAAACCTAGATAACCACCCCATGTCAGACTGACCCGCTTCCTGTCTTCCTGTTTTCTGGACAATCTGGTTATTCGCTGCCAAATGTAAAAATGTTTCCTCTGATTTGGAATGTGACCTACGCATGCATTATTTCACTTCCACAGTACTTGTAGACTCAGGCTAAACTGGAGTGGATCTCGGAGCAGCAGTGGACCCCAGAGGTGCGGCGTGCAGGCCCTCCGGTGTGTGGACACGCCCTGGCGCCCGTCAACCACTGTCCCACCTATGGGTCAAATAGCCCCCCCCACTGCCTTGTGGGTATCCTCTGGAATGGAAAAGGCTAAGGGAGAAAACCCTGACAGAAAACACGGCTTGGACTCCGTTAGGCAGTTCAGTGTGTGTAGCGCTGTTCTGGCAACTCCTGCAGCTGAACTGACGCCAAATGTGTTGGTTCTCCATTCCTTTGGATCATGCCAGCGGGCAGAGAGGGGGACCCTGTTGCCTGGGCAACATAGGGTCTCCATATATCTTTCCCAGGCATCTTGTGCCCTGGAGAGAAAACTCCAGCTTCACTGTGCAGTGAAGACACAACACGAGAGGTCAGCAGTTACCGGTTCTAAGCCCTTTCTCATTTGGCGTAGAGTTGGGCGCAAAGGGCTACCTCCATCGGTGGGAGAGATGTTTTCAGCTCACTAGACAGCTACCGCCCGCCCCAAGCTGGGCAGCCCCCAGCCAATTAGGTGCTGTCCCGCCACAGCCTGCCTGCTTCACTGGGTGCATGAAGCTAAGGGATTGATCACG
>JABVMC010000029.1:67491-204724 GCA_013358685.1 Antennarius maculatus
GGCATGATCTCTGCCTTTGGGAAGCTGTTATCCCATGGCAGCTTCAGTTTTTGTAAAGGAAAAGAAAGCCAACATTTCAAAAAAACCTGGCACTTATGCATCTGAGGTAACAACAGGATTGTACACACATTTGAAAAGAATGATACATTCAGCTTTAAACGTAAATTTACGACACCCCTGCCCCCTCTTTCGACAGGTTGGTACATCGTCGCCCGTTTCATATATTCATAACTCCCCCAAATAAAACCAAACAAAGCCTTCTGCAACCTAAACCAAATGGCAGCGGGCATGGGAAAGACAAAGGCAGTGTGCAACAGAGTAGGCAACACATCAGCCTTTATTGCCATGACTTTCCCACTTATGGTCATTCTTCTCAGTTTCCACAAGTTGATCTTACCCACCACCTTTTTCAAAGCTATTTCCCAATTTGCTACCATATCATCATTTGTACCAAAAATTAACCCTAACAATTTCATCGGACCCACACACACAGGCAGACCACTGGGTGTGTCCGTCCTGTCCCTCTATTTGCCCAAGTACTTGAGGTGTGACTTGTTTACATTCAGTTTAGACCCTGAAGCCCTCGCGAAAATATCTATGATCTTCAAAACTTCTCTGACATAAAAATCATTATTTAAATATAGGATTGTATCATCCGCAAATTGAGAACGTTTTAAAATTTCACCCCCTGGAAGCCGAACTCCCCTTACCCGGTCACATTTCCTGACAGCACATGCCAAGACCTCAATGAAAATCACGTACAAAGGAGCTGATGCAGGACACCCTTGATGCACCCCTCGAGCCTGCCCAAAAAGGCTACCCAGATTACCATTGACACACATCCTACCACCCACTTCTGTATACATGGTCCGTATCCACCACCTAAATCTACCGCCAAAACCAAATTTCTCTAAAATTCTAAAATGAAAATCATGAGCAACTCTGTCAAAGGCCTTGTCTTGGTCTAACCCCAGCAAAATCATAGAAACATTCCGTTCCTCAGCATAAGTCAGTCCATCCCTATGCAGGCTCAGATTCCACTGAATCTGTCGTCCCTGTACGGTTTGACACAATCTTACCAAAAATCTTGTAATCCGTGCACAATAAAGTTATAGGTCTGTAGTTCGTTATGTGTCTGGGGTCACCCTTTTTATAAATAAGGGAAACCACCCCCTCCCTCATTGTTTCCTCCATAATTCTGGACAAACACATGAAATTAAATACATCCAGTAGTTGAGGCCCAATGACATCCCAGAAAGCCATGTAAAAGTCTGTGGTGAGACCATCCTTACCTGGGACCCTACCCTTTTGCAACGAAAAGAGGGCCCGCCGAATCTCAACTAGGGTCATATCTGTGTCCAAATCCTCCCTTAAATCCTCTGGAACAAAATTATCAATGTTTTCCAAAAGGTTTGTACCCTCTTGATAATCCAGTTTCTGAGTTAAAAAAGCGAGAGAAATGTCGAGTGGCTACATCAACCAGCTCGCTTTGGTTGCCAGTCTCTATCTGCCCATCAAAAAGGGAAGCAATGCTTCTCTTCTTCACTCTTAATTGTGTTTTCTTAAAAAAATAGGCAGAGCACTTCTCGTCCCTCTCCCACTTCTCTCTAAGGCACCTAAATTTGTATGCCTCAGCTCTGTTGTGAAAAAAAAACTTGTTTATTTTTCCAGAATTTCAGTTGCTCTTCATTGATGTGTAGACCGTCATTTTTCCTCATCATCATTCCCCCAATCAATTTTTGTAAACGATAATATTCCTCGTAGTCACGTCTTTTTGCAGTCTTTGTATAAACCTGGATGAAATGCCTAGTACGTTTCTTGGTGTCTCCCCACCACTCGCACAAATTCCCATAGAGGACTTTCATTTCGATTAAATCGTTAAAAAAAATTCTAAAGGCATTCTTAAAACAAAAGTTGGACAGTATTTGATTGTTCAATTTCCAATACCCCTTACCATATTGAATGCAATTGGGGTTAAAAGTAACTCGAAGCATGTTATGGTCTGTGTAAAAAACCGGTGAAACCTGAGCCCCCTTGACCAAAAAACCTGCAGGACAAAAGATGTAATCGAGTCTACGTTTGACCCCTCTACTATTAAACCAAGTATAGCCAGGGTTATTAGGGTATACCCGTTTAAAAGAATCTCTTAAATCATATGACACTGCCCAGCTCTTCAAATTAAATACTGACGCATCTCCATCACTGGAGCAGTTGAAACCCCCCCCCCACCAAAACGTGCCTATTCGTCTTGAAGACAGTGTCTAACAAAGAAAAAAGCTCCTTTCTCTCTTTTGGAGTGGTGTTAGCATAAATGTTGACTATCCTGAGGTTAAGACCCTTCCAGTTTATGTCCGTCACCAAGACACGTCCTTGGACTATAGAAAAACTCCCCACAATTGAAACATCTGTTGACCCACATAGAGTTCCCACACCTGAAGAGTGGACCCCCCCAATACTCCACCTCGACTCCCCTTTAAACCACTCCCGAGCGAAGTACGTGGCATCGTCCTCATCCTTCAGGTGTACCTCCTGTACGAGGCACAGGGTGAAATTCAGGGCGCTCAAATGTGAGAAAACCATTGCTCTTTTGGTGATATTTCTTAAACCTCTCACATTTAGTGTAGCAATGGTAAAGGTCATTGTTCAAAAGAGGAGAATCTCAAGAAACATATTTTTTCTTTTAATCCAGGAAAAGGGGAAATGAAACACAGTCAAGTAAATGTATCCACACTCTGCTCCTCCAAACTGAAAGGAAAACCAAACAAAAGCGCACCTTCTTCTCCCGGCTGTGGATCTCCTACAGGGGCAGGAGAACAAATCCCGGTGACGCCACTCGGGGGCAACCCACTCCCCACAGATCCAATGGCAGCACCCAGAGATGAACCCTCTGCGTGGTCAATATCATCCATCACATTTGTCGTGGAACATTCTGGGAGGCTGCCGTCACCAGTACTCACCTCTACGTGTCCTTCTCCCACCTGGATCGTTGTATCCTGCACCTTCTCCACCTCCACTTCTTCCACGCCACACAAGGGCATCATTTGTTTGTTCACTTTTCGTGAAAAAAACGAGGTGGAGGCCTCCGCTGCTGAAAGGACTTCGGTTCGCCTCCTCTTCCCCTTGCTCCTCCTTGTTCCCATCTTGACCCAATCCGCATCTGCAGCCACGTCCTCGGAGCTTTCTGACTCCCGCCTCTGTTTCTCTCCAGTCTCCCCGCTTTCCACAGGAAGAAGGCCACATCAAATGAATCAGTCACACCTGTGTCGTTCCCCATATCCTTCATCAGTTCAGCAATCACGTCGTTGATTGGCTTCAACGATGACACCTGTGGGTCACCTGTGGCTCGTCCCCCGGCCACAGCCGCATATGTAGATACCACCGTTGGACAGCTTTTAAACAAATGGCTCTCAGACCCACACAGATTACACCTCTTTGGATGCTCACAACTCCCCATGGTGTGACCCAGCCCATCACAGTTTCTGCACCTCACCTGTTTACAATTTGAGGCCAGATGTCCATACGTCGCACACTTCCGGCAATATAGAGGTTGTCCCCCATAGAACAAATATCCCCTATTTGTGCCAATTGTGAATGTAGCCAGAGGGTGACGAAAGCCATCATGCCCATCCACGTCACTCTTCAAACGGACACGGAACTGCCGTTTTCCTGTCCAAATGCCCAGGGAATCCTTAACGTCCGGCATACATGACAAAACTTCAACGTACCTCGACAGGAAACACTGTACAGCATCCGCAGTGACCCAAGGGTTGTAGACATGGACTGTTACCACTCGTTCACCAGTGCGGCAGAGGCTTTGCACTTGAAAGTCTTTCAGTCGTCCATCCTTCATCCGGGTAGCAAGTCCCTTGACCTCTTCCATCTTGAGAATATTGAACAAAGTCACATCAAAAAAGCGCTCCGAATTGTTCCTCTGCAGACACAAAATGTCTTCCGCTTTCAAGCCCATTGCATCAAACAAAATCACTTGACCAAAATCTCTCCGGTCCATAAACTCATCCGTAATCTTCCAAATAAACCTCAAAGTATTTTTCAGCAGTCATGACTTGCTGCATAGTATTTGACGCCATCCTTAGATCGATCGTCAACTATCCCTCCTCAGCATAGTGAAAGCATTCCAAAAGGCTGAGAAGCGATACTGCAATATTGTCAGAGGCAAATGACTTAAATGCCGCCCTGACCTTTACTTTGATGGTCCACAGAATTGAGTAATGACCCGGAATGCGTCTGGGTTAGGGTATTCCGTGACTCCGGGTTGGCGGCCGGCGCCTGTTCGCCATTTGCGCTATCACCTGTGGCTGAGAGTCAGTCACAGTCAGTCAGTGTGGCAGACAGAGGCACCACTAAAGACAAAAAATCCATAAATCAGGGTAAAACAACAACTTACCTTCGGAATAAGTGCACCTAAAGAGCAAGAAAAAGTGCAAAACCAGCAAAATCAAACAAAACAAGCAAGACAATTTACTCCCAGAGAGCCAGGAACTAGTCCGATGAATTTGAAAAACTCCTTCCACACAGCAGCGACTGCAGTTTTAGCCAAAAAAGACTGAGAAACACTACTGCTATATTGTCAGAGGCAGGGCACTCACGTGCCATCCTGACCTTTACTTTGATGGTCCACAGAATTGAGTAACAACCCTGAATGCGACTGGGTTAGGGTATTCTGTCACTCCGGGTTGGTGGCAGGCGACTGTTTAACATTTGCGCCATCGCGTCAGTCAGTCACTCAGTCAGTCAGTCAGTCAGACAGACAGACAGACAGACCCAAAGGTCATGGGTGCCGGTTGGCAAAAAGCGGACATTACAAACAGAGCCTTCCTGTCACTCTGAGAGCAGCTGTTTACACCACACCATCATATTGTTGGTCACCATATAATGCTCTTTACATATCATATTCATATGAGTTATTGTTGATAACAATTAAGGTTCTACAAATGCAACAGTCCAACTCCAATTACAGCGCTATTTTATGTTAACTCAGCAGGGGATTGATTTTAACTACCTGATCACCTACCAGATACTACTATCAGATGGCCTACCAGCCTGCACACTCAGGAGAGTTGGGTAAAGAAATGAAGGTTAACAGATGGACTCCTTCAGTCACCCCCAACTATAAGTCTCAGGAGGAAGAGTAACCTTTTCCCACAATGCTCTGAGACACACGATAAGCATCCAGTCCCAAGTTACTCACACGTCTGAATATGCAGCTGACCACCTCTCTCCATGTAAGATCCGCTGGTACGGTCAGAATGTTTGGCACAAATTTCTGCCAACCACGCCGCCATATCCAAACATGACCAAACAATTCAGGCCATGCAAACTTCCATGGCTTCTGCATGGACCAACACTACAAGGTTGCCATTGGCACCTAAGCTGGAGGACTAGCACTCCCCCCCACTCAACGGAGGAACCTCATTTAAGCCGCTTGTATCCAGGATCTTGTCCTTTCGGTCATGACCCAAAGCTCATGACCATAGGTGAGAGTAGGAAGTACAGTAGATTGACTGGTAAATCAAGAGCTTCATCTTACGACTCAGCTCCTTTGTCACTGTGACAGACCTACAGTATACAGGCTAACCCACCCCTTCAGTGTCCGTAACCTTGAACCTCCATCCACCAAGGCCTGTAATGAAGTTTCCTCCTTATTAACTAACAGAATTCAGAAAATAAGACAGTCAATGCTTCAATATCAGGTGAACGGTGTGTGTTGTTCCTGTGTCCACTTAACCCTCTTGGACCCTTTGGGCCAAAAATTGACATTTTTGTTCTTGTTTTTTTTTGTTTGCTTCGCTATACATCAGTCAGGTAAAAGGCTAAATATGTGAAATTTTGCAAGCATTTTCTCTAAATTCTTTAATGCCGGCTATTGGAAACATATAGAGTAGGAGATTTCCGTATTACACACACAAGGTAGCCTTGTGTCAAAATTTTGACCATTGATTACTATTATAACCACATATTTTTAATATAATTTTTTTTTGTTTTAAATTTAATATATGATAAAAGACACAGCAAGAAGCATACCCCCCCCCCCACACACACAGGCTGGGATAACACTCCTGCACAAAGAAGCAGTAGGTGAGTGGAGGCTACTCAGAGGATAGCAAAAGTATATCGGTCAGTTTTGGGGCCAAAATTGTTTAATTTGTACATAAATGTACAAAAGCTCCAGCTTTTAATCTGTACTTTAATCTGTACATTCTACCTTTTAAGCTGTCCATTCCATATGACAAGGCAAGGCTTGGGCTAATCAAGGGGACTGCACACCAATCAGGAGATGGGCGTGGCCAGGAGTCCCAGAGACACCACACCTGGCACTGACGACGGAGGGCGGAGCATCCCAGAGCAGGGCCAGCAGCTCAGAGGCAGGGTTGCAGAGGGATACAGAATATTGACAGATGAGCTACGGCTGTAACAGCAGAGAATCCAGGATGAGTATCTACAAAAGATGTGCAAGGACGTAGGAAAGGTGTGTCGGCAAGCCCCCACAAAAACACTGCAGTTTTGTGAAGTTATACAGGTAAGTATAAAATAATCATGGAAAAAAATGTGTGAGGGTCCGACCAGGTCCAGTTGGGACCTGCTGCAATGCCAGAGTTAGAGACTGACACAGCGAGGACGTCAGGGGCAGAAGAGGGACATTTGGGGATGTGGTCATCCAGGAGTCCAACTATTGATGCCCTGATTAACTACCAGACACTGCTACCTGATGGCCTACCAGATACTACTACCTGATGGTCTACCAGCTACTACTACCTGATAGCCTACCAGATACTGCTACCTGATGGCCTACCAGATACTACTACCTGATAGTCTACCGGATACTACTACCTGATGGCCAACCAGATACCACTACCTGATCAACTACCAGATACTACTACCTGATTGTAGTAGTGGTGTTTGTTTCTGCAGGTGACCTCAGGTTCAGATTGTGGTTGGGTTCTGGATGGGTTCCTTTAGTGTCACACAGCAAAATGGAACAAAAGAACAAGAAAGAAAAAATAAAAAGGAATGGAAACAAGAGAATCAGAGAGGTCTTACAGCAGAGAAACAGCAGGTTGATGTAGAGCAGGGATGTCAAAGTCAAGGCCTGGGGGCCGGATTAGGCCCCTGAATGGATTATTTATGATCCCCTGGATGATATTCCATTACTATTAGAACCCGCCCACAGGTCACAGCTGCCTGCTGGTCTTTTGCGCGCACCAACACTACATTCCCCACAATGCAACGGTAGCCCCTGAAGTCACTGCAGCAAGTGGGTGTCGGCTTCATTATTCATCAGCCGACAGAGCAGAGGTTAACTTTCAGCTCCCCAAAAATGGGTCAACAGGGTGGAGCTGAGAACAGGGGGTTTCAGGCCCGGTGGGTCAGAGGTCATGTTCACAGAGGTGAAAGACAAACCTGTGTGGAGAAATTTTGTCTGTAATGACAGAATATAACCTAAGAGGCCCCATCAAACGTCTCAGAAACACACAGACGTGATTGTTCTTTGAAGGAAGTTCATTTTTGTCTGTTTACCTGTTGAAAAATGTTTTCACTTGAAATTACTGACAGAACCATCAGAAAATATTGCGTTACTCATTTAATCAGTGAACAGTATACACCTGCGGTGCACTGGCGTCGTCCCCGGAGTTTCCCCCGCCTCACGCCTTAAGCCAGCTGGGATATGCTCCAGCACCCCGCGACCCACGACAGCGGATGACACAGTAGTGACAATGAATGAATAATATAAACTCTTGGTTCAGTATTCTGTGTCTATAAAATAACGAGATCTCTGGTAACGACATCCTGAGAGTCAAGCTGACACTCAACTCAAACTCAACTGAAGTCTCTGCTGAGTTCTTATAGCCAAGCTCTGCTGTGTGTGTGTGTGTGTGTGTGTGTGTGTGTGTGTGTGTGTGTGTGTGTGTGTGTGTGTGTGTGTGTGTGTGTGTGTGTGTGTGGTGAGCGGTTACTGGATTCACCGGCAGCTGATCGTATGTCAAGCTGACCTTAGATGTCCTGCAAAGATGTCCTTAATTGATCATCTTAGCAATCACGTTATGTAGGTCTAGTAATAAGTTCTCATCTGAGTCCAGGAACAGCAAACACTCTGCCTCACATCACATCGAATAATCCCTACGACTCAACCTCTCTAACACATTCACGTTTGCTGTGTGTGTATTTTATATTATCTTAACATTCAAACATTTAAATATTTGAACATTCCGCCACAGGAACACAATGACAGCTGAGCTGACATTGATTATTGATCTTCTTGCTTTAACTATTGGCAGCCAGTGGATCTGAAACCATTTAATTCACTTCATTATTTCAGCTAAACATGATGTGTCCGTTCTGGAAATATCCTGCAGAACATTGACCCACTTCATGTTGTCTCCTGTTTTCATTGATTATTGATTGAGATCAACATGGTTCAAAGTGAACTTGTCCTGTTTCACTGCCTGCTCCGGTGCGCCGCCCCTCCTGGTCAGTGTCCATCTGACCCTGATGGTGTTTCTGCACCTGTATCCCGTCCTGCTGACACTCACCCTTTGCGCCTCGTCTCTAGTGATGTCTGAATGACGCTTTAGGGGGCTTCAAACCCTTTGGGATTATCATTACCCAGCGCCCCATTCATTGAGAACAGGGGCGTCCTCTGCTGGCAGGGTGTCTGTACTACAGCCACACAACGATCCATGAGCCCCGAAAACAGCGCTTTGACGTTTCCTGTATTGCATATATAGTTGAATGTATATATAGTTCAACTATGTATGTATTGCATACATAGTTGAATAGGTTGTAGTTCCTGCTGAAAAGGAAAACTACACTACCTACTGTTCTACATGCCAGGATCATGCTTCATGTTAGCAAAGGATGATGGGAAATCTTTAAAGTTTGATGGAGGATTTCCACGAGACAGGTAACATCTGTGTGTCTGTGGACTAAACAAATTATTAAAATCTGGAAAAACGCTTAAAAGTTCATGTGGGATACACATCTGAAAGCTATCAGACTGACTCTGTCACGTTATTGTTGGGTCAAACATGAACTTTGTGTAGATTGTTTTGCTGGTAAAAAACGTCTCCAGTACAGGTAGCTGACAGGTTGATTCGTTGTTCTCCCAGACAGGCCAGGAGCTTCAGTCCACACCCTGTTCACTGTTTCCTGTGTCTGTCTTCTGTTGAACGCAGGTATGTTATGAGTGTTATAATGTCATGTGCAAATTCATGTGATTTGAAAAACAAGCTCAAATAATATCAAAAACATTCATAATAAAATAATGAAAGCATGTATTTTCTGAATAAAACCAAGTATAATCCAATTCAATGTGTTCACCTTTGCTTGTTATATTGTAGCCACATTTTAAAGGAAAATGATTTATCATTATTGATCCTTGCAGGGTTCAATAAAGCAATAAGATATACTGTAGATTACATGTTCATGCATGTCGATGTAATATAAATATATACATGTTTGTTCATGTGTGTGAGTCACATTGGAAGATTAGTGTCACTGGAAAAAAACAAGGTCTATGTTGTGAGATAAAGTCTGAATCCTAAGACGTGATCACAGCAGCACCACTGGCTTCATTCTCACGTCTGGATCGGTAATCTCTCATCATTGATGACGTGTACGTCAGGTGCTGGAACAAAGCAAACACTTCACCTGCAAATTAAAAATTACGTGTGTGTTTATTATTATGTTTCCAGACTTGAGATTAGAAAGCAAACCGTCAGCAATCCGAGCGCTATTCTGATCAACCCAGGAGGTATTGATACGATAAGCAGCGCACTGTTTCATTGATTCTAACACATATGGGACTGGCCGGTGTTTCGAATCTCTGCCCATTGATCTGAACTGGTTGACCTGGTTAATGAAACATTGAAGTGGTTCAAACGTCATCAGTAACATGGTTTTTCCATGTTTGAAGCGGGCTCCACTTCAAAAATCCCTCCTGAGTCTGGGGTGTGGTTTGGAACGCCGTGTCAAAGCGGACATCACTAGTCATCACTACATCACCTCCACAGTGATGATGTGTTTTGAGAGGCTGGTCCTGAGGCAAATAAAATCTCTGCTGCCTCCCAGTCTTGATCAGCACCAGTTTGCTTCCAGAGCCAACAGGTCCACTGGTGATGCATCAACACGGCCCTCCACACAGTGTGTGAACACCTGGAACACCAGCAGCTATGGGAGGATGTTGTTCATAGACTTCAGTTCTGCCTTTAACACACTGGTTCCGAGCAGACTGTTGTTCAAACTGCACGGTGTTGGTATCGACGAGCACACCTGCTCATGGATCGGGAGTTTCCTCACTAACCACAGGCAGTCAGTCAGTCTGGGGGGTTACTGATCCTCAACCCTGGCTGTTAGCAGTGGGGACCCCCATGGCTATGTGCTCAGTCCATTGCTGTACACCCTGACTGTGCCCCGATTAACAGAGGCACCTCCCTCATCAAATTTGCTGATGACATTACTGTGGTGGGCAGATTAAAAATAACAGCAGTCAGCCTACAAGGAGGAGGTCCTGAACCTCACCACCTAGTGCTCTCTCAACAACCTGGCGCTCAACTCTTCAAAAACCAACAAGAATGTGCTGGACCTCAGGAGAAAGAGGGAGGATCCTCCGCCTCTTCTAATTCGGGGGGACCTGGTGGAAAGGGTCAGCGACTTCAAGTTTCTGCGAACACACATCTCAGAGGACCTTACATGGGGCACTAACACCAGTGCCCTTGTAAAAAAGGCGCAACAGCGCCTGTACTGTCTAAGGTCCCTGAGAAGAGTAAATGTGTCCCAGGACCTGCCTCTGTCCTTCTACAGGTGTTCTGTGGAGAGTATCTTCACTAACAATATCCTGGTGTGGTTTAACAGCTGCTCTCAGGGTGACAGGAAGTCTCTGGGAAGGGTCAAAAATTCAGCGCAGAAGGTCATAGGTTTACAGTTATCTTCTCCGTCAGACATTTGTAACGCCAGATGTCTGCAAAGGGCCACAAGAATCACCAGGGACAGTTCACAACCCGCCCACAGCCTTTTCTCACTGCTGCCCTCTGAGAAGAGGTACCGGTCCATCAAGGTACGGATCTCTAGACTGACCAACAAGCTCTAATCAAGTGCCATCAAAACAGTGAAAACAGTACAGGGCGCCCTCGCGCATTCGCGCATCAACGCTTGCGACTCCACCTCATCACGGGTTTTTGGGAGTCAATCACATGATACCGTACGTGCATTCAGTTGGCTGATGACATCCGGAAGTGCGCTATGTTCCGTCAGCCTTGGACTTCCGTGAGACACAAAAGTGCTTTAAACAGTCTATCAGAGTGTTTTAAAGGTAATACAGATAAAAGGTGGTTTAATATCAGTATGGGGAGGGTTCATAAACGTTCAAATTACCGTAAATAATAAGATAAATAGACTGTGATCTCAATCGCGGATTCCTTAATCGTGTGTGGTTCCTGGAACGCATTAACTGCAAAGTACGAAGGTGCACTGTATTGCAAAGGTAAAGGTTGACATGCTGTTAGAAGTCGTTCCCCGTTAGGAACCCTGTGCAATGTCCTTGTTGCAAATGCTGCTACTGAGCCCTCTGCCGCACAGTACATCGTACAATCTGAAGGCTCATTGTGAAATAGTACCTGTGTTTGTTTTGTTTTTCTTGTTTTGTATTAATAGTTACTTGATCCTTTTGCACAGAGTTGTCCAAGAATTTTGTTGTACACTTCATTGTACACTAACCCTAACCTGCGGCTAGCTCTGTGCATGTGCCAGCTAGCTGCAGGTTTTTGTCTGCTCTGTTGTATGTCTTCTGTTTTAATCGTTTCTCTTTGTCTTGTCTACGTCTTTACTTTTATTTCTTCAACCACGATGGACAGTACTGTGCTTATGTACTCCAGAGAGGAAAATATAATAACACTATAAAATTTAATTAAAATATAAACAGTATAAAATTTAAATATAAACAGTATATTAAATTAAATGAAATCTATTTAACCGCGTGCTGACCTCGCCACCTCCCCCCGCTCCTCCTGAGAGAGTCATTGTTAGAATAATGTACATATGTTATCCCATATTTACTCGTTTTCATTCGTTTTCATTTTTGAACCAATAAAGGATTTGTGTGTGAGTTTCTTGCTATGCCCTGAGTATGTTTAGATAGGGGTCAAAAGATCAGAGCTGAGGTAGCAGCTGACGACTAGTTTAAGATGTAAACCTTGACCTGCTGAAAATAAGATGAAACCATATAAAGAGAAGGGTTTTACTCTTGTGACAGTATACTATACATGGTGCATTGTTGATATTTTTGTCCCCTACCCTTTAGGACACATTGTAAACAGTGTTAGGTTTTTTAGACTTTTATCGCGAAGTCCACCTAGAGCAGTTGTGCGTGTTCAAAACCGGAAGGACAAACAAGAAACAAGTAGTCTCATTTAACGAATGTATTTGCCCTGATACAATAATTTTAGCAGATCTGGGTTCACCGTCCCTAACATAGAATCTAATGCGGTCTGAACCGTGACAAGGGGCAGGAACAACACATTCCGGAGAAACAAAGATTTTATAGTGGATGTAACAAGACACCGTCTTAAGGACGGACCGTTATACAGCAATTCTTATTCATTGTAGCATTCTCCGGTTGGACAATCCATAGGAACTTCTGATCTCAGGTCAGTTGGCCAGCCCACACGGTGTCATCTTCTAATTGGTTGGCTCTCTGCCTAATCTGCATCTTCAAACAAAGAATCGATCAGGTTACACAGCTGGCGTCCACGACAAGCGGGGAACGCCCATCACAGTATGTTTGGTTACGTCATTATAAAGTAAAGCATAACATTGAAATAAAGTGAACATAAAACCTGTGAATATATTTAATATATCTTCCTTCATTCCCTCTCTTGACCTATTGAAAATAGGTCACAAAAATAAATCAGTGCAGTGCAGATATAGTGTAAATACAGTGTCAAAATTCATATTATGTGGTATAAAAATATATAAGTGTAGTGCACTTTATTGTGTGTATTATCTTAAAAATTCAAATAAAAATGTGATGTGTGAGATATAAAAATAAAACATAAGATATAATATAAAATGTAAACACTAAATTGAGGTAAGGCACTTAAGGAAAAGTAACTATATCCCCTGGTTGGATATGCTCACCCTCCTTACTGTCAGGAGTAGGGACAAACAAATATTGACCCTTACCAGTTGAAGCTGTAAACATATTGGCCACCAAACGTGTAAGCAGAGAACGGATACAAGGAATGCAACAACAGCCACATAGAGCAAGCATGACAAGTACTGCAGCAACAGAAATCAGAGCAAACATGAGAAATTTTTTCCCGTTCCCAAACACAGACAAAAAAGAATCCCACGCAGAAAGATTCACTCCAGAGTGATTCTTCATCTTGTCCGTGAGGGTTTTGAGACCTGTAATCACCTGAGTTAATTTGCCATCTGGAGAGGTATTGTTAGGAATGAAAGTACAGCATTCATCACCAAACATAACACAAACACCACCTTTCTCAGCTAAAAGCATATCTAAAGCAATACGATTCTGAAAAGCCATAAGGGAAGTAGCTTTAAGTTGTTCATGTATTGCTTCAAAACCATAAATTACATACTTTCCCAATTTTTGAACATTGTAGTGAACATAATTGATTCTATCTACGTTTTTATTAGTGGTAATCCAGGGGAGAATGCTTTCAAAACCGTTTACAATGGGATTAGCAAGTTTGTACTCATCAGGTACCCCTCTAGGTATACCAATAGCATCTAAATATGTAGGATCATTGTCTCCTAACCATGCTGGTTTAATTTCACGTTTTACACGATTTGGAATGGGAGCAATAACTTTGGTTTCTGGATCTATAATTAGATCTACATCTACTGCATAAATATTAACAGGTAGTAGAAAAGTGATTAAAGCACAACGCCCTTGTGCTTTCATAGGAATTACATCATGTAACTGATCATTTCCACACCACCACCAAAGATCAGCACGGGATATTGTGGCAACATTAGTCGCCTTCTCAATAGTAACATTGCAAAATGCTTTAGGAACTGTACCAACATTAAACGAATTAGTGGGGTATTTGAATTGCACACAAAGAAATGGTAACTTAGCCACTCTTCTGTCGAACACGGGCTTTCCGGAAGAAATCAAACCTACGACAGGAAAAAGCGATTCATAGTAAGACAAACTAACACGAAGTCTAATTGAAAACATTACCTCTATGACATATTCAAACGGGACAGGTGCCGGTATAACTTTAAGCCGTGGCCTAGAAGACATGCACACGACACAATCTTCACTCTGATTCTCGGCTGCCTGTTCAGTCAGTAAAAGCCAATTGTTCAAAGTAGCTGTAAGTCCTGTCCAACTTCTAATTAACTCATCTACAGTTATGAGAGTTGGAGCCTCAAAATCTATTACTATGTTGTCTTGATTATCGTCTTGGTTGAACACCGACTCTACATAAGGGGTTGCGAAAATAGCTTTACATTCCTGTTCCTTCTCTTTTTTCAGATCCTGGTAGAACTTAAATGAATATTCACATGTTGCATATGGTGTAGGATTCAAAGGTATCCAAATTCCTTCAGACCTGTAACACAAGAGACACTTCAAAACCTTCATTTTGCACTGTGAGTCAATTCCATCGTGACAGCTAGCTGGAAACACAAAAATTCTTCAAATGTGTCAACATAGTTCCTGTCTTGGTGAAGCCAGGTATACTCATATTCATCTCTTGAGATTACATAGGGGATTCCCATACTTATAGCCAATTGTTTCAGCACTGATTCATTTAGATGCGGTAGACCATAACGTGCCTTAAATATAACAGTAGAGTTATATATTTAAATATTTTCAATTTGAGGACTATGTTTTATATATTTAAAATACAAACACGAAACTACTACTATTAATATTATAACTAAAACTAAAAAAGTAATTGAACTATATAACCATCGTCTCCCTCTCTTGGACTGAGGGAACCGAAGTCCATCACACAGAGCCATGGATGCAGGCGGGACGAATCAAGGAGTAATGGAACCACTTCTGTCCTTTTCCCTGCAGTTTGACAGCAGTGTGTGTGCGTGCAGTCACAGCGTAAGGTCCAGTCCAACGAGGAGTGTCCCACTTCCTGGAAAGAACCTTGAGATAAACAGAATCCCAAACTTGGGGTGAAGAGTGGTTAGATCCACCGAAGAGTCACGTGCCTGTAGAGAGAAACACTGCACAAAAGCATGTAAGGTCTTGTAGTAATCACGATGAGAAATATCTGTAAAAGAAACATCAGAATCACAGATTAAAGTAGATGTAGGACCAGGCATCAATCGACCTGTAAGAAATTCAAAGGGTGAATGACCTGTAGATTTGCTAACCGACTGCCTAACTGATAACAAAACTAAAGGTAATGCATCCAACCAATTCAACGTTGTGTCATGACAAATTTTAGCCAATTTTTCTTTCAAAGTCCTGTTCATACGCTCAACCTGACCCTGACTTTGAGGATGATAAACACAACCAAAACGATGGTCTACACCCAACATCTTTTCCACAACCTGCAAAGCCTTATTGTGAAAGTGTGTGCCGTTATCGGAGCGAACACGAGAAGGAAACCCATGTTTTGGTATGTAGTCATTAATGAGAGCCTTAATGATCACCGCGGAGTCCTCACGACCCGCAGGGTAAGCTTCAACCCATTTGGAGAAAGAATCCACAAGAACTTCACCATGGTCCAAAAAAGAACCAGGAACATGAGAATTGTCAAGTGTCACAACAGCAGCAGCAGCATGTAACTTACCAGTATTGTCACGCCAACAACAGCCATCTGTAAATTTCCATATACTATCTGAAATAATAGTACTGGATAAATCTGGACGAAGTTTACATGAACGTGCAACTTCAAGCGCGCATTCATGTGGTCCCAGAATGATATTCTCTGCCATATTGATACCTGAATGAGATTAAATGATGTGTGGTGCTGTCAAAACCTTAACAAGGCGTGTTTGACGCAAAGAAGACATAGTGAAAGCCGAAGACATAACAAAAGCAGAGACTGAGTGTTCGGTCAAAACTGTTAAAGGATGGCCCATAACCAAATGAGCAGTTTTATCAATGACACGGGCTAGACCAGCAGCATGCTGTGTACACATCGGTTGGCGAATTTCAATGCCGTCCAACATGACACTAGCATACATCAAAACTGATCTGCCACCATCCGATTTCTGAAAAAGACAACAATGTGCCATGCCATCGGCACAAGAAACATCCAAATAAAAAAATCTTAGAATAGTCTGGACTCGCCAAAGCCTGAGCCGAGGCTAAGTCTCTCACTAAAGTAGTAAAGGAAAGATCTGCATCAGAAGTCCATATCAGAGATGCAGAAAGAGTCCGAATCCCTTGGTCCTTCGCCAACTGACGAAGGGCAGCAGTTTTCACAAGATAGTCAGGAATGTATTGTCTGCTGTAGCCACAAAGACCTAGAAAAGAAAGCATTTCCTTCACCGTAGTGGGTCTTTTGTGTTTCAAGATAGAAGAGCGGTGGTCTAATGACATAAAAAGACCACAAGCTGACAGCCGTCTGCCAAGAAAAGACATAGTAGCTCTGCAACATTGTAGTTTCTTCCTGGAGACCTTAAAGCCAAGCTCAAACAACTTGAGAAGCAAAAGCTGTGTTGCTTCAAGACAAATGGTATCTGTTTTTGCAGCAATTAGAAGGTCATCAACATATTGCACAAGTTTGCAACCGTTTGGAAGTCGTAATGTCAATAGCATGTGTAATAAAGCCTGATTGAAAATACCTGGACTGTTTTTTAGGCCTTGTGGAAGTCGAGTGTATTGCAGTTTGCAGTGTCTGTAGTTGAAAGCAAAATACTGTCTTGAGTCAGGATGTAATGGTAAACAGAAAAAGGCATTAGCCAAATCAATTACTGTAAACCACTTCAAGTCAGGTCCCAGTGTAGTCAAACAGCGATGTGGATCTGGTACAGGTAGAACAGGTGTAATTGTAACGTCATTTATAGGTCTCAAGTCATGTGCCATTCTCCAATCTACGCCATTAGCCTTTTGTACCGGTCTTAACAGGGTATTATATGGAGAAGTCGATAGCTCCAAAACCCCAGCATCCCATAACCCTACAATCGTATCCTCCATACCTTGGTCAGCCGCAGGTGGCCAAGGATACTGAGGGTGATAAATAGGTGTGTCATGTTGTAATTCAATTTTTACAGGTTGGAAATTTTCACAAAACCCTACATCGAAGGGTGAAAAAGACCAGACCCCTTCTGGTATGGATTGTAACATTTCCTGTGCGTTCGGGTGATCTGTTAATTCTTGCCCATGATCTCGTGAGATAACACGATGTTCCAAAGAAGACAAATCAGATGTTTGACCAACATGTATCCTATATGAACCTGTAGAAGGTGAATAATCAACCATAGGAATATCTGTGGACCGCCAATCAGTGGTGTCAGTTAACCGTCTGACCATGGGGCCGAGTTCCCTCGCCTCATGGCCTGGACTCAAGGCTAAAGATATGTGTGGTGAAGCAGTAGGGGTCATCTTGTACCAGGATAACTGTGTGTCATCCAAAACACAATTGGCAGCGACACCTTCAGGTCCCACAAAGATCAGAGACGAGGAAAGATTCCATTGGGAACCTTCAATTGACCTAAATTCCTCAGCATAAACCTCATCCCCTTGTCTATCATAGTACAAAGTACTATGTAAAGGATCAATTGGTGGGTTATAGTCTCGAATGGACGCAATCCATGGTTTCCACAACATGTAGGCAGAGAAGACACCCTGTCCAGAAGTATCCTCAGGAAGCAACGCACACCAATAAATGTCCGCGTGGTCAGGTGGGGTCTCAGCTTGTACCAGCCATAGTCCTTCTTGTCCACAAAACATTTGATGATTGCATTCGAATTCCGTGCCATTCGGAAATTGAACCGTCACGCCCAATGGACCACATAAAATAGTGGCACCTGTTTTCAGCAAAATGTCTCTTCCCAGTAGATTTACAGGAGTTTGGGGCGAATGAGTGTATGAATGTTCAAACCGATATCCAGCAATCTCGGTTACCAGTGGTTTGGTAAAGGGCAGGTGTTGAGGTTTTCCCGAGAATCCAGTCAGCGAAGCAGGTTTTGAAGACAATGATGACTTTGGAAGTGACAAGCTCAGGGTTGAAAAAGTAGCACCTGAATCAGCCAACATGGAAACGTCTTGTTCTGCCACTTTAGCCGGAAAGTAATGGCTCTGCCGATGCACCATTACTCAAAGGTCCCGGGCACCCCTATTCCTGCATTGCGTCCCAGTCATAGTCTGAAGTGTAAAATTGACCGGATCCAGCTACATCTCTCATCTGCCATGGTCGTTGTGGAGCCTGTCCTCTGGATGGCGCCATACCACGATCAAAAGATGGACCAGCACGACCACGAGACTGGAACAGACGTCTCGCACTTTGACCCCACTGTTGTTGGTTTTGCATTAGAGTATGTGGGCACAGTCAAGCCCTCCTGACCACAAATGAAGCATGCATTACTCCTTTGGATTCCTGGCAGGTATCTATAACGCCCCATGTCGGGTCCCCCGAAACCACGACCACCTCGACCTCCTCCACGCATTGATCCTTGCCAAAACTGGCCATCTTCAACCCCTCTGTATTTGATATTGTTTTCCTTTCCTTGTTCCTTTTTCTTTGTGTAGACCTCTTCACGTGCCTTTCTCAACTGTAGCTTCAAAAGTTGAGCTTCCATTTCCTTCAAATCAGTATTTGTTTTAGATATGGAGTCATTGTAAAGTCTGAGATGATGTGAAAGTAAATGTTTAAATCTCTGTTCATCACTAATCATTACATCAGGATCTCTTTTTAAGGCCTGTTTTGGTTCATCTGGTAATCCAGCCAATAAAGCTGTCCTGAACATAGACTGAGAAAATGGGGACCTGGCCGGGTTTCGCCCAGTTGCCATGATCCACTGATGCATAGAGTTAGCATAGAACTCTAATGGCTCCGTACCAGGTTTATACGGAAACACTGTTGGAACATCTGCTATCTGTGAAGGAAAATATATTTTTATGACTCTAAAAATAAGTTTAGCATGATTGTATAATGGTGTCTCTGGGGGTAGTTCTGCAATGTGTGCCTATTCCTCTATAATCCTAGCTTCGACTAGTGTACAACTAGAAGCAATAGCCTTTTTTATGTCACCAATCGCCAATCGTGTGCCTTTAAACAAGCTCACAAACGCTGCAACCCACTGTGTCCCTCCTTGTGCTAATTTTGGCAATTTCTCAATCATAAGCGCTATATCTGCCAAAGAAAATGGCTTGTAATTATCTCCTCCAGGTGTAGCTACTAATGGCATTTGGTGTAATGA
Organism: Antennarius maculatus; assembly: GCA_013358685.1. Taxonomy (NCBI): domain Eukaryota; kingdom Metazoa; phylum Chordata; class Actinopteri; order Lophiiformes; family Antennariidae; genus Antennarius; species Antennarius maculatus. The sequence continues at coordinate 86,866 of JABVMC010000029.1, forward strand.
CAGTTGTTTATATTCTTCATCTTCAGAGTCAGAATGTGAAAGCTGTATTTTAGCCTGTCGGCGTGTAGTCATCGAATGTGTCCAAGCAGTCAATTTTTAGGTCTTGTTGGTATTTTACATGAAGCAGAAGCTCCATCAACGTCATCCTCTTCTTCTTGTTCAGAAGCCGATGTGCCTGATTCTCCTTCCATTGGAGCCTCCCATAAATCATCCTTACGTCTCTTACTTGTACTCTTCTTCTTACCTGCATGTTCTTCTAGTGTAGATTGCAAAGTCGGTTTGGCTGCTAGAATACTGCGCCATTCTTCCCAAGATTCCTGTACTTGTTTTTGTACTTCATCCATGCGTGTTTTTTGTTCCTGTAACATAACAGCGATATCTGGATTGGTTTGTCCTGAGACGGATGTATATGAACCCTGTTGCTGTTGTTATGGCATTGGAAAGATAGCTGACGTCGAAGAAGATACAAGTGTCTTATCAATTGGAGCACTAGGAGGTGTCATCGTACCATGTGGTACGCCAGAACCAGCCAAGTTATGATTTATTAATACTGTTTGTGCAATCTGATCTTTTAATGGCTGTGGTATCGCTGCTTCTTCACCATCTTCAATATCAATTGCCACTTTCCCCGCTAGATGAAGCACTGGATACAATGTTGAAGTCGGAAGGGGGTGTAAGCGGTCGGTACCTCAAGAGGAGGGGGCAAAAGATCCGCCCCCCAAGTCTGGGGAACAAGTATCCCCGAATCAGCCACACAACAGCCTGGCTGTGGAGCCGTACACATCTCATCAGAGAAAACGACACCCTTTTCTTTTTCTTTTTTTTTGCTTCTTACCTCATCCGTGCCAGCCAACGCCGTCGCCACAACAACCATCTAGTACAACACACGGAATTCCTTTGTTTCTTTTTCACATTCCTTTAGTTCCCTCCTGCGGTTGAGCAGACCTTTCCCCTCTGCTTCCTTCTTCCTTACCTCTATTTCTTCTGCCAACCGGGCTTCAACCTGTTGCAAACGTCGGGCGAGTTCTGTAAACCCATACTTACCTCTCTCACCCACTACTCGTTTTTTATTCAAATTTAACCACAGTTTCTGCAACTTATGTTTCATTTTTCCAAACTCTTTCAATGCAACTCCACTCCATTCCACTCCACTCCACTGAATTTGCGTCGCAACTCCAGCATACAAATTCAACCATTCTTTCTCACAGCCATACTCTTCACACTCACGCTTAAATTCTTCATCCATCCTATCAGTTATTTCACACTTTTACCCCAATAAAATCCAAGCACACCCACAGTTAAAGCAAACAGTGACCACAGCGGGATCACAAGAAACCCAAACAGACGACACCCACAGTCACACAGCGTCACGGTTTAAATCCAAATTAGAATTTACTCTCGTTCTCCTCGTTTGAACACACTTTTTGCCGGTCTTATAATTTGGTCATACAATTTGCGAGGCCGTAATCCTCTCGCAAGAATGCAACAACTTAGTTACCCGTCAAACTCGTCAGTTCGACAGCCCTACCACAGGGACAGCATTACGCACGTAACGAGCTAATCTAATACCTAAACTAATCCTAAAACCGTTATACGCGACGCACGACGAATAACTTTTCCTATAATAGATCTCTCGACGATGAGGAAAGTCTAAATCATGGGTAGCTCATTAGCCTTTTTACACGTCTGGGCAGCTCGACCAGTCACGAAACCACAGAAAAATTAAACGGATCGTACTCGAGGACCAGTACTAACTACTCCCCCCTCTTTCACACTTTTTTTTCCTATCTTCTAAACTAACCTATTATCCTTTACCATTATCCTTTTTCCTTTTTCCTTTTACTCTTTTACTCTTTAACTCTTTTACTCTTTTACTCTTTAACTCTTTAACTCTTTTACTCTTTTACTCTTTATTCCTATTAATTTAGCGGCATTCACAACACTTACTTTGTCTCCACAATTTAATCAATCCAATTAGCAGAAATTTTGTGAATTATCAAACAGGAGTTCTGCTCACCTTTTTAATCAGGGCCCAGCGGAGACGCAGAAGGGATGTGAGGATCTTTATCCGAATCATCTACCGTTTTCACCTTCACCTTGAAGTCAGACACGTCATTTCGCCGGTCCCAATCGATCTGTCGTCACACGGAGTTGTCGTCGAGATTTCTTCCGCTAGACATCACGTCGGGGTCACCAATTAAACTGTTAGGTTTTTTAGACTTTTATCGCGAAGTCCACCTAGAGCAGTTGTGCGTGTTCAAAACCGGAAGGACAAACAAGAAACAAGTAGTCTCATTTAACGAATGTATTTGCCCTGATACAATAATTTTAGCAGATCTGGGTTCACCGTCCCTAACATAGAATCTAATGCGGTCTGAACCGTGACAAGGGGCAGGAACAACACATTCCGGAGAAACAAAGAATTTATCGTGGATGTAACAAGACACCGTCTTAAGGACGGACCGTTATACAGCAATTCTTATTCATTGTAGCATTCTCCGGTTGGACAATCCATAGGAACTTCTGATCTCAGGTCAGTTGGCCAGCCCACACGGTGTCATCTTCTAATTGGTTGGCTCTCTGCCTAATCTGCATCTTCAAACAAAGAACCGATCAGGTTACACAGCTGGCGTCCACGACAAGCGGGGAACGCCCATCACAGTATGTTTGGTTATGTCATTATAAAGTAAAGCATAACATTGAAATAAAGTGAACATAAAACCTGTGAATATATTTAATTATATCTTCCTTCAACAGGGACTGCCCAAATGAAATAAAAAGAGGGTTCGGCAGAGAAATGTTGAGAACGGGGTGGAAATCTGTAACTGAGCACATCTCTGTCCGTTCTCCTCGCGAGTAAAAAAAAATATAACTGTTGTCTTCTCCTTTTTGTGAGTGTGTTTTAAATGTTCTAGGTTGCTTGAACCTGACAGTCATTGTACCCCCTGATGGCACGGGGCACGAAGGAGGACCTCAGCCTCTCTGTGGAGGCGCTGTGTGACAGCAGTCTGCCGCTGAAGGTGCTTCTCTGCTGGGAGAAGGTGGTGTGCAGGGGGTGGCTGGTGTTGTTCATGATAGCCTTAACTTTAGACATGGTCCTGCTCTCCAGAAGCGTCTCCACAGAGTCCAGGCTCAGCCCGACCACTGAGCCTGCTCTGTGGATGAGTCTGTTAAGACGGTCCATATCTCTTTTCCTGGCCCCCCCACCCCAACACACAATGGCGTATGACAGCACACTGGAGACTACGGACTGATAGAACATGAGAAGGAGCTTAGGACAGATGTTGAAGGAGGCCAGCCTCCTCAGGAAGTACATCCTGCTCTGCCCCTTCTTGTACACACAGTCCGAGTTGAGTGACCAGTCCAGTCTGCTGTCTAACTGCAGTCCCAGGTACTTATAGTTTCCTACCACCTCCACCTCACTTCCCTCGATGATCACTGGCTGTGGAGAGGGAGGTGCCCGCCGGAAATCCAGCACCATCTCCTTCGTTTTGGAGACGTTGAGCTGGAGCTGGTTCTGTTGGCACCACTCCACTAAGTCAGCCACCAATGCCCTGTACCCCTCCTCATCACCCTCCCGGATACATGCTACTATCGCAGTGTCATCGGAGTACTTCTGTATGTGGCATGTATCAGAGTTGTGCTTAAAGTCCAATGTGTGAGCTAACAGCTCACACATCCGTCCGATGTGTAGAGCTAACAGCTGCCGGTGGGTCAGACCCTCGGTCATCATGGGGCATGTGAACTCGCTGCCCAACAAGGTGGACGAACTGACGGTGCTGTGCAGGACTGGGCAGCGCTACAGGAAAACCAGCTTGTTGGTGTTCTCTGAAACGTGGCAGACGGACTATGTTCCCGATGCTAACGTCTGACTGACCAGCTTTTCCTCTGTGCGAGCAGACCGGGGACAAACACCGCCAGCAAGAAGAAGGGAGGTGGTCTGATCATTTACACGAGCAACAGATGGTGGGCAACTAAGGAGGTGAAGGCTGTTCTGAACAGGAAGAAGCGGGCGTCCAGGAGTGGGAATGAGGATGAGATGAGGGAGGCCCAGCAGACAGTGAGACTTTGCCAGAGGGAGGCCAAGGAGAACTACAGAAGGAAGCTGGAGAACCAGCTTGGACGCAACCAGGTGCGGGAGGTCTGGAGTGGCATGAGGGCCATCACCAGCTATGGAGAGGGCCGCGGTACAGTGGAGGGGAACGTGGAGCGAGCTGATGAACTTAACAGCTTTTTTAATCGGTTCAGCTCCCCCACCACTCCATGCCCTTGTCCCCAGAGTTCCCCCGGCCCAGCTGACTTGACTCAAAATGCCTACTTCTCCCCCTCTCCGTCCAGCTCACCTGCCTCCCCCTCTCCCTCTCCGTCCACCTCGCCCATCTACCTCGGGCCAAATCCAGACCCTTCCCCCACCTCAACTGCCTGACCCCCTGGCCAAAGGGATCAACGTGCCACCCCCCCACACACGGCCATCACTGTGGAACAGGTGATGTCTGCGTTGAAGAGGCTTCACGCAATGAAGGTGACCGGAACAGACCAGGTCCCCCCAAGACTCCTCAAGGCCTGTGCTGCCGAACTGGGTGAATCCCTACACCAGGTCTTTGACCTCAGTCTCCGGCTGGGGAGGGTCCCGTCCCTATGGAAGACATCCTGCATCGTCCCTGTGCCCAAGCAGAGACGCCCCACAGAGCTCAACGACTATCGACCAGTCGCTCTCACCTTGCATGTGATAAAGACCCTAAAGCAACTGGTCCTGGAGCTCATGCGTCCCCAGGTTCAGGGTGCTATGGACCCTCTCCAGTTTGCCTACCGGCCACAGGTTGGGGCTGACGACACTGTCCTGTACCTCCTCCACCGGGCCCTCTCCTACTTGGATGTCGGGAGCTGTGCAGTGAGGGTGCTCTTTTTTGACTTCTCAAGTGCCTTCAACACCATCCAGCCCCGGCTCCTGCAGGAGAAACTTTCATCCATGGCTGTGGACCCCTATCATGTGAGCTGGATCACGGACTATCTAACAGACAGACCCCAGTAAGTCCGTATGGGGGACTGTCTGTCATCAGTGGTGACCAGCAGCACAGGGGCTCCGCGGGGAACCGTACTCTTGCCCCCTTCTCTTCACCCTCTACACTTCCAACACACGCTGTCCTACGCCATTGTGTGTTGGGGTGGTGGTGCCAGGAAACGGGACACCGAGCACCTAGACAGGCTCATCTGGAGGGTTGGCTCTGTGATCGGTCAGGAACTGGACTTTGTACAGACTGTCCTAGAGAGGAGGACTATGTCCAAGTTTAGATCAATCCTGGGTAACACCACACACATTCACCCAGCAGAGGAGCTTCTTCAGTGGCAGACTGCTGTCACCAAGCTCCTCCACTGAGAGACTCAGGACCTCCTTTGTGCCTCGTGCCATCAGGGTGCAGAACCACTCTCTCAGAAGGGGGGGGTCAAAGCGGAAGCCGCAGGGTCATCAAAGTCGGCCGAGAGGGGGTAGACTAGGGGGGCCTAGGACGCACTGGGGATGCACTGTGGGATACTTTGTGGGGGTCCGTAGTGTCAGTTTACAGCTCAGTTCATCCATGTGTTCTGATCCTACATATTCTACATCTAATGCTTCTTTCAGGTTCTTATGCGTCCTTTTTTAGGTTAGGTTCTTCTGTTTTCTGTTGTTGCATTTATGTCATTATGTTAATTATGTAATTTATGCAACGTCTTTTGTCTGTGTCAGTCACTGTTATGTGTATTTATTTGTATCTTTTGTGAGCAGATGTCACCCTAAATTTCCCTTTGGATTATTGATTATTAAAGTACCTACCCACCCACCTACCTACCTACCTACCTACCTACCTACCTACCGACATTAAAGGCATTCTATTCTTTTCCATTCTATTCAATTCTATGCTATTCTAACCTATTCTAGGTGGTCTCCGATCCCCGGATGGCAGTGAATAACTGCTTTGACCATGCTCCAAGTCTAAGATTACCTCTAGATCTCTGAGTTGGGAAATCACCAGTTGGTCCACAGTGTCAGTATCAGCGTTGTGCTCGGTGGCCTCCCCACTTCCCCTGGCTACAGCATGTACATGCATGCACGGCTTGGTTTTAATGCCTGCGATGATCACAGCATTAATGCAGGCATTCTGTTCCAAATCATCCACTCTCTTTTACAACAACATGCAACAATTTTTCCGTGTACATTGAGAGTTCATTCTCTGAAAGATAGCAGACTCCTGGTGTATTGCAGTCGCTTTACCACACTGTTGTCACAAAGAGGGAGCTAAGCCGAGAGGCGAAGCTCGCCATCTACCGTTCAATCTTCGTTCCTACCCTCATCTATGGTTATGAGCGATGGGTCATGACCGAAAGAACCAGATCGCGGACACAAGCGGCTGAAATGGTCTTTCTCAGGCGGATAGCTGGTGTCTCCTTTAGAGATAGGGTGAGAAACACTGCTGTTCGTGAGGGGTTCAGAGTAGAGCCACTGCTCCTTCACGTGGAAAGGAGTCAGTTGAGGTGGTTTGGGCATCTGGTGCGGATGCCTCCGGGACGCCTCCCTAGGGAGGTGTTTCTGGCACGTCCAGCTGGGAGGAGACCTCGGGGCAAACCCAGGACCAGGTGGAGGGATTATATCTCAACACTGGCCTGGGAATGCCTTGGGACCCCCCAGTCAGAGCTGGTGGATGTGGGGGGAATAGAAAAAGGTCCGATTCGAACACAATGTCAATGTGTTGATTAGAATTATATGTAATTATTATTTTTATGTTTTTACAGGAAATTATTCTCTCAGGATTAACCTAGAAGACTTTCATGGTAATCAGCGCTATACCGATTACAAAAACTTCAAAGTGGCCAATAAAACGGTGTTGATTCTCATTTACAAACATCTACATACAGATGTCAAAATTAAGCTTCAAAAGATTTAAATCTTTCTTAATGCTAAAGAAGACAATCTTGATTCTAGCGCGGTCTTTGTCTGTGTGAGCACCTGATTGATCTTCTTGCGCTAGGTTCATTTTTTAGCAAACAGTCCATGCTAACAGCCTTTCCTCTCACTAATTAACATATCCTAGTTTTTGCAATATTTGCATAAAATTAAATTGTCAAATACGTTTCAGATAATTGAGATTTGTCAAACTCATCCTTTCAAATTTCAATCTGTATCCGTCCAGGATCACTACCGGCTTACCTTTGCAGCCTACGTGGGCACAGCTGGAGACACCCTGTCTGGAAGCTACCAGGTTGGGGTGTCAGACTGGGCCATTCAGCACCCACGGCCAGGACAATGACAACAAGGGCAACTGTGCCCTGGAAAACAAAGGAGGCTGGTGGTTCAACAAGTATGCGCTGTCATGATAAGACCCAGATATATGAAGTGTGATGCTGACGACTGGAACACCACATTCTACCCCTGCAGGTGTCACTCGGCCCATCTCAATGACCTCTACTACCCCACTGGGCACTACAGTATATTTACAGATGACGGTATTGTGTGGTATCCTTGGAGAGGATGGTGGTACTCCCTGAAGACCAGCATAATGAAGCTTTGGCCCGTCGACTTCAAAATCGACCCCACTGATGACTTCAGTGCTGTGCACCCTGCACCACAGTCCTAGTTCAGACAGAAGCTGACGCTTAAGCCTTCTGAGATAACAGACAAGGATAGGTTTGGTTTTTCCGGTTGGAAATTCATAATGCTGTATGGAGTTATGGACATGAAACATTATTCAGTCTCTCTGTTACCTGGAAATAACACTCAACTTTTTATAGTATCTGACTGCATCTGAGTGGAGAGAATTAGCAGGTGAAGGTAAGAAATCAGAAAGAGCAGTTGTGCATGTCCAGCTGCAGTGTGTAAAACTATGTTAGATGCTTTTACAATATTCTAAACTGCAGTAGCTTATATATTATATTTGTAAGTATAATTGCAACTCTGAATTATAATCCTTGTTGATTACTCTAGCCCAGGGGTCTGCAACCTGTGGCTCCGGGGCCGCAAGCGGCTCTTTAGCGCCTCCCCTGCGGCTCCCTGGAGATTAATAACGAAATAAAAAAATAATACTTTAAAGAAAAAAATAGACAGATATTCTACTCATAGCTAAAAATATTTAAAAAACAAAAGTTATTGTTGTAAATTTCCTACATTTTGTTACAATATCCACATTTTCATCATGTTTAAAAATTTAGTCAGGCACCTTTTAGGACAGCTCATATATGCTGTGGGGTCCTAGGCGATTGTAGCCCTGGCTCCAGAAAGCAGTGGTGATTGGTTGGCAGCACAGTGGGTGGGTAATGAGGGCTGTGACATGAGTCCTGAGACTCCCGGCATCCCTGACCATCTGAGGGTGGGTCTACTCCTTGCCATCAGCCGCGGCTCTACCATGCTGTCCTGGAGCGCACACTGCTCCAAGCTGTGAGAGAGAGAAAGCCACGAGGATTCCATATTGTATTTAATAAAGGACAGCAGCACTGAGGCCATTCAATGTAGCCAGAAGAGGGCACAAGACAGTGGCTTAATGTGCCGGTCCCAAGCCCGGATGAATACAGAAGGTTGTGTCAGGAAGGGCATCCGGCATAAACCTTTTGCCAAATCAAACATGCGATTCAAACCTATAAGTTCCATACCAGATCGGTCGAGGCACAGGTTAACGACTGCCGTTGGTGCTGTTCACCTACAGGGTGTCGATGGAAATTGGACGACTGTTGGTCGAAGAAAGAGAGGAGGAAAGTGTGTTCGTAGGAAGAGAGAGAAGAGGAACGCCAAGAGTATAGGACTGAGAGTAGGGACGTTGAATGTTGGAACTATGACAGGAAAAGGTAGAGAGTTGGTTGATTCAAAGGAGAAAGGTTGACATACTGTGTGTCCAGGAGACCAGGTGGAAAGGTAGCAAGGCTAGAAGTTTAGGAGCAGGGTTCAGGTGGTTCTATCACGGTGTAGATAGGAAGAGAAATGGAGTAGGAGTTATCTTGAAGGAGGAGTTTGTTAGGAATGTCCTGGAGGTAAAAAGAGTGTCAGATAGAGTGATGAGTCTGAAGCTAAAAATCGAGGGTGTGATGTTCAATGTTGTTAGTGGGTATGCTCCACAGGTAGGATGTGAGCTGAAGGAGAAGGAGAAATTCTGGTTGGACTTTGATGAAGTGATGCAGAGCATACCTTGAAGTGAGAGAGTTGTCATTGGTGCAGACTTCAATGGACATGTTGGTGCAGGAAACAGAGGTGATGAGATGATGGGCAGATTTGGTATCCAGGAGAGGAACAAGACCCGTTTACTGCAGGCATTCAGGGACCTGGGAGGAACCTGGATATCTGTATTAGACTTGTTGTCAGGAATAAACTTTTAAACTTATGATGATTGGCTAAGTCTCCTACTTAACCTCAATAACAAGAACCCACGGAATAACAAAGTTTAAAGACTACTCTGCTTCAGCAGGCATACCAACAACTGACGCGGTCTGTCCCCTGGCTTGAGTTTGGTATTTGGACTACAGTGTCCCTGGTCAATTTCTGGTGGACATGGAAGTAACTTCTTTTCAAAGACCTTAGTGAGGAGGTCTGACAAGAATTGTGAGAGGCTTCCACACTCATTGTCTGGCAGATCAAGAAATGTAAATGTTTTGCCGCCGTGCCCCTCTGATCACAAACAATTTGGAAACAGGCCTTAAATGAAAGAAACAGAGTGGGGAAGCAACTTTTGTAAATCGGTGGTAAAATGAAGGTTTGAGTGAGAAAATAACTGCACAGTTACAGGTATTGCCTTCTTTTTTGGTGTTAAGCCACCAAGACTTTATTGATTAGCAGTTATAATATCAGTAGGTGATACAATGTCTGAAAAGCACAACAATTCAAATAACCACACGCTATAATTCAAGCATATGGTCATTTATTTACATTATATAGACAAAGACCTCATTATAACAGAGAAATCAGTTTAACTTGGTTAACTTTATCAACATATCATCAAAAGCATTCGGTCAGGATGACCCTGGTCATCTTCCTAGGGAGATGTTCCCAGCATATTCAGCTAAGGGGAGACCCAGAGGTAGACCATGGACTCACTGGAGAGATTCTCTGTTGGTTAGCTTGGGAATGGCTTTGGGTCTCCCCAAAGAACTTGGTGGAAGTGGTTGTTAAGAGGAATGTCTGGGCTTACCTACTCAAACTGCTGCCCCATGACACAGATGTGGATAAGTGATTCAAAATGAACAAACGAATGAATGAGCGTTAGACATCCACAGGTTATTTGTGCCATCACCACAAAATGGGCCTGGTCAAAACTAAACCTACCCACTGGGCTCCTGTAAAACAATAACATGGAGCCTCCACCAAGAAAAACCATCAGCGCAATCTGTTCAGAAAAGCAACAGTACATAAAAACAAAGTAAATTTCCTTTTGAAATCAACAATATTTCTCAATCATAAAGTACATTTTGATTACATTGCGTGATCTACAAAAACATTTATGGAAATAATGTAAAAAAGTAGTCACTAAAAATTGTGCACACTTGTTCATCATCATCAGCTCTTCACTTTCTACGTCTTGAATTTCGTAGCTCACTTATGTACAAGCCTGTATATAAGGGACTTTCTTGGAAGCTATGATTTCAAAATTTGTAGTAAGGGTTCTGTTATTTCCTGTCAACCTATTTGTTACTTTCATCTGCATCATTACAGCTCAGGTGAGCTCTGAAGAACTCCGGGATCTTCTTCCACAGGTGAACTTCAGCTGCTCCGTGAGCTCTGGGTTCACCTCCCCAGATGGCTCGATAGGTAGAGATCCCATGAGGAGATGAGTAGCAGTACGGTGAAAAGGGCGGCATCAAGGGGTGTCCAGCTCTCGGGTAATAAACACTTTCAAAGTTGTCCTTCCCATGATGTTTGAGTCTCTCCACCATTTGATCCACGAAAGCCTTGCTGTCCCAGGACATGTCGTCCTCTGAAGCCACAAAGAGGAACTGGGCCTTCGCTTGTTCGAAAGGAATCAGGCTGCCCTTGTTTTCCTCTGCCAGTGGATTTTGGAAAGCAAATTTCAAAATGTGACCTCCAGACTCGGTGTGAATCACTTTGCTGTGGTCAAACAGAAGTGATGATAAAATCTGATGTTTGTTGTAGTAGAGAGGGAATTCAGTGTTTGCATTGCAGCCGTTGATCCACACACAAGCTTTAACAGCCGGTACAAAAGCAGAGAGTGAGAGCGCAATATCTGCTGCCTTTGACCGTGATAGCACACCAACTCCATTACCGCCCACCTGTAAAAAATAAAAGACATGATCACAACGCAAAGTTTGCCAGACTTTTTTTTCCCACTAGATTTGAATCACCATAAAAAGTGTTTTAAATTCATGAATTTGCACATTGTTATCTCTGGCAGACATTTCCCTTTGGCTCTGTCATACTGAAAGTGACCCACTCCACCCTGGGTGGGCACTGGCTGTTTTAAACCCTCTCCTCTGGGAGAAGGTATCAGACAATGTCATGAAAATCAACAGGATCCAAGAACAGCTTTGATTTCCCCTTCTTTATTAGATGAATTCAATCCTTTGTTCATAGAATAATTGGCCAACATTGAAGAGTTACAAAGCAGATTTCCATCATTGTCTGTAAACATTCACAATAAAATCTCCTCTTCTGGGACATGAATTGTTGCTGCTACCATTAGTTGGTCACAAACTCACCTTGGTTTGTCGCTGTATGAAATCTATTCCATCTCTAAAGCGGTCCAGATGAATCTCCTTCATGTTCTTGGGCTTTACATTAAATACACATAAAGCCAGAACCACAAAGCCTTTATTGGCCAGCAGAGCAGCTCTTTTCTCTGTTGGAAAGCTGTTCAGATCCAACACAGCAGGAAATGGACCTGCTCCTGGAATGATATGAATGAATGGCAAGAAAACCTAACTTGTATTTAAAACGAAGGAATCATTGTTAAATTAGCATCACTAAAATGATGTCACTCCTTTTACCATATCAATAGCATTGAAACAATAATTATACAGTCCTCAGTTCCGACTCCATAATATCTCCACTATCCTTTACAGTTTTTCTGGCTGTGGAGGTGCGGTTTTAGTTCATGCAGCATAGAGCAGAGAGTAGAGGTGATTCAGGAAATGGTGTTAAGGACAGACATACTTATTCCAGATGTATTGTGTGGAAGTGATCACGAATAATTGTTGATGTGCTGATAATCTATTAGAGCGCATCCTCGAGCAGGCTGCAGTTTTCTCTGCTCTGAGCGAGTTTGTTGTGCTTAATTTTGCGTGTTTTTTTCCATGTTTCTGTGTTTATTAATTTAACATAAATGTAGATAATGTATATCACTAGGCTAGTGTACTCCAGGGATGAGTTGATGTCTCTGAGAGTCAAAGGAGACCCAGCAACACGCGATCTCATCCCCGCTGAGCTCCGACGGAGATATCGCGGCTGCCGAGCGGGTCGCGTTGAAAGGGCTAGACTAACGGCTAGAGCCGCTAACCGGAGGCAAGTCAAGCCCTCCGTCCCCTCCGTCATCATGGGGAACGTGAACTCGCTACCAAACAAGTTGGACGAACTGACGGCACTGTGCAGGACTGAACAGCTCTACCGGGAGACCAGCTTGTTGGTGTTCTCAGAGACGTGGCTAACTGGGGACGTGCCAGACGCTAACGTCGGAATAACCGGCTTCTCCTCCGTACGAGTGGACCGGGACACGAACACCGCCGGTAAGAAGAAAGGAGGTGGATTAATTATCTATACCAACGATAGATGGTGTCATCCTGGACATGTGACGGTGAAATCGACGCTGTGCAACCGCGACCTAGAGCTAACAGCTGTTAGCATCAGACCCTACTACCTGGTGTGACTTGTCACACGTTATTGTCCTCGCCGTCTACATCCCTCCACGCGCGGACCCTGAGACTGCACGAGAGACCATCTGTTCGACCACCTCTGGTCTTCGGACCCGGCACCCGGATGCGCTCGTCATTATCACCGGTGACTTTAACCACGTCACCTTGGACTCATCTCTCCCCACAATGGTCCAGTGTGCAGACTGCCCCACACGGAAGAACAGAACCATCGATCTGTTCTACACTAATGCTAAGGAGGCATACACCGCCACCCCCCTCCCCCCACTAGGTAAATCAGACCATAGCCTAGTGTACCTACAGCCCACCTACATTCTGCTGGCAAAACGGCTGCCAGCAACAACCCGGCAGGTGAGTAGGTGGTCCCCTGAAGTGGAGGAGATGCTGAGGGACTGCTTCCAGACCACCAACTGGGATGTCATCATGGGCTCACATGGGGAGGACATTGAGGGGGCAGCTCAGTGTTTTACAGATTACATGAACTTCTGTGTGGACACCGTGGCCCCTGTCAGGACAGTCAGGTGTTACCCCAACAACAAACCCTGGGTAACCAAGGAGGTCAAGGCTGTCCTGAACAGGAAGAAGCGGGCGTTCAGGAGCAAGAACGAGGAGGAGATGAAAAAGGCCCACCAGGAAGTGAGACTTGCCTGAGGGAGGCCAAGGAGGCGTACGGGAGGAAGTTGGAGAAGCAGCTGGGGCGCAACCAGATGCGAGAGGTCTGGAATGGGATGAGAACCATCACCGGACACAGGAAAGGGTGCAGCACTGTGGAGGGGAACAGTGAACGAGCGAATGAACTAAATAGCTTTTTCAATTGGTTCAGCTCCCCCACCACTCCCGGCTCCTCGTCCCTGCAGACCGCTCCACTGATGCTCCCTCCTCCTGTGCTTCCTCTCCTTCCACACCTATAACTTCACCTTCCACCCCTGCCACTTCTCCCAAGCCCACTGCAAGAACTGCGAAGCTCAACGGCCCCACCTCAACTACTGGACTTCCAACCTCGCCACGACCTACTGCTCCCACCACAACTGAGACCGTCATCACTGCAGACCTGGTGACGACAACGCTGCAGAGGCTCTGTCCCTACAAGGCGGCTGGACCGGATAAGGTCTCCCCAAAACTCCTCCGAGCCTGTGCTTCGGAACTAGGGGACCCCCTGCAGGTCAGCACGCGGTTGAATGGATTTTATTTAATTTTATACTGTTTATATTTTAATCTTATATTTTAATTTTATACTGTTTATATTTTAGTTATAGTTTAGTATATGTCCTGGAAATGCCACATGTGTCTGTTCGTGTAGTGTATGTCTTGTGGTATGTCCTGTGATGTCTGTGTTTTTTTTTTCCTGGTGTTTATCCAGTATTTATTCATTTATTCATTATATAATGCCTGAGCAGTGGATATGTGCAATTCCCTCCGGGATTATTTAAGTAAGTAAGTAAGTAAGTAAGTAAGTATCTATCTATCTATCTATCTATCTATCTATCTATCTATCTATCTATCTATCTATCTATCTATCTATCTAATCAACCGATGGTTGATTAACAATGGTTTGTTCAGTGGAAAATGTAGAAAAAAGTACCATTATACAGAACAGTCTATGTTGTGTCATGTGTAATGCTTATTTTACCATTGGATTGAGGGCAGACTACCTACCTGGGGGGGTAAATAGGACTCCGTTTATATTCCCATCAATGACAGGAAGTCGGGTGACCCCTTCTCCAAGTAGACGCCTCTCATTGGTCGCCTCTGCCAGCACCCTACCCTCTTCTTCATCGTGTACAGAGAATATGACCGCCTGGGGCTCCAGAGCCTTCTCCTTTTGAAAGTACTGATGCAAGGCTTCTGCCCTCAGAGACCACAGCAGACCCATTGGCTCCACCCCAACATAGCTGCCACCAAGTGAGGGGTGTTTGTACAGGTCAACCTCTCCTCTGTAATCAGCCCTGTAGGTGGCCGAGGAGCTGAACAGCACCCCCCTCTCGTCAGTGGATCTGGCTCTCATGGTGACCACCTGTCCCGACCTCAGCCTGGACACCTTCACCTGAACAGGTTCATCGAAGAAGCATCTGGCTCTGGGCAGCAGCTCCAAACTGATTTGAGAGGACATCTCTTCACAATCTACAGAACAACACAAAAATAATATTTTGCTAGGATTGTTGACATACTCATGTACAGACTCAGTGTTCAATAATTAGTTCTGGCTGTGTCTTCTTGTCTCCAGTATGTCAGTTTAATTGGTGCTTGGATTATCTCGTGACATTCCCAGATTTGTGGGCGTGGCTATGTGCTGGGCCATGGATCCCAAAGGGAGACAGGAAACGACAGCCGATGAGAAAATAGAATTAAAGGAAGAATGGACCTATTCATTTGTGTTCATTTCCAATGCGAAAGGATTGCCTGCATGCTTTCTTTGTAATTAGAAGCTGTCAAATAAAAAATAGAGTAATGTGGAAAACTCTTAAAGGGAAGGCATGCTAAATCTGCAGTCCATCAACAAGTTGGGATTGACGCAAAAAGTGTGATTTCAGTACTACTGGAAAAATTAGAGGAGCAAAGATAGATTTAAGACGTGGATTACATCTCCAAACTCCACTACTGCTGCTAGTTTTGTTGCAACCTGAGAGACAATAAAGCATGGAAAACCATTCGCAGATGTTGATTAAAAGAAAGATTCAATTTGATCGCTGATGGCGCCGCGGACGGCGGCCTCGGTGTTTCGGTGCAGTCTTGTTTTTCTTCTTTTGAGTTCTAATCCGGTTTTCTCCCACTCTGGTGGGTTGCAAACTACTCCAGGGAAGCTCTCATGACCATCAGAGCAACTACTCTGGAAGACTTTCGGCCTCACCTGCAGTTTTAATGCCAATTCTGGTCAAGAAGGCTTGCAGCAAGGTGAGATGCCGCAGAATAGTAAAGTGCTCAGGTGTGCTGGTGCGTTTCCACCAGCGCAGACTACGCACAGCGATCCCTGGGATATTCCTCTCTAACGTGCGCTCGCTCACTCTGCAACAAAATGGACGAGCTGAGCCTGCTGCTAAACACAAACAGGGATTTTTCCACGTCCTGCGTCTTGTGCTTTACAGAAACGTGGCTGTGCGATCTCATTCTGGACTCTGTGGTTCAGATGAATGGGTTTGACCCCCACAGAGCGAACAGAAACACGGCATTTTCCGGCAAAACAAAAGGAGGTGGAATTAGCTTTTACTTCTACACGGCTTGTGCAACGATGTGACAGTACTAACTCAGCACTGTTCCCCGGACCTGGAAGCCCTCATCATCAACTGCAAGCCCTTCTACTCGCCCCGTGAGTTCTCCTCATTTATTCTCGTTGGTGTTTGCATCCCGCCACAAGGTAACGTGCGTGAGGTGCAGCGCGCTGGCCGACGAAATATTGAGAGCAGAAATTGAAAACCTGGATTTCTTGTTTACTGTCCTCGGGGATTTTAAAAAAAGGTATTCTGTCCCAAGACCTCCCAAAGTTAAGACAGCACATCAAGTTCCCCACCAGAGAAGGGAACGTCCTGGACCACTGCTACTCCACCATCAGCGGTGCGTACCACGCTGTTCCCCGCGATGCACTGGGCCAGTCCGACCATATCATGGTGCATCTGATCCCTGCCTACAGGCAGAAATGAAAGCTCTGCAAACGTTTTGTGAGGACATCCAAGAAGTGCACCAGTGGGGGAACTTCCGGAGTGTTTGGACTGTACGGATTGGAATGTATTTAGGTCTGGCACCAACAGCCTAGATGAGTACATGGACACTGTGACGACCTAAATCCCCTTCTGTGAGGACAGCGTCATCCCAACACACACCAGGGTTAGCCACAATAACCACAAACCCTGGTTCACAGTCACACTCAGAAGGCTCAGGTCAGAGAAGGAGGATGCATTCAGAAGTGGGGACAGAGACAGATACAAGGAGGCCAAGTACAGATTTGGTAAGGGGGTGAAAAGAGCCAAGTCTGCATATGGTAAGAGAATGAAAGAACAATTCTCAGCCAACGACTCTGCCTCTGTCTGGAGAGGGCTCAAGGCTATCACCAATTACAAGCCTAGAGCCCCCCCACTCTGTCAATGACCTACATCTGGCCAACAGCCTAAACGACTATTACTGTCGTTTTGAAAGACAATGGAACAGACCTGACCCCCCCATCACTATCAACGATCACCCTGGCCAACAGCCGCATCCCCTCCCCCACTGTCTCATCTGGTCCTTCACGGCCCCACACCTCAGCGGCACCCCCCCTCCCCAGGTCTCTCCTTATCAAAGAAAGAGAGGTCCAATCCAATCTTTATTTGTTGAGCACTTTACCACAACCGCAGTCGACCAAAGTGCTGTACAGGCGAACAAATAAAAAGAACAAACATTATAGATAAAAGACAAAATGGCTCAAATATTAGAGGTGAGGAGTCTCTTCCAACGACTCAACCACCGCAAGGCTGCAGGCCCAGACTCCGTCTCACCTTGAAGCATTGCACCAACCAGCTTGCTCCGGTGTTCACTCACATCTTCAACTGGAGACCTGTCACGAACCAGCGTGCTTCAAGACTTCAGCCATCGTCCCAGTCCCCAAGAAGACAATGATCACAGGACTTAAACATGGCACTACACTTTGTCCTCCAGCACCTGGACTCCCCAGGATCCTTTGTCAGGATTCTGTTTATGGACTTCATCTCTGCTTTCAATACAATCGTCCCAGTGCCCGTGTGCAGGTGGATTACGGACTTCCTGACAGTCAGCAGTTCGTGAGATGCAGCAGGAACAACCTAGAGCTCGTCGCTCTCAATACAGTGAAGATGATAGTGGACTTCAGGAAAGACCCTCCTGCCATCCCCCCAGTCATCATCTGTGACACTCCAGTGACCCCTGTAGAGTCCTTCCGCTTCCTAGGCACCACCATCTCCCGGGAGCTCAAATGGGAGCAGAACATCAGCTCCCTCACCAAGAAGGCTCAGCAGTGGATGTATTTCTTGTGTCAGCTGAAGAAGTTTCACCTCCCTGTGAAGATGCTGGTGAACTTTTACACTGCCACCATTCAGTCCATCCTCACATCCATGACAGTGTTGTTTGCTGCAGCCATGGCCAGGGACAAGGCCAAGCTGCAGCGTGCCATCAGCTCTGCGGAGAAGGTGATTGGCTGCAGCCTCCCACACCTCCAGGAACTGTTCCACATAAGGATTCTAGACTTGTAGCCAGGATTGCTGCTGACCCCTCTCATCCCGACCACGAACTGTTCCAGATCCCCTCCTGCAAGAGGCTATGGTCCATCTGGACCAGGACCTCACGCCACAAAAACAGCCTCTTTTCAACTGCAGTCAGCCTCATGAACAATGGGCGCATATGCGACCAAAATGGTCGCAATTTCGAGCCCTGATCAAATTATCCCATTTAATCCCACTGGTCACAAGAGACCAAAATTATTTTTTTCATTTATGAGACTATAAAATGTTACCAGATGATCCATTCATGCATTTCCAGCAATCATTGAAAAAGTTAAAGAGTCCCAAAGACACTTGTGCAGTGTCACATGTTCACTTAAAATTGTCACATGACCAGAGCTGTTTACTTCCTGTATGCACCAAGAGGAGAGAATGGCAGACTCAAGAGCCCAAAAGAAAAGGTTAGTAAAGTATCTTAACATAAAGATAAGACTTTGATTTTTGGTACACATCTTGTTTAAGGTGTCTAGTGTTGGTGTAAGTCATTGCAATTATTCAAATGTGTTCAGTGTGATCATAAAATTAACAAATATGTCAACGGCAACAATAGTGACCGGTGGGATAATACATTGCATATATACAAATACTAATTAGGTATGTTAAAATGGAAATTTATCTGAATTGACTTATATACAGCACTAACTAATTAGTCAAAGACCACCCCCCCCCCCACCATGGGAGGGGGGTGGGTGGGAAGGGGGTGGGGAGGGCTAATGCTCACACACATTTTTTCACATTTTTCTCTTTCTCTCCTGTTATCTGTCAGTTTGACCTTGGCTCAAAAACTAGATATGTTGGATGAAGATGAGCCCCCAGGAAAGACATGCAACATTGCACTGATACCTCAAAGTGAGAAAGAGGCTGTCCTAACTGATTGTGATAGCGATGGGTCAGACATGGGCTATGAGGGGCAAAGAGGCCATTTGCCAGCCAGGCTACTGAACGTAAATGCTGAACTTCTGCAAGTAGATGACGGTGACCTCATCACCACACCCCTTTCTCCCATCCATCATACCGGCCCTCCAACACCACAGCATAAAAATGAGAGCCAGCCAGAAGACTCAGCAGCCACTAGCTGCCAGAGGAGCCAGTCCGAAGACTCAAGGGTCTCTAGCCACTGGAGAGGGCAGCCAGAAGAGCCAAGAGCAAAGCTTGTTGCAGTCAAAAATAAAGATAGAGCGTTCAAACGCTCAGAGGCCTACCAAAACAGGCATTCCAGAACACATAGTATACAGCCCAAATGCTGCAGAATGTGGGAAACAAAACAACCCCCACCCAATGGATCTTTTCCTACTGATTTATCCCCCCATCCTGAGAGAAATTACTATTGAAATGTCCAACCTCTACTCTACCCAGACCAAGGGCAAGTATCTGAATCTGAGTATGGATGAGCTTCTCACCTTCTATGGGATCCTCCTCACAAGTGGATACAACACTGTACCAAGGAGACACATGTACTGGTCAACTGACAGTGATGTACACAATGAGATGATTTCAGATGCGATGCGGAGAAATCGCTTTGATGACGACGTCATGGCCTCAGTTCATGTGGTTGACAACACAAAGATCACTGCTGACCCATTCTTTAAGGTTAGACCAATCTTCTCTGAGCTCAATCAGTCGTACAAAGTCATGCAATTTCAGGAATGTCTGTCAGTGGATGAGAGCATGATCCCATACTATGGCCAACATGGATGTAAACAATTCATCAGGGCTAAACCAATTTGTTTTGGCTACAAGCTATGGAGCCTTGTCTCATTCAGTGGAGACATGTACCACATGGAGCCATATGCTGGATTGCACACTCTCCTCCTTTTGGGTTTCTGACAAAATGGCACCTTGAACAATTTAGTTTAATTAGCCCTGCTGTAGGATGACTAATTTATTATGCATACTTTGAATGGTTGTACAACACATTATCCCACCAGTCACAATTGTGACCGATCATAAAACACACATTTTCACCTACTTTTCCATGAAAATTTCAAAAAAGCATGATTGATTATTTCAAAGGGTTACTAATTGGGTTGAGCCGGATACTCGTTTCATACAAGTATCCGGTACGGATAATGCATTTTGACGAGTACGAATACGAATAAAGCCCGTTAATACTCGTGATCGGACTGAAGGAAAATCAGCCGGACTGTTTTCACGCTCTGTGATTGGCCAGTCACAAAAAGTTCCCGCCCCTCCCTACAGACTGCAGTTAGAGCGGAGTTTCCCTGTCCCACTCTCTGTCTCCAGTACACGCAGTTACTGATCTCTCTGTTCGTGGCTTCGCTGTTGCTCACGTCCTTATTAGATTTTCTTCAGTTTGCCTCTATTTTGGTGTTTGGTTATAAGGTGAACTTTCTGTTTTTTTTGTTGCACGTACGTGTGCATTTAACCACCGCCTCGGGGGTTAAAGTCTTTTTTTTTTTTTTACCTGTTCTAAACTCTGTTCAAATTAATAATGTCTATATTTAATATTTTAACTGAGACATAGCGCATGCACACATACACACAAACACACACACACACCATAATCAATATTGTTTAACATTATGTGGGGGAAAACATGGCAATAGCATTTGGTACTAAAAATAAATAATTGAAAAAAAAGTACAAGAAAAAAATTAAAATGAAAAAGAAGAAACATTTTTTTTTAAAGTTTTGTTGAGTATGACAATTCTTGTTCATGCATACTTTGTAATTAATTACTTTTTTTATTGCATGTACTTCATTAATGCACTTTGTGTTTACTCGTTCTATATATAGTTCCTTTACTATTGTGATCAAAAGCGTTGGATCTCAATTCTGAGGCTCTTCGGTAAATATTCATTCATAGACTTAAGAATATTCATGTTCTGACTAAAAAACTTGTTCTGTAAATAGTTCTCTTACTTTTGTGATCAAAAACATTTATTTGAATTTCAATTTTGAGGCTGTTCTGTAAATAGTTTTAAAATAAGCAAAAATACAACAACTTGTGATAAATCCATATAAATTTTAGACTTAAAACAATGTAGTGATTTAAGCCCCACCCATTTCCGGTCAAACCACACCCACTTCCGGTTTAAGCCCCACCCATTCCGAATACAGATACGGATACAGATAATCTAGTTGGTTGAACAGATACAGATAGTGATGTACTCGCTCATCCCTAGTTACTAATGACACATGATTTGGATATTTTTATGTCTGGAAAAAATTTGGGAATAAATGGGTTAATACCATTGAAAGGCCAAACACGGTGAAGACATCTGTGAGGCTATGCTGAAGTTTTTAAATGGCAATGGAATAAACACCAATCACCTGATTTCAGTGGCTACAAAAGCAAACAAAAGCATGTCAACGAGAGATCGGATCCATACCTGCAGAGATGCTTACCTTCCACGAAAGACAAGTGCAACTGGCTTGTAATGTGTAGGTTTAACAAAGAATGTGTCATTCTTGCTTTACTCGTTACTCTTGCTTCTGTGTGATTGGTTGTAAAACTTTTGCTGACAAAACCTCAGGATCTTATTTGCGGTCACACACTGGAAGGACGTACAGACTGAACCAAGAAAATGTCAACACCCATTCTGTAGTATATTGTACCATAGTATATGTATTTTCTCAGCTGTTCACAGAAATCATATAAAAACAACAGTTTAAATAGGTCAATTTTTTTCCTTCCATATCAGCACATAATTCTAGTTTTAAGGACTGCAGGCTCCAAATTATTCAACTCCCTGATCGTCGTCCTACACTACTTGTTCAAAGACTGGACCAAATGTTAAATAATTTAATTTAATGTGTTAATCCTTGCTTGCTATATCGTAGCCATGTATATAGGAAATTGATTTATGACTAGTGATTCTTGCAGGGTTCAATAAAGCAATTGGATATATAGATTACATGTTCATGAATGTCTATGTAATATAAATGTATACACATGTATTTGTGTGTGTGAGTTACATAGTAGGAAACTTATTCTTTGCTCCCTACCTGAGTTCGGGGGGCAGACACCATCTCATTATTTAAGACTAGACTTAAAACTTTTCTTTTTCATAAATTTTATAATTAATGCAAACTTAGGTTACTACGCTTATTTTCATATAGACCTGCACTGCTGGAGACTCAACATCCAGACTCACTGAGTTCCTCTCTCCTCCTCCTTCTCTCCAACCATCTCTGTTACTCCTCCTCTTCTCTGATCTCACTCTCCAAGTCTCCAATCACACCCTACTAACTAAACTTCTTCCCTGGAGTCTCTGTGCTCTATGTCCTCACAGGTTTTTTTTCAGATTCACCCCTCATCCACCCATCTGCTATGGACCTGCTCTTCCCATCCCACCAGTACCACCCCTAACCTGATCATCGGCTGGGGTCCGGCTTCCTTCTTCCTCCGCGCCCCCATACTGTTCCACCCCTCATCCACCCATCCACTGTGGACCATCTGCTGTGGACCTGCACCTCCCATCCACCAGTATCACCCCTCATCTAACCATCGACTGGGGTCCTGCTGCCTCTCTTCTTTTGTGTCATCTTACTGTTCCACCCCTCATCCGCCCATCCGCTGTGGACCTTCCTCTGTGGACCTGCACCTCCGACCCCACCAGTATCACCCCCATCTCTCCATGTGCTGTGGACCTTCTCCTCCAAGCCCACCAGTACCACCCCTCAACTATCCATTGGCTGGGGTCCTGCTTCCTTTCTTCCTCCGTGCCGCCATACAGTCATCCACGCAGCTGTAATTGTGCCTTGACTTTAACAACCTTAACCATATTGACACTGTCTCTATCTGGCCTATCTGTCACTCTCTCTCTGTCTCTCTCTCTCCGACCCTGTTCTTATCTTCCTTTGATTTCTTTTCCACCCAACCAGTCGAGGCGGATGGCCGCCCAAAAGAGTCTGTGTCCTGCCCGGAGTTTCTTCCTCATCGAGGGAGTTTTTCCCCGCCACTGTCGCTTATGCTCTGGAGGGTTCAGTTGGGTTTCTCTGTCTGTTAAAGCGCTTTGAAATATCTGCTGCCATGATTAAGCACTATATAAATAAAACTTGATTGATTGATTGATTTATAATAGCTGACCTATGTAATGCAGTGTTTTGTTTATACCTATATACACATATATTTGTCTAGTAATACTTCTGTCTTTGTTCAAAGACAGAAGTATTACTGAAGAACACCTGGAACAGGCTATTGGATTATTTGACACAACTTGTTGGAATATTGATCCAGCCTATTGGATTTTTATTATTATATCCTTAGTGGAGTGTTTACATTTTATTATTAGATTATTAATACATGATTGGTGGGTTAATATTATTTTTATAAATCAGATGTATCAGGACAAGGACTCTTGGGAATCATTTTTCACCAATACAACCGTGTCCCGTCGGAAGACTTTGGGGGTCAACACCCTGACTCTAATCTCGCATATGCCTCAGATTTCTTTGACAGCGTGAGAGACAGACGGTATGACTTTGGGGCAGCGTTTGATGGTGATGGGGAGCGCATAGTTTTATACATCCCTGTCTTTAGATTGTTAGCTATATTGATATTTGTTACTGACACAAACATTTCACATTATCATCATGAAAGCTGAATTTAAGGCATGGATTTATAACCTCTCTCTAGCCCTCTAGGACTGTAACGTGATTCTCGAAAAGAACAGATTGTTTGTCAGCCCGCATAACTCTGTGGCTCTGATTGCGGACAACATTTTTTACAACCCATATTTCCAGCACACAGGGTGACAGACTTTTCCTGCAGCATTCCCACAAGCACTGCCTTAGACGGGTAAAAAATACTTGTCTGTCATGTCACGGCCAGAACAAACCAGTTCTTTACGTTTACCCTCATCAAACATATACGGTAAAAGCTTTGGTGTAAAATGGATTGTTAAAAAAGATTATACATGCCAAAGTACGTGTTATAAAAAAATAAATGTTCTAGTTTCAAATATTGATTGTGCTTTCTTGCAATACTCTCATGTCTTCTTTCCTGCTGAGTAGTGAAGCCAACAAACATACAATTATATCAAACTCCCACTAAGTGGAAGTTCTTTGGAAATCTAATGAACGCAGACAGGCTTTCTCTGTATGGAGAGGAAAGCTTTGGTTCAGGTGCAGCATCTCTGCCAGAAGTTATTTTATCAAAACATGTTGAATTTTAACTAGAATAACAAAGAGAGTAAGATTCTGATGATGTTTCTTTTTTTTAATAATGGTGGGAAATGTAATTACAAATTTGTATCAGGTGGAGACCATATTCAAGAGAAGGATGGGCTTTGGGTTCTGCTGGCATGGCTCTCCATCCTGGCCACCAGAGGATATTCTTTAGTACCAGTGGATAAAACATGGATGAAACAACTTCACCAGGTGAGGAGTAGACATACCTGTGCACCATCATAGGTGAAAAAATAAAAATAGAAATGTAAATTGCAAGGAAGCAGTGTTTGAAAAATTGGCAATGACAAAAACCTTCACATTATTATAGTGCTAGAAAGCACTATGATAATGTGAAGGTTTTTGTATACATACAGAAACTTCCTGACACCTAGTGGGTACATATGTGACATTACATAATCTCTAATTTTTTTTACACAAAAGACATATTTTGTGTTTGTCTGTACAAGAGAATGTACAGATAGACAAACAAACACGCAAACAAGGTACATATTCTGTCGTTACTTCACAGAGTAGGTAATGTTTTTATGTTTTTTTAAATTATTTTTGAACATTTATTCCTCTACTCTAATGGGCAATGCCTAAAATGTTTTAATAATAGTATTTGAACACATTCCCATACAGTCTGTCACACATCAAAATGTGATCTGGATCCAAGGGACATTTTTGATCTGGTAATCTATAGAGCTTGAATTTATGGAACTCACTGAAAATTTTCTGTTGTTTTTATAAAATAGTAAAGATACAGATCTGGAACCAAGATTAAATTGTAGATTGAACTAATCTGATCTAGAACTTGAAGAAAACCTTGCCTAGCCTAGCCTATCCCATCGGCGGTTCGTTGGTGTCATGTGGTGACACAGAGAACTGCAGTGTCGATGCAGTTAAAAGTAAATTTTATAGCGGTATGGCTCTTGTGGCACTGTTGCACAGTGGGTAGCACCTCACAGCAAGAAGGTTCCAGGTCTGAGTCCTTTCTGTGTGGAGTTCGTACATTCTCCCCTTGGGTTCTCTCCAAGTTCTCAGAGTTTCTCCCACCTCAAAAAAAACATGCAATTTAGGTGAATGTATCACTCTAAATTGACCATAGGTGACAGTGTTTGTGTGTGAGTGATTGTTTGTCTTTCGAGTGGCCCAGATGTGCTGGTGACACATCTGGGTAGTACCCCGACTCTCGCCCGTTGCTAGCTGGGATAGGCTCTAGAAGACCCCTAAACTGTAAGACGGATAAGTGGTTTGAGAGGAGTGAAAGAAGCCATCCATGTCAAAATGGAGAAGCCATCTCTGAATGGGGGGGGGGGGGGTCTGCGACATCACCTCCCTAAAAGAATGTCTCAGCAGATGAAACCAGGTGATGGTCTCATTCTAATGACCCTCATCAGTAAACAAAGGCTCGCTGAAACTCGCATTTCAACGACCCCCTTTAGTTCCCGATGGCGCCCGATGAACCATCGTTGAGGAGCCAGACGGGTTTCAGATATGGTCGTTGGAATGTGAATAGCACTGACCACACCCCACAGGGTTAATAAACAGGGACAAGACCAGACACCTTCAGAACTGAAGAAGCTACTTGGATGAGAGATGAAACGTCTTCAAGAAACTTTCTTAACGTCCAGTGGATTGATTGAAACATCTTTGGATAACCATGACCCAATAACTGCGAACCAAGACAATGATGTGGGGTACACTTGGATTCTCTGTGCCCATATAAATCATTTTGAGCATGTTTGTGACTGTTTTGTTCTATGTTGCTGCAGATATGGACCAGTGTCTAAGCTGTGACACAAACTCAGAGTGGTCTACTGCAGGCAGCTCCAGCTGCCTACCAAAAGCCCTTCTCTTCTTCTGCTGGTAGGATGGCTTTGCTGTGGTGCTCCTGACATTTTGTGCCCTGGGCATCCTTCTGGCAGTGCTGGTATCAGCTGTTTCTATATCAGCGCAACACTCCTATAGTGAAGGCTGCTGGAGGACCTCTGAGTCAGGCAATCCTTTTCTCTCTGATCATTAGTTACTGTATATCAGTGCAGTAATGTTTGTTGGTCGGCCTAACCGTATCCAGTGTAAAGCTCGACAGGTGCTCTTTAGCTTGAGCTTTACTCTTTGTGTCTCCTGCATTCTGGTCAAGACGCTCCAGATCCTACTAGCCTTCCAGTTTAACCCTGAGCTGCAGGAGGCTCTAAAGAAGCTCTACCAGCCCTACATCATTATCACTATATGTGTGGCCTTACAGCACCGTTGGAAATTAACTTTTTTTCTTGGTTGCTCTGGTGCTTCCAAATTTAGAAGTTGGTAGCACCAGCAAAGACTTTAGGAGCACCTACCCAAAAGCAAGGCAGTGATGGAGTGACAGAGACCATCTCCGTGCCTCTCTCCCTCGCCCAGGAGAGCAGCCACAGCTGCGCTCTCATTGGTTCCAGACAGGACCGCGGTCCTGCTCAGACTGTTTCACGCACATTCACCGGCAGGTCCACATCACGTGTCCGCATCAAACAACCTGTCGCGGTAGTGCATTCGAGGGTGCACACTCGGCGCCTACGCGTTTTCCCCACATCCACACAAAACTGTATGAGAAACGCTCACCCTAGGATGCTGCGTTGGTCCGCCTCTGGGTCAGGGGCCAAACCGAGGCACTACCTGGGTGTGGTTTAAATAGCGCATTGTGGATCATCAAGGATTACTGTTGAATAGGGTTGTGCAGAGAGGTGGTCTCCCTGTTGGTATTGCAGATAGAGCCGGGCTTGAACAATTGTTACGTGGTGCCATAAACTCTGATCTGATGGTAGTGAACCTTCGGTTGAGAGAGAAGTGAGCAAAGCCCCCAAGCTTTCTTCAGCTGTGAAGGAGATACGCACAGAAGAGGAATTTGAGGTGTCAAGTAAAAAGATTACTCCTGTTATACCAAGTGCAAATGTAAAACAGAATGTAGAGGTCTGACATTAAAGCACTTAAAAACATTATTGCTGCTGTCATGTCTACACCAGCACAAGACACGTCAGCCAGCATTGCAAAAACTTCCCCCAATGTAGTGCACAGTGAGCGTAGTTCTGATAGGGAAATTGCAGCTTTGAAAAAACAACTGAAGCGGTTACAACAGAAAGTTGCAAATAATGTTGTTGAACCGCAAGTTGCTGTTTCAGCTGAGAACACCTCAAGACCAGTAGCCAGATCCCCGGAACGATCTTTCAAAATGTTGGAAGAACATTTTTGCTATCGATATGGGGAGAATGGGCATTTTGCAGGGAAGTGTAAAAGCCCAGAAAACCCTGCTAAAGTTATTAAGAGACTTATTCAGGCGCTAAAGCTGTCAAAGAACAATCAGCCATCAGGCGATGCCACATCTAATACAGCCAGTTGAGTCATTAAGACAAGTTTGGCTGACATGTCTGAAAATGTCCATATTCCTGATGGGTTGGTTGGGCCCCCTGGCCTGATGCAGCTGAAAGTTAATGGTCAGCCCTGTACTGCATTATTAGATAGTGGCTCTCAGGTGACTATAATTTTTGAGCCCTGGTACTAGAAATACTTGTCTGATGTTCCCATTCAACCTATATCTGGTCTTTTCCTGTGTGGTTTAAGTGAGTCTGGAACAAGCTACCCTTACCGTGGTTATGTGGTAGTTGATATGGAGTATCCAGCTGAGGTCTTGGGTACCCCACAGACTCCAACTGTTTTAGCTTTAATATGTCCTAATTCCAGAACTGACGATAAAACATCTGTTATTGTGGGCACCAGTGCTAGCCATGTTAGACATCTGGTTAGCCAGTGCAAAGACAAGGGCATTGGTGTCACCAGAACACTAGGCCTTTGTGTTTGTGTAAAAGAAAATCAACCTGCACACAAGGGTGTTGCTGTTCAGGATTAGGAGAGGAGGGTCCGGCTGATTGTCGAATCTCAGTGTGAGGAGGAACAATGTGAGTTCCGTCCTGGTCGTGGAACAACGGACCAGCTTTTTACCAACGCAGGGATCCTCCAGGGGGCTCTACATGTGTTTTGTGGATTTGGAGAAGGCGTAAGATCGGATCCGCAGGGATACACTGTGTGAGGTACTGAGGGAGTATGGGGTGAGGGGGCCTCTCTTCATGGCCATCCAATCCCTGTATGCCCAAAGTGAGAGCTGCGTTCGGGTTCTCGGCAGTAAGTCGGACTTGTTCCAAGTAGCTATTGTCCTTCACCAG
This sequence comes from Antennarius maculatus, assembly GCA_013358685.1. NCBI lineage: Eukaryota > Metazoa > Chordata > Actinopteri > Lophiiformes > Antennariidae > Antennarius > Antennarius maculatus. The sequence goes on from JABVMC010000029.1 coordinate 115,250, forward strand.
GGCTGCGCTTTATCACCAATTCTGTTTGTGATTTTCATGGACAGGATATGGAGACGTAGTTGTGGTGAGGAGGGTTTACAGTTTGGTGGGCTGAGGATTGCATCGCTGCTTTTTGCAGATGATGTGGACCTGTTTGCGTCATCAGCCTGTGACCTGCAGCACTCACTGGTCCGGTTTGCAGCCAAGTGTGAAGCATCGGAGATGAGGATAAGCACCTCCAAATCTGAGGCCATGTCCTCAGCAGGAAGCGGGAGGACTGCCTTCTCCGTGTGGGGAATGAGGTCCTTCCACAAGTGAAGGAGTTTAAGTACCTTGGGGTCTTGTTCACGAGTGAGGGAACAATGGAGAATGAGATTGCACGGAGATCACGGTTACAAACAGTGGAAATGGGTTTTCTCAGGCGGATAGCTGGTGTCTCCCTCAGAGATAGGGTGAGAAACACTGCTGTTCGCGAGGGGCTCAGAGTAGAGCCGCTGCTCCTTCGGGGAGCCTCCCTAGGGAGATGTTCCTGGCACGTCCAGCTGAGAGGAGACCTCAGGACAGACCCGGGACCAGGTGGAGGGATTATATCTCAACACTGGCCTGGGAACGCCTTGTGAGCCCCCAGTCAGAGCTGGTGGATGTGGGGGACAAGGGAAGTTTGGGAGTCCTTGTTGAAGCTGCTGCCCCCGCGACCTGAGATAAATGGTGGTGGAAGATGAATGGATGGATGGAAATTACAGGAGGGTTTTTTTCTGAACCATTGCTTCGGAGCTTGCTTCAAATAGGGAAAAACCATGTGACTGATGACGTTAGAACCCGTCAAGTGGTTCAGTCACCAGTTGAACCAGATCAATGGGGGGGGGATTTGAAACACCAACAGGTCCCAGATGTGTCACAATGGATGAAACAGTGTGGTGCACTGCCTATCAGGTCAATACCATTTGGATTGATCCGATTAGTGTTCTGATTATTGACAGTTTGTGTCATACTTGTTTTACCATGTATCCAATCATAAATAGATCACAAGTCTGGGAGCATTTTGAAGTGGTGCCGCTAAACAAAGTAGATTTTATTTTCTAAGAAACTTATCTTTCAAGCTATATTGTTCACACAGTAGGAGAGAGGAAACCGCACACATCATTTTTAATTGCGGGTGAAGCGTTTTGTTTGTTCTCAGAACCTGGCGTGCAGTAACAACATGTGGTCAATGTTGTGACGTTACCAAACTAAACATGAGAATGAAGCCGGTGGTGTTGCTGTGATGACGTCTCCATCAGGCGAGTCGTCAAGTTTGCTGTTCCAGAAAATATTAAGAATGATTTGCATCTTTAACTGTTTATGAGCAATGAGTCTAAGTGTAGAATGACCATGAAACTAATTTCATATCACAAACATAACAGTTTGCCTGCATTCTAAATTTAAATCTTTACACTGTAACCTTATCCTTATTCTGTATTTTCTAAAACTGCCTGCCTAGATGGAAGGGTGCTTAGAAGAATTGGGACACTGAGAGGACTGAGGAGAGTAGACAGGAGTACAGGGAGATGCAGCGTAAGGTGAAGGTAGAGGTAGGAAAGGCCAAACAAGGAGCTTATTATGACTTGTATGCTAGGCTGGACAGTAAGGAGGGAGAGACTGATCTATACTGGTTGGCAAGACAGAGAGATAGAGATGGGAAGGACGTGCAGCAGGTTAGGGTGATTAAGGATAGGGATGGAAGTCTATTGACAGGTGCCGGTAGTGTGATGGGAAGATGGAAAGAGTACTTTGATGAGTTGATAAATGAGGAAAATGAGAGAGAACAAAGACTAGAAGAGGTGGCTGTTGTGGACCAGGAAGTAGCAAAGATTAGTCAGGATGAAGTGAGGAGGGCATTGAAGAGGTTGAAGAGCGGAAGGCAGTCGGTCCTGATGATATACCTGTGGAGGTATGGAAGTGTCTAGGAGAGGTGGCAGTAGAGTTTCTGACTGGGTTGTTCAACAGGATCTTAGATAGTGAGAAGATGCCTGAGGAATGGAAGAAGTGTGCTGGTGCCCATTTTTAGGAACAAGGAAGATGTGCAGAGTTAAGGCAAATACAGAGGAATAAAGCTGATGAGCCATACAATGAAGTTATGGGAAAGAGTAGTTGAAGCTAGACTAAGGGCAGAAGTGAGCATTTGTGAGCTGCAGTATGATTCCTTGCCAAAAAACAGCAGTAAAGATGCTTTGAGGATGTTGATAGAGAAGTACAGAGAGGGCCAGAGGGAACTGCATTGTGTTTTTGTAGATCTGGAGAAAGTTTATGACAGGGTTTCCAGAGAGGAAGATGTTTGCAGATGACATTGTGATCTGCAGTGAGAGTAGGGACCAGGTGGAGGAGAAGCTAGAAAGGTGGAGGTTTGTCCTGGAAAGGAGAGGAATGAAGTTTAGCCGCAGACAGAGTACATGTGTGTGAATGAGAGGGACCCAAGTGGAAGAGTGAGGTTACAGGGAGAAGAGATCAAGAAGGTGGAGGATTTTAAGTACTTAGGGTCAACAGTCCAGAGCAATGGAGAGTACGCTGGGTCAACGGGTCTGGTTTCACCACGTGATCTCATTCTACATGCTGAATTGAAGAAGCTGGCTCCTTGGTTCGTGGGAACATTCCCCGTCTCCAAGATTATCAACTAGCATTGGTGCACGGTCTGCTGAAAATTTCAGAAGCGCTTGCGTGTCTCAATACACTGTTGTCTCATTTACCTGCGACTGGCCGGGAGGAGCTTAAGGGTTTTTCAGGAGTTTCCGTCTCTATTTGGGGATACACCGAGTTGTACTCATTTAATTGAACACAACATTGACATTGGCGAGGCAAAACCAATAAAACAGAGGTTTTACAGGGTGAACGCAGAGAAGCGTCAATATTTGGAAGCCGAGGTTAATTACATGTTAACAAATGGTATCTCGGAGCCAGGTGCGTCTAGTTGGTCTTCACCTTGTATTTTGGCTCCTAAATCAGATGGTACATTTCGTTTTTGTTCAGATTTTCGTGAAGTGTACTTGCGTACTTGCCAGCAGTGTAGCAGAAATGTTGCATTTGTAGAACCTTAATTGTTATCAACAATAACTCATGAATGTGATATGTAAAGAGCATTATATCGTCACCAACAATATGATGGTGTGGTGTAAACAGCTGCTCTCAGAGTGACCGGAAGGCTCTGTTTGTAACGTCCGCTTTTTGCCAACCGGCACCCATGGCCTTTGGGTCGGTCGGTCGGTCGTTCGGTCTGACTGACTGACTGACGCGATAGCGCAAATGTTAAACAGTCGCCTGCCACCAACCCGTAGTGACAGAATACCCTAACCCAGATGCATTCCGGGTTGTTACTTGATTCTGTGGACCATCAAAGTAAAGGTCAGGACGGCACGTGAGTGCCCTGCCTCTGACAATATAGCAGTATTGCTTCTCAGTCTTATTTGGCTAAAAATGCGGTCGCTAATGTATGGAAGGAGTTTTTCAAATTCATCAGACTAGTTCCTGGCTCTCTGGGAGTAAATTGTCTTGCTTGTTTTGTTTGATTTTGCTGGTTTTGCACTTTTTCTTGCTCTTTAGGTGCACTTATTCCAAAGGTAAGTTGTTCTTTTACCCGAATTTATTGATTTTTCGTTTTTAGTGGTGCCTCCGTCTGCCACACTGACTGACGGTGAGTGTCTCTCAGCCACAGGTGATAGCGCAAATGTTGAACAGGTGCCGGCCGCCGACCCAGAGTCACAGAATACCCTAACCCAGACGCATTCCGGGTCGTTACTCGATTCTGTGGACAATCAAAGTAAAGGTCAGGGCGGCATGTAAGTCCCTTGCCTCTGACAATATTGCAGTATCGCTTCTCGGCCTTTTGGCTAAGACTGTGGTCGTCCCGTTAAGCAGTACTTTTTCATAATCTGTTGAATTAGTTCCTGGCTTTGTGGGAGTATATTGTCTTACACTTTTTTGTTTGATATAAAATTACTGTTTTGCACTTTTATCTCTTTGCACTTTAGGTCCACTTGTTTGAAGGCAAGTTGTTTTTTTACTCTAATTTATTGATTTTTAGCGTTTTAAGAGTAACTTATTGCTATTTATTTAGTTGTTAGTGGTGCCTCTAGCCATGTCGGCTGCACCGGCCGACATGCGGAGGCACCACAGTGTCCGTTTTAAATTTAAGGACAAGGATGGTAAGCTCATGGGAATGTCAAGGTTGGACTTCTCCCGAAAGCTCATCCAAAGGACTCTTGGCTTTCGACCTGATGATCTGAACTGTATACTTGGACTGCCTTTTAACAAAGGCTTTGACGTAAGTTTTCGCACGGCCCCACTGTTAAATGAATTTTGGGCACGTTATGAAAATACTAAGACCCAGTTCTCTGTTTTTGAAGTTGAGAAACTGACTGACAATGCTGCTAAAACAGTAATTGTCAGGATGTTCAATGAGACCGTTAATGCGGAGGACATTTGTTTGTGGCTGGGCAGATTTTGCACGGTTAAAGGACAGGCTACCAAGGTTAGAGATGAGGATGGTATCTGGAATTGTGCCTGGAGGGTCCCCATCCAACAATGGCAGGACCCTCTGGGCTTCCAGGGTCTGAAATCTCTGCCTTCAATGATAGTCCTGGGAAATAACCGGGGCTACATACATTACCAAGGCTAGCCCAAGCTATGCCACAAGTGTGGCAAGCATGGGCACCTGGCCGAAGCATGCCACCAAATCATTTGTGGCAAGTGTAGAGAAATTGATCATTCTTTTGAAGAATGTACCAATGGCAGGAAGTGCAATCTCTGTGGAGCAAACACCCATCTCTTCGGAGACTGCCCTCTTTCTGTCGCCAACAAACTAAAAGCCAAGAAAACACAGGACAATGAAGCCAATCAAGCGAAAAGTGGCTGCACAGGTGCAGCAAATGTGCTAAATGAAGAGGCGGGGCTGGGAGATTCCATGGTTGGAGAACAGCCCGGTGAGGCGGGACAAGGGGAGGAGCCTGACCTCCCCACCACAGAAGGAGCCGAGGAGTCAGGTGGGCGGAGCCAGGAATCTGGTGCAGCTGGACTCACTTCCCCTGATGAGGACTCCACTGAGAGTCTCATCACAGTGGAGGAAGATGAGTCCAGCGATAACCCCCTCCCCGACGCCCAGCCCAGCAATAAGAGGACTGCGTCTGAACTGTCCAGCTCTGAGGCTGAAGAAGCCTCAGAGAAGAGGGGGAGAGCAGAGTCTGACTCTCACAGCCCACCTGTGGAGCCGGACAAAGCCTCCCCCCCGGTTAACCTAACCAGTGCTCTTTTTTTTAAATATAGCAATCAACTCCGTTGGAGAGACGTGCAAATATCGGAGGTCAGAATCTCAAGACTCACCTCCAGACTGTGTGGAGATAGTGAAGTGAGATTCTTTCACATCACCAAATGATCCTGTGTAGCGCTTAGCCTTTTAATTATTTATTGTCTTTTAAAAACATTGTACCTGTCCTTTTAAAACATACTCATGACTCTCACCTTCTCGACCATCAATGTGAGAAGTGTGAAGTCGCGAGTTAGAGCCCAGAGTGTTTTATCGTGTCTGAACACTTTTAAGTCAGATGTGTTTTTACTACAAGAATGTGGCCTACCGTTTTTTAAAAAGTACACACAGTGGGAGGAAACCTGGCCACAAGCATCAATATGGAGTGGATCCAACGAAAATAAAAATGATGGAGTGGCCATTTTAATAAAAAACCCTCAGGTTCTGGTGAAGGGCAGCACTGTGGTGAAAGATGGTAGGGCACTTTTAGCACATTTGACTTTTATGGGGCATGATTTTAACCTTTTAAACATATATGGTTTTAACGACAAAAATGACAGGTATGACCTTTTAGAAGACCTGCAGTCCCACATGCTAGGCAGGGCACCATTAGTTGTAGGGGGTGATTTTAACTGTGTTTTGAATAAAGAAGATAGGAAGAGGACAGGGGAAGATTTTAAATTGGACAAAACATCAGTTTTATTACAGGGCCTATGCAAAGATTTTAGACTGACTGACTGTTTTAAAACCATGCATCCCAGAGAGGAGGGCTTCACCTGGTTCAGTGGTGACGGCACCAAAGCCTCTCGCATAGATTATATTTTTACACGCAGTTGGGTGCCGACCGATGCTAGATTAACCCCTGTCTTTTTCTCAGATCACCTCATGCTGTCCTGCACACTGTCACTTCCTTCACGTGTGACGGTAGGGAGAGGTCTGTGGAAACTCAACTGCTCCCTTTTAGAAGATAGGGAGTTAGTTAGTCAGTTCCGGGAGCAGTACAAAGAGTGGCAGACCCTCCAAGACTTTTACGATACACGAGCGCACTGGTGGGAAATGGTGAAGGAGAGGACCCAGACTTTCTTTAGGCAGGCAGGTAAGAAAAAGAAAGATAGGGAAAACAGACGCATGATGGGGCTGCAGAAGAGACTACAGTGCTATTTTATGTTAGCTCAGCAAGGGATTGATTTTAACAGTGAAATTAAAAGCATTAAACAAGAAATGTAGCTTCTAGCAGGGATAAAAAGTAAAGGTGTGATTTTAAGAAGCAGGGAAAAGGAAACAGAACAAGGAGAAAAGTGCACACGCTATTTTTTTAGAAAGATTATAAATAAAGGGGGGACTATTTTAAAACTAAAAGATGAAAACGGATGCACTTTAGATAAAACTGGGGAGATAAAAGACTACATAGAATGCTTTTATTCCAACCTATATAAAGAAAAACCTGTTTTTAATGACACCTTGAAAGAAGTTTTAAATTCCATTGAATGTCGGGTAACCGAAAATGTGCTTTTATCCCAAAATTTTACAGCCCAAGAGGTAAATAATTGTCTGAATGCCTTTAAGAGAGGGACGTCCCCAGGATAGGACGGACTTCCCTTTGAATTTTATTGGACTTTTTGGGACATTTTAGCACCTGACTTACTGACTGTTTTTATGGAATTTGAGAAGCTAGACTGACTGCCAGATAGTTTCAGGATAGGGATAGTGACTCTACTATACAAGACCAAAGACAAGACCGACTTACGGACTTGGAGACCTATCACGCTCTTAAATTTTGACTGTAAACTTTTTAGTAAAATTTTAGCCAATCGAACGTCTATGGTTTTAGAAGAGCTGATTCACCCGGAGCAAGCCTGTGCCATCCCGGGGAGGAAGATCACTGACAGCCTCGTACTGATCCGAGACACCATCTGTTTGGCGAGGGAGGTGGAATTAGCTTTTACTTCCACAACGGCTTGTGCAATGATGTGACAGTACTAACTTGGCCAAGCTAACGTGCACGAGGCACAGCACGCTGCTCAATGAAATTCTGTCCCAAGATCTCCCAAAGTCCGGACAGCTCATCAAGTTCCCCACCAGAGAAGGGAACGTCCTGGACCACTGCTACTCCACCATCAGCGGTGCGTACCACACTGTTCCCCGCGCTGCACTGGGCCAGTCTGACCACATGTTGGTGCATCTGATTCCTGCCTACAGGCAGAAATTAAAGTTCTGCAAACGTGTTGTGAGGACATCCAAGAAGTGGACCAATGATGCAGAGGGGGAACTTCAGAATTGTTTGGACTGTACGGTTTGGGATGTATTTAGGTCTGCCACCAACAGCCTAGATGAGTACACGGACACTGTGACGTCCTACATCACCTTCTGTGAGGACAGCGTCATCCCAACACGCACCAGGGTTAGCTACAACAACCACAAACCCTGGTTCACAGTGTTACGCCCTCCTCTGATGGTCAGGCCGCTAGCGTCACATGAGACAGCAAGGTTGTAAATGAAGGAGGCAGGACAACCAATGCTACTACTAACAATTATTTACAAATAAACAAAAACGTCTCCACAGGACACAGAGCACAGACGAACATAGACCCCAACCCCCTAAGCTATGCACTGGTCACAAAATAAGAGTCCCAAAAGAAACTAAACCCTTCCAAAAATAACCCCAAAACTAACCCTAGCAAAGCAGGCACCGTAGTGCCCCAAAAATACAAAGTTCGTCCCAGCACTCTAGCTAGTGTGTATAACAGAGGATTGGCTACATGAGGTGGGAAACACAATGTAGACCTGCAGGTTTCTAGCTAAGTTCCCTACCTCTTGGCTCTGGCCCCGTCTAAGGAGAGAAGAAAAAGACAAAATTAGGTTGACATCAAAAAAGGCAAACACATGGTCAAAGAACAAAACTGACAAAACTGTGACAAGGCTGGGAAAACAAGAAAACATACGTCAAATGCAAAAAACAACACAAGCCAAAAATGAGAGCTGCCACCTCTCCCACAAAGCAAACAACTGAACTTATATACAACCCACCGGCCACTTTATTAGGTACATCAGTCCAACTGCACGTTAACATTTAATTTCTAATCAGCCAATCACATGGTGGCAACTCAGTGCATTTAGGCATGTAGACATGGTCAAGACAATCTCCTGCAGTTCAAACCGAGCATCAGTATGGGGAAGAAAGGTGATTTGAGTGACTTTGAACGTGGCATGGTTGTTGGTGCCAGAAGGGCTGGTCTGAGTATTTCAGAAACTGCTGATCTACTGGGATTTTCACGCACAACCATCTCTAGGGTTGACAGAGAATGGTCCGAAAAAGAAAAAAATATCCAGTGAGCGGCAGTTCTGTGGGCTGAAATACCTTGTTGATGCCAGAGGTCAGAGGAGAATGGCCAGACTGGTTCCTGCTGATAGAAAGGCAACAGTGACTCAAATAACCAACCGTTACAACCAAGGTAGGTAGAAGAGCATCTCTGAACGCACAGTACGTCGAACTTTGAGGCAGATGGGCTACAGCAGCAGAAGACCACGCCGGGTGACACTCCTTTCAGCTAAGAACAGGAAACTGAGGCTACAATTTGCACAAGCTCATCGAAATTGGACAATAGAAGATTGGAAAAACGTTGCCTGGTCTGATGAGTCTCGATTTCTGCTGCGACATTCGGATGGTAGGGTCAGAATTTGGCATCAACAACATGAAAGCATGGATCCATCCTGCCTTGTATCAACGGTCCAGGCTGGTGGTGTAATGGTGTTCGGAATATTTTCTTTGGGGCCCTTGGTGCCAATTGAGCATCGTTGCAATGCCACAGCCTACCTGAGTATTGTTGCTGACCATGTCCATCCCTTTATGACCACAATGTACCCAACTTCTGATGGCTACTTTCAGCAGGATAATGTGCCATGTCATAAAGCTGGAATCATCTCAGACTGTTTTCTTGAACATGACAATGAGTTCACTGTACTCCAATGGCCTCCACAGTCACCAGATCTCAATAAAATAGAGCATCTGGGATGTGGTGGAACGGGAGATTCGCATCATGGATGTGCAGCTGACAAATCTGCGCCAACTGTGTGATGCCATCATGTCAATATGGACCAAACTCTCTGAGGAATGCTTCCAGCACCTTGTTGAATCTATGCCACGAAGAATTGAGGCAGTTCTGAAGGCAAAAGGGGGTCCAACCAGTTACTAGCATGGTGTACCTAATAAAGTGGCCGGTGAGTGTAGACCAGGGGAGGGATGATTGGTGATTGCTTGATTGAAGAATAACTGGTTTCAGCTGTGAAGGCCTTTTTTGATCACACAGGTGAAACCTATTGAGAAGGAACTGAGTCGATGAACACAAACACAAACCAAGGAGAAACAACATAAACATCACATACCTCCACCTGTAACAACAGCCACACTCAGAAGGCTCAGGTCAGAGATGGAGGCTGCATTCAGAAGTGGGGACAGAGACAGATTCAAGGAGGCCAAGTACAGATTTGGTAAGGAGGTGAAAAGAGCCAAATCTGCATATGGTAAGAGAATGAAAGAACAATTCTCAGCCAACGACTCTGCCTCTGTCTGGAGAGGGCTCAAGGCTATCACCAATTACAAGCCTAGAGCCTCCCCACTCTGTCAATGACCTACATCTGGCCAACAGCCTTAACGACTATTACTGTCGTTTTGAAAGACAATGGGACAGACCTGACCCCCCCATCACTATCAACGACCAGTCACCGGCCAGCAGCCCCATCCCCTCCCTCACTGTCTCATCTGGACCTTCACAGCCCCACACCTCAGCGCCATCCCCCCTCCCCACACCTCTCCTTATCAAAGAAAGAGAGGTGAGGAGTCTCTTCCAATGACTCAACCACCGCAAGGCTGCAGGCCCAGATTCCGTCTCTTTCTCCATCTTGAAGCATTGCACCAACCAGCTGGCTCCGGTGTTCACTCACATCTTCAACACCTCACTGGACACCACGTACCAGCGTGCTTCAAGACTTCAGCCATCGTCCCAGTCCCCAAGAAGACAATGATCACAGGACTTAAACATGGCACTACACTTTGTCCTCCAGCACCTGGACTCCCCAGGATCCTTTGCCAGGATTCTGTTTGTGAACTTCATCTCTGCTTTCAATACGATCGTCCCAGCTCTGCTCCATGACAAGCTCTCCCAGCTGAACGTATATAACTCCATGTGCAAGTAGATTACTGACTTCCTGACAGAAAGATGGCAGTTCGAGAGGCTGGGGAAGCATGTCTCCGACACCCGGAACCATCAGCACTGGATCCCCTCAAGGCTGAGTTCTTTCCCCTCTGCTCTTCTGCCTGTACACCAACTGCTGCACATTTGGTCACCAGTCTGTCAAACTCCTTAAGTTGCTGATGACACCACCCTCATTGGCCTCATCTCTGATGGGGATGAGTCGGCCTACAGAAGGGAGTTGGACCGGTTGGTATCATGGTGCAGCAAGAACAACCTGGAGCTCAACGCTCTCAAAACAGTGGAGATGAATAGTAGACTTCAGGAAAGACCCTCCTGCTCCCATGTAGAGTCCTTCCACTTCCTGGGCACCACCATCTTCTGGGAGCTCAAATGGGAGCAGAACATCAGCTCCCATTCAATTGATCCTTACATCCTCCATGACAGTGTGGTTTGCTGCAGCCACAGCCAGGGACAAGGCCAAGCTGCAGCGTGCCATCCGCTCTGTGGAGCCTTCCACACCTCGAGGAACTGTTCCACATAAGGATTCTAGACGTGTAGCCAGGATTGCTGCTGACCCCTCTCATCCCGGCCACAAACTGTTCCAGATCCCCTCTGGCAAGAACTATGGTCCATCTGGACCAGGACCTCAAGCCACAAAAATACCTTCTTCTCAACTGCAGTCAGCCTCATGAACAATTGCCCCCCCCCCCATCCGTTCCTCACCACTTTGCAATGACAGTTTACTCTTTGGACTCCTTTTCCTTGCAAACACCAACCATAGTACCTCACCTTAAATGTAAATTGTAAATCGTATTTTTGTATGTTTATTTTTTGTTTTGTTTTCTATATTTCTTATATTTTTATTCCTTATTGCTTCTTGCCACCTTTTAATGCACCTGACACCACATTAAGTTCCTCTAGTGGTAAACTTCACTGACCTGGCAATAAACTATTTTCTGATCGTGATTCTGATCAGAGGCACCTTTCTTCAGACTTCAAAACAAAACAGAGATGATACAGAAAATTTAAGACATGCCTCTCTCTGCAAAGACAGTGAAGGAAAGGGCACGCAACCTCACCCGTCAGCAAATGCAGGACATTAATTAAACTCCAGCATACTCAATTGCCTTTGATGAGTCATGTGTTGTGATCGACATCGAACAGGCATATCTGTTGTGCAGGTATGTAAACCCCGATGGGCCACAAGAAGTAATGATCAAATGCAGGTGTCCCGAATGCTATACACATTCGGGACACCTGCTATCCCGAATGTGTATAGCAGGTGTGATGTCATGCTCTTCACAGTCAGCTAGGAGGGACCTGACAGCCATTCCCATTGCAAGCCTGTCATCTGAATGCTGTATATCTCTTTTTGTGAAGTCCACATCTGTCAATATTGTGCAGCCCTTGATGTGGGGCATTTTGCACAAACTTGACCAAGAAAACGGAGGAGTCAGTCCCTTTCTGTCATTAAGTCTCCTACCACACATTTCTCTGCCTGGAAAATTACACTGAATTTGTTCATTTGGGGGTGCACAAAGGACAGGAAGTGCAGCACCAAATCTGTCATTGGGTCTTGCAGCCTCTCATTGATGGTCTTTACTTTGCCTGCTTTCTCAACATCCTTGTGGCTGGCAAAGTAGCTTTTCAGGGCAGGCAGTTGGTTTATAGTCCTGGCAACCACTTTTTCAAGGGAGAGCCATCTAGTAGGACAATGTTTCAGAATTTTTTCCACATCAACCTCTGCAAATTGTTGAAATTCCTTGAATTCCTCAATTCGTTTACAACTGCGATTGAAAGAATAAACAATGTCTACCAACAAGTCGTCCACCTTAAATGGTAGCTGCTTAACGCCGTCTTTTACAGACAGGCTTGCTCGATGGCAAACACAGCCAATACTAAATACATTGGATTTTTCTGCTTCAGTCTTGTTAAGAAAGAATCCTTTGATCCCACCGTGGTGTTGCAGTTGTCACTCGCAAATCCTACAATGTTGCTCCATGGAATGTTGTTGGTTGTGACATAATCTTCCACAATTTGGAAAATTGCTGAGGCAGTTCCTGATTTGAGGGCTGGAAGATAAAGAAGCCTGGTCACAACAGCTTCCCCATCAATGAAATGAGCCAGAATAACAAGTCGTTTGTTGCAGTTGCGATCATTACTTTCATCCATCATCAGCGTGAAAGGCTGTGTTCTGCACTTTTCAATGACCGGATCAGTGAAGGCTGGGGCAAGGCAGCCTTTGACTATCATGGTGGTCTTGGTTCTCTTGCAGGCAAATTCCAGGAACATATAAAAAAAAACATGAATTAGTACAAATTTACATTGGACTATTTTTACCAAGCTCATTGTACTGTGCAAACTTATAAACAAATATTTTGAAGAAAAAAAAATTCTGGAACAATTTTTATTGAACTAAACTAAAATATCCATTAATAATGCTTGTAATTTAATTTTTAAAATAAGAACAGATATTTAGAAAAAAAAATCGTTAGCATTTTTATTTTTGTAAACCAAACTTAAATATCAATCAATGATGCTTGTAATTTAAATTTCAAACAGGGACAGAAAAATACAAACCTTTGCAGCCTTGTGATTGGGAAACATGTTTATCAACAGGCAATGTGAAGTGTTCGGCAACTGTTGGAGGTACATTGTGCTCTGCGATGAAATGGCAAAACATCACTTCTGCAGCTGTTGAGGAACCTTCTGGTTCTTTTTTAGGAGCAAAATGAACATCCATTGATCGATAGGTCTTCGAGACGTCTCCGTTTTTTGGCGTGGCACTTTGTATCAAAACGCGTCTTTAAATCATAGAAAACGGAGGCAGCTATTTTCACGTCTTTATTGCAAGCAACACAATACGAATATTCCACACCTTTCTTCGAAGCTTGTATCAATCCCTCGTATCGTCCTGACATTTGCTCCCACTCTTTGTGATGTTTGCCTCTCCCATTTAACTTACGGCGTTTTAATTCAGGTTCGGACATCGCAACTTGATGATTGTATCCAAAAAAAGTTTAAAACTACATTGTACTGTGCTTTCGCTCTGTTCACACGTGATCGGAATGATCCAATGGGAAATACCAAGGCGGCTCAAGCATGCGCACAGTAGCATCAAACCGCTCGTTTCGTTTGCGATGAAAAAATTATACGGAATGGAGGCTAGCGCGGTGAACTCGTTTGATTTGCCGTTTCTTGATAATCGGTGCATACCGGATGGTACCCAAAAACTGGCAAATTTGTGTTTTTCCGTACAGATTTTCTTCTACGCCGTACACGTCTTAAAATGCATGAAAACCTTACTTTGTATGGCAAAAACGTACTGGTTGGCAGGTATTTTGTATTTTCTCAGCTGTTCACAGAAATCATAAAAACAACAGTTTAAATAGATCAAGTTTTTATCTTCCATATCAGCTCATAATTCTAGTTTTACGGACTGCAGGCTCCAAATTATTCAACTCCCCTCTCTCTCTCTCTCTCTCTTCCTTTCGGCTTTTCCCTTCAGGGGTCGCCACAGCGAATCAGTTGCCTCCGTCTAAGCCTGTCTTCTGCATCCTCTTCTCTCACACCAACTACCTTCATGTCTTCTTTCACTACATCCATAAACCTCCTCTTTGGTCTTCCTCTAGGCCTCCTGCCTGGCAGTTCAAAACTCAGCATCCTTCTACCAATATATTCACTATCTCTCCTCTGGACATGTCCAAACCATCTCAGTCTGGCCTCTCTGACTTTATCTCCAAAACCTCTAACATGTGCTGTCCCTCTGATGTACTCATTCCTGATCCTATCCTTCCTGGTCATTCCCAGAGAGAACCTCAGCATCTTCATCTCTGCTACCTCCAGCTCTGTCTCCTGTCTTTTCCTCGGTGACACTGTCTCTAGACCAAACAACATCGCTGGTCTCACCACAGTTTTGTACACCTTTCCTTTCATTTTAGCTGAAACTCTTCTATCACACATCACACCTGACACTTTCCTCCACCCGTTCCATCCTGCCTGTACACGCTTCTTCACCTGTTTTCCCCACTCTCCATTGCTCTGGACTGTTGACCCTAAGTACTTAAAATCCTCCACCTTCTTGATCTCTTCTCCCTGTAACCTCACTCTTCCACTTGGGTCCCTCTCATTCACACACATGTACTCTGTCTTACTGCGGCTAACCTTCATCCCTCTCCTTTCCAGGACAAACCTCCACCTCTCTAGCTTCTCCTACACCTCTTCCCTACTCTCACTGCAGATCACAATGTCATCTGCAAACATCATAGTCCATGGAGATTCCTGTCTAACCTCGTCTGTCAGCCTGTCCATCACCATAGCGAACAAGAAGGGGCTCACAGCTGATCCCTGATGCAGTCCCACCTCCACCTTGAACTCCTCTGTCACACCTACAGCACACCTCACCACTGTCTTACAGTCCTCATACATGTCCTGCACCGCTCTAACATACTTCTCTGACACTCCAGACTTCCTCATACAATACCACAGTTCCTCTCTGGGCACCCTGTCATAAGCTTTCTCCAGATCTACAAAAACACAATGCAGCTCCGTCTGGCCTTCTCTGTACTTCTCTATCAACATCCTCAAAGCAAATACTGCATCTGTAGTGCTGTTTTTTGGCATGAAACCATACTGCTGCTCACAAATGTTCACTTCTGCCCTTAGTCTAGCTTCCACTACTCTTTCCCATAACTTCATTGTATGGCTCATCAGGTTTATTCCTCTGTAGTTGCCACAACTCTGCACATCTCCCTTGTTCTTCAAAATGGGCACCAGCACACTTCTCCTCCACTCCTCAGGCATCTTCTCACTATCTAAGATCCTGTTGAACAACCCAGTCAGAAACTCTACTGCCACCTCTCCTAGACACTTCCGAACCTCTACAGGTATATCATCAGGACCGACTGCCTTTCCACTCTTCATCCTCTTCAGTGCTCTCCTCACTTCATCCTGACTAATCTTTGCTACATCCTGGTCCACAACAGTCACCTCTTCTAGTCTTTGTTCTCTCATTTTCCACGTTCATCAACTCTTCAAAGTATTCATTCCATCTTCCCATCACACTGCTGGCACCTGTCAATAGACTTCCATCCCTATCCTTAATCACCCTAACCTGTTGCACGTCCTTCCCATCTCTGTCTCTCTGTCTTGCCAACTGGTATAGATCAGACTCTCCCTCCTTACTGTCCAAACGAGCATACAAGTCATCATAAGTTTCTTGTTTGGCCTTGGCTACCTCTACCTTCACCTTACGCTGCATCTCCCTGTACTACTGTCTACTCTCCTCAGTCCTCTCAGTGTCCCACTTCTTCTTAGCTAACCTCTTTCTTTGTATACACTCCTGTACCTCCTCATTCCACCACCAAGTCTCCTTATCTACTTTCCTTCCAGATGACACACCAAATACTCTCCTACTGTCTCCCTGATCACATTAGCTGTAGTTGTCCAGTCATCTGGAAGCACCTCCTGACCACCCAGAGCCTGTCTTAACTCCTTCCTAAAAGTCATGCAATACCCTTCCTTTTTTAGCTTCCACCATTTCGTCCTCTGCTCTGCCTTTGCCCTCTTCATCTTCCTCACCACCAGAGTCATCCTACACACCACCATTCTATGCTGTTTGGCTACACTCTCGCCTACCACTACTTTGCAGTCACTGATCTCCTTCAGGTTACATCATCTACACAAGATGTAGTCTACCTGTGTACTCCTACCACCACTCTTATAGGTCACCCTATGTTCCTGCCTCTTCTGGAAGAAAGTATTCACTACAGCCATTTCCATCCTTTTTGCAAAGTCAACTACCATCTGTCCTTCTGCGTTCCTCTCCTGGATACCAAACCTGCCCATCACTTCCTCATCACCTCTGTTACCTGCACCAACATGTCCATTGAAGTCTGCACCAATGACAACTCTCTCACTTCTAGGTATGCTCTGCATCACTTCATCAAAGTCCAACCAGAATTTCTCCTTCTCCTCCAGCTCACATCCTACCTGTGGAGCATACCCACTAACAACATTGAACATCACACCTTCTATTTCTAGCTTCAGACTCATCACTCTGTCCGACACTCTTTTTACCTCCAGGACATTCCTAACAAACTCCTCCTTCAAGATAACTCGTACTCCATTTCTCTTCCCATCTACACCATGATAGAACAACTTGAACCCTGCTCCTAAACTTCTAGCCTTGCTACCTTTCCACCTGGTCTCCTGGACACACAGTATGTCTACCTTCCTCCTCTGCATCATGTCGACCAACTCTCTACCTTTTCCTGTCATAGTTCCAACATTCAACGTCCCTACTCTCAGTCCTATACTCTTGGCGCTCCTCTTCTCTTTCTTCGTGCGAACGCACTTTCCTCCTCTCCTTCTTCGACCAACAGTAATCCAATTTCCACCGGCGCCCTGTAGGTCAACAGCGCCGATGGCGGTCGTTGTTAACCCGGGCCTCGACCGATCCGGTATGGAAGTCATAGGTTTGATTCGCATCTTTAATTTGGCAAAAGTTTTACGCCGGATGCCCTTCCTGACGCAACCCTCTGTATTTATCTGGGCTTGGGACCGACACTGGCTTGTGCCCTCTTGCGGCTACATTGTGCCCTCTTGTGGCTACATTGTGCCCTCTTGCGGCTACATTTGTGCCCTCTTGCTCTCATAAATACATTAATTTGTGACATGCATAAATGAATGTATTGAGTGTAGTTTTGTTTGCACAAATTGAATTACTCTTCAAAGTACGTTTGATGTGTTGGGAAAAATTGCTTTCAAATTCTCACAAATACAATTTGAGATGATCAGAAACAAGTCATTGACACGATGCCTGGCAGCGATGGCCTCTCACCCGTCCAATGAGCACAGGCTCTGATCCTCTGTACTCCTCCTTCATAAAGAACTGTTTCCAGAGCCAGTTCTTGCGGTGGCGAGGCAGAGGCTTCGCCCGGCCAGGGCGTGGCCGAGGCTTCACCCAGCCAGGGCGTGGCTGTGACCCGCCCTTGTCAGAATCCTTGACCCTTTTGAAGCGAGTCAATGGGACTTCTCTCCAAATGGATTTCAGGCCGGAGAACGCGCTGCTCCTCTGAACTCGGCGCTTGATGGGGAGCATTAATTACACCTTCAGTGTTTCCATTAGTGAAATTGCTTCCTTTCTGGCGGTGCAGAGCGAGTTCAGGGTTACGTTTAGGAACGAGGTGTTTGGCAGCAGACGGCAGATACCGAGCTGTGGTTGTTTGTCTCATTATGCTGCCTTTAACCTCATCCCTGCTTTTGTTTTTTTTTTGGCTGAGTTCCTTTACCATCCTTTGTGCCATAAAGTTGGTTCTCAAGAGTTTTAAAACTCCCAAAAAATATTTCCATGGATTCTGATTGAGGTAAAACCTTTTGACTTTTGTTCCAAATTCCTTGCAAATCTTGGTCTTTCTCAAAAAGGACGCCGGCTACTGAAAGGCCACTTCTTTCCCCTTCACAGAATAAAAGAAACAGAAGCACAAGCAGCGCTGCCATTGCTCTGGTTAAATGATCACTTGGCTTCAAAGACTGACCGACGGTTGTCTGATCAGATGATGGTTTTCATGATGGAACATCTTGTCTTGAGAACCTGCATGTCTTCAGTTTTGGGTCTTTTCTCCCCAGGATAAGTGTTGGTGTCACCATTTCTCACATGTTTCCATGTGGCACAGGATCCTGCACATGATCACCTGAGAGTGGACACCAAAGGAGAAAAATGTGGATGGTACAGTCTGATTAGCAAGAGAGGAGAACTCCTTTCATACACTCTAAAAAGTAAAACGTTGGATCAATGAAAAAATGTTTTTCAATTGGTCACATCTAATAACATTAATTTAAGTGCACTAAATAAAATTTAATTACATGAAAGTGTCATTTTTGATTCTATTCAGCTTATTTTTATTCATCAATTCAAATTGAAAGTTTCTAGTGAGAACAACTTAAGAAAAGTATAAAAATTATTCAGATGGATTTGTTATTTTTAATCCCGTCTAACATATTTTTATTTAATTCAAATAAAAAATTTCTAGTCAAAGTTAGTAACATAAAAAAATAATCAGATGGATTTTTTATTTTTATTTAAGTAATTCAAATAAAAAATTTCTAGTCAGAACAAGTTAATGATTTACATAAAAATTAATTGATTGAATTTGTTATTTTTAATTCCCTATAACATATTTTCATTTAGTCAATTCAAATGAACAATTTCTATTTAGACCAAGTTTTTTTATTTCAAATAATATTTGAACACAATAATTTTTAGTTATAATTTTTTTCTATTCAACATTGACTCATAACTATTATAACCTTAAACAACACAATGTTACAATGTTAATCTTGCAAATTAAATGCTTTTAATCAACTTCTCTTGAAGATTTATGTATTGTTTACACATAGTACATGTTCAAAAAAATGACTGCCATGAAAATACAACCTTGTTTCAGTTTGAAAAACAAAACCACACATTATAGTGCATGCGTCAAATTCAAATATATTCTAACTGGCCTTAGCAACTTTTAACAAGGCAATTTTGTAATTGAACTGATTTTTTTATTCAGTTTATTTTTTTATTTAATTTTTTTCTATGAAATTTTTCCTCCACAAGGTGCCTCCTCATTCTGTAAACAGGAGCTTTGTGTTCAGTCCCCGCACTTTGTCACTCATCTTATTTGCATCAAGCTCCATGATAATTTTTTGCAAGAACTCAAAGGTGTGTTAAAGTGCCTTGGGCTATTTCAAGTTGAGGGCGTATATGAACCCAAACAGTAACGTGCATGCAGATGCAACAGAGGCCAAGTTCTCCAGCACTGTGACACCATCTATAACAATACCAATGTCTGTAGGTGTCCCATCAGCGTCGCCTTCTTGACGAACAACAAAGATCACCATGGATTCCTGCTCCAGTTCTTTCTCCGCCCCAACTACGTTCACATCCTGTAAAGTAAATTTACAAAAGCATGAGTTACCCATTTGTAGCAGTACCATATTTTAGTTTGGAATTGTAGTGGTTGACGAATAAACTGAGCAGCAGTTTCCTATTTCCTAGTATTGTTATCTTGTGTTATTGGGGTTTAATGGTGCATAGGAGTGTTACAAAAGCAGGGGAGAGGTTGGACAGGGATCCAGTATTAGCAGCGTGAACTATGACTGTTCCTCCGGGAATACAGGTAGAATAAGGGAGAAGAGGAACACAGCATATCTATTAACCATCAATCCATCCATCTTTAGCCGCTTATCCAGGGCCAGATCACGGGGACTATTACACCCTCCTCTGATGGTCAGGCTGCCAGCGTAACATAAGACAGCGAGGGTGCAAATTAAGGAGGCAGGACAACCAATGTTACTAATTTACAAAGATTTATTTACAAAAAAACTAAAATAACATCTCCACGGGACACAAAGCACGGCCACACATAGACCCCAACCCCTCTGAGCTATGCACTGGCCACTAAATAAAAGAATCCCAAAAGAAACTAAACCCTTACTCCCAAAATAACCCCAAAACTAACCCTAACGAAACAGGCACCATAGTGCCCCCAGAAATACAGGGCTTAGTGCCAGCACTCTAACTAGTGTGTATAACAGGGGATTGACTACATGAGGTGGGAAACACGATGTATACCTGCAGGTGTATACCTAAGTTCCCTACCTCTTGGCTCTGGCCCCGTCTAAAGGAGAAGAGAAAAAGAACAAAATTAGAATAACATCAAAAAAGGCAAAAACATGGTCAAAGAACAAAACTATAACAAGACTGGGAAACATAACAAAGGTTAACTGCAAAAACAACACAAGCCAAAAATGAGAGCTGCCACCTCGCTCCGCAGAGCAAACAACCTAACTTATATAGAGACCAGGGGAGAGATGATTGGTGAAAGCTTGATTGAAGAGCAACTGGTTTCAGCTGTGAAGGCCTTGGTCGATCACACAGGTGAAACCTATTGAGAGGGACTGATACAGTGAAAACAAACACAAACCAAGGGGAAACAACATAAACAAACATAACATACCTCCACCCGTAACAGGGACAACAGTCTCAGGAGGAATGCCCATACTTCCCTCTCCCTAGACACCTCTTCCAGCTCCTCCAAGGGGAGCCCGAGGTGTTCCCAGGCCAGCCAAGAGACATACTCTCTCCAGCGTATCTTAGGTCTTCTTTGAGGTCTCCTCCCAGTAGGACATGCTCGGAACACCTCCCCAAGGAGGAGTACAGGAGGCATCCAGAACAGATGCCCTAGCCACCTCAGCTGGCTCCACTTGAGGTGGAGGAGGAGCAGTGGCTCTACTCCAAGCTCCTTCCTGGTGACTGAGCTCCTCACCCTATCTCTAAGGTTGTGCCCAGCCACTCTATGGTGGAAACTAATTTCAGCCGCTTGTATCCGGGATCTTGTCCTTTCAATCATGACCCAAAGCTCATGACCATAGGTGAGAGTAGGAAAGTAGATTGACCGGTAAATTGAGAGCTTTGTCTTTTGACTGTGTCCTTCTTCACCACGACGTTCCCTCACTCGTGAACAAGACCCTAAGCTACTTAAACTACACTACTTGGGACAAAGACTCTCCGATGACCCAAAGAGGGCATACCACCCTTTTCCGGTCGAGAACCATGGCCTCCAATTTAGAGGTGCTGATCTTCATCCCACTCGCATCACACTCAGCTACAAACCGTCCCAGTGCACGCTGAAGGTCCAGGTTTGATGAGGCCTACAGGACAACATCGTCTCCAAAAAGCAGAGATGAAATCTCTTGGTCCCCAAACCGGACTCCCTCCGGATCCTGGCTGCACATATTCTGTCCATAAAGATTATGAACAGAACCGGGGATAGAGGGCAGCCCTGCCAAAGTCCAACATGCACCTGGAACAGGTCTGACTTGCTGCGAGCAATGCAAACCAAGCTCTAGGTTTGGTCATACAGGGACTGGACAGCCCTCAGCAAAGGGCCCCGGACCCCTTACTCCCAAAGCACTCCCCAAAAGATACCATGAAGGACAGGATCGAATGCCTTCACCACATCCACAAAGCGCATGTGGACTGTTTGAGCAAACTCCTATGAACCCTCAAGCACTCCATGGAGAGTGCAGAGTTGGTCCAATGTTCAGCGACCGGGACAAAAACCACGTTGTTCCTTCTGAATCTAAGGTTCAACTATAGGTTTAAATTCTCCTCTCCAGTACCCTGGAATAGGCTTTCCCCGGGAGGCTGAGGAGTCTGATCCCCCTATAGTTGGGGGTTATCTGCAACGGTTATCTGGATGACAGGTGTTAACATGTCACCCAGATAACATCAAAGTCATCAAAGTCTCCTGGGATGTAGAGTGTGTATATATATATATATATATATATATATATATATATATATATATATATATGGACAAAAGAGACGATTGTGTCATTTCAAATTAGGTTAATCAGGTAAGACTCTCCAGAAGTGACCCAGAACACTTTGCCTCACATCAGAAATGTAGTCAGCAGCATCACATATGATCTGGACAGATGTTACTTCATCTATGATGCAGTCTTTAACATGTTGAAACAGTAGTCAATCTACATGTACCTGCACATTTCTGCTGTGAATGGACTTCCTGTTCACATCATTAGCTTCATTATGTGAGGATCCTAGATGGGACTGTGGGTACCATCTACAGTATGTAGCCAATTACATCGGGAAATCCTAAAAGAAATGAAAATTACCAATTCAAGTCTGAGGTTAGAGCACAATGTCATTAAGTATCACATGATACACATCTGTTGTTCTCCTCTAATACAGGCAAAAATCTTAAAAACTAGAACCAAGGCAGTTACAGACTGCAACATCCCATGACACCCCTGAATTCAACATTTTACCCTGATCTACTTGCATGGGTCAGGGTAGATCAAAGCACTGGCTTTGATCTACGGTCTCACCCGCACTGGCCTTCTCCCTAGTCTTTTTAATTAAGAAAATAATAATAATAATTTTATACACTGTTAAAATCCCCAAAGGGGAATTTAGAACTCACACTCTAGTTTTTGTTAATCGATCAATCACACGCATGCATGTTAGTGTGTACAGGCCCCTGTAATTCACACACCACACACAGGGGGGCCTGTAAGCATGCAGGGGGTGTAGAGCGGCAGGCAGTTCCTTCGTGGTGCGCCCCAAATGAGCAGTTTGTACGGGGAGACGGAGCCTTGCTCAAGGGTGCCTCGGCAGTGCTCCGGAGGTGAGCTGACACCTCCCACTGTCAGCTCACCTCCGGGTGTTATTTTTTGGGCGGGAGCAGGAATCGAACCATCGATCTCAGAACATTGGATGACCCGCTTTACCACTGAGCCACTGCCGCCCCCCTTTCTGCCTTATCCAGTTCCTGAGTGTACAAAAATTGAAAGTTTACCTTGGCCTACGTTTGTCAAGGTCCAGATCATCATTTCACTGTCATCCCCTTTGCTGCCCGAGTAGTGTGCTTTACCTTTCATCTTTTTTGTATCATCTTTCTATCTGCAATGGTTATCTGGATGACAGGTAATGATGTCATCCAGATAACATCCAAGTCATCAAAGTCTCCCGGGATGTAGAGTGTATACCTATACTGTATATGGACAAGAGAGACGATTGTGTCATTTCAAATTAGGTTAATCAGGTAAGACTCTCCAGAAGCGACCCAGAACACTTTACCTCACATCAGAAATGTAGTCAGCAGCATCACATATGATCTGGACAGATGTTACTTTAACTGTGATGCAGTCTTTAACATGTTGAAACAGTAGTCAATCTACATGTACCTGCACATTTCTGCTGTGAATGGACTTCCTGTTCACATCATCAGCTTCATTATGTGAGGATCCTAGATGGGATTGTGGGTACCATCTACACTGTAGACACTTTTCAGCCTGAGAGCTACTTATGACATGAGCGAGTCAAAATGATCTATGACCTACTAAAAATGCAAAACACATTATTTATGACTATATTGAGAATTATTTTTATATGTACAGTATATGCTGGTGTACATTGCATTACTGCATCAACCTATATAACATAAGACAACTCTACATTTTTTTGTCATTACCGTACTCTGATGACTTGCACTGAATGGAATCAGCCAGGGATGTTTTGTCCAGACAGTAGCTGCTGATAGTAACATCAAGCAGACTTCCAGATGCTCATCAGTCATGGTGGAGCGGTACTTGGACTTAACGATCTTCATGTGGGAAAAGGCTGACTCACATAAATAAGTGGAGCCAAATAATGCAGTCAAGAAGGTAGCACATTTCCTGATGTTGGGGTACTTGTCCTCTGTGAGTTCCACAATGGTACATGAGCTTTGGCCTTCAGCTGAATGTCGGCTTGAAGTGTCAGAATCTTGTCCTCCACTCCAGTTCAGGTGAAACAGTGGTGCAACTTTTGATGACAGTGAAACAACCTCAGCATCTTCCTGGAAAGGGGAGCACATGAATGTAGCACCTGGCCGGAGTAAAGCAAAGTCTTGAAAGCGTCTGTACAACTCTGACAGACAATTGTCCATTTGCTCTATGTAGCGTGTGCTGTCAAGCTGCACACATGACTGCTCTTGTGTCTCCAGCTCTGCCGTGAGGTTCTGGAAGTTTACCAAATCATGGCGGTGGAGCTTTGAGGAGAGATGTTGTATTCTTGGTCTGAAAGCCTTACCTGAGCTGATCACATTGATCAGTTTTGTCTTTTCCTTGCAGCTCTAGATTAAGGTCCTTCAACGTGTTGGTCAGATCAGTTAAAAATGCCAAGTCCAGCAGCCGCTGATGGTCATTTAGTTGGTTATAATCTGCATGTTTACCTTCATGGACAAACTCGTTAATCTCCGGTGAGAGCTCTCGTAATCTTTGCAGGACTTTCCCTCGACTCGCGTCAGTGTGCAACAACAATCAGTGGTCGCTCTCAGCCTTCTCCAGGTGAGCACGGAACAGCCGTCTGAGGAGATCTGGCCCCAATAATAATAATAATAATAATAATAATAATAATAAATCTTTATTGTCCACCGGGGTGGAAATTCATCTTTGGCTCACCAGACTTACAGACAAGACATTTGAGACACAATACAGCAGTGAGGATCACACCATAGAAAGATAAGACAACAGCACTAAGAAGAGATAGTCCAACATTAAAAAACCTGCTTCATCATCATTATCATCATCATCATCATCATCACTATCATTACCGCCATTACCATCACCACCACCGTCATGCAGTAGGTCATTCTGTCAAATTAAGAATGCTCTGGGGACAAAAGACTTCTTATAAATATTTTTGGTTGTTAAGGGAACTCTGTAGCACCTACCAGAGTTCAGAAGGACAAACTCTCTGGAGAGAGGATGGGAGCTATCGGCTGTGATACTCAGAGCTTTCTTCCTCACCCTCTCCTTGTACAATAGGCTCAAGGCCTTTTAGGGTTTGCCAATGATTTTGCTAGCCATTGACACAATCCTAGACAGTTTGTTCAGGAATTTACAGTTTAAGTGACCAAACCAGGCAGAAAGATGAAATGTCAAAACACTCTCAATCATGGTCTTGTACACAGGTTCTGAGACCTGCTGACTAACACTGAAGCTATTCAGCTTTCTGAGTAGATAAAGTCGCTGGGAACATTTCTTGTAAATATAGTCTGTGTTACCAGAGAAGCTCATCTGGGAGTCTAGAACTGTGCCTAGGTATTTGAAGTCCTCCACAGATTCTATAAGTTGGCCATCCAGCGAGACTGGCAGTATAGTAATATCTGGTTTAAGCCTTATTAATTCCTTTGTCTTGCCTACGTTGATTTGTAGCTGGCTGGTGTGACACCATCCTTCAAGTGCTACAGTGTGAGCAAGATAGGCATCTACACCACAGGGGTCTGATTTAAGTAACAGGGCAACTAAGGCCATATTATTTGCGTACTTAAATAGTTTGAAATATTGCTCATTGATCATAAATTCATTAGTAAAAAGAGAGAATAACACAGGGAACAATACACTTCCTTGTGGGCAACCTGTGCTCACAGTGAGCACCTCTGATGTGTTCTCCCTGGCACAGACCCTTTGTTGGCGACAAGAAAGAAAATCCCTACACCACAAGATTAGACTGGGATGTACTTTTAAGATCAGCAGCCCTTTTCAACAGGATATGGATCTTCATTGAATTAAAAGCTGAGCTAGAATCTATGAATAAGACCCTAACATATCCTTTAGGGTGCATAAGATGTTGTGTGACTGCATGAAGGCATGGTCAGTAATGCATCGTCTGCACCTCTGTCCTTCTTATATGCAAATTGAAAAGGGTCCATTCTCATTGACACCGATAAAGGAGATAGAACAGGAGATCTTTGTCGCCACATCCGTTATCTCTGTCATGTTGAGCATTTTTGCACATGCTTGTTGGTGTATAATACAGCGGTAATTGAGGAAGTCCAGAAAAGCATCGTTGGCGATAAATTCATTGGAGCGGACAGCCATGGCGGGTGTGCCATCCGTGGTGATGGACACCAGTTTGCAGACTGGGAGCTGGGTTTTATCGATAAAGTTTTTGAAAGACTGAAATGTGTCCTCTCCTCGCGTGTGTTCCTTCATGGGCAGTACTGTTAGCTCCTGTTTTGCTGTCATGTCAGTAAAACTCCAGCTGCAGTGAGAAACACTCACAATCTGCGATGTCGTCCCAGAGTTGTTGGGTCATATCCTCAGCTTCACTGTGCCGTGTTACTGGACTCCTTGATAGCTGGAGAGCTCTGATCGCAGCTAGTATTTCTGGTTTGGTTTTAAAGTCTCGGAACAAGTCGACTGCTTCAACAAAGGCTTCTTTACCATCTCTCCATCTTGGACGGATTTCTTGTTTTTAACGATGCAGTGACTCACCTGGAACGATGCTTCAGTGGCTGCCCTTGATGTTGGCTGTGAGAGAACTGGTTGCTGTCCGGACAGCTGGGATAGTAGTTCCTTCGCCTTTCTCCTTCTCAGCTGGCTTTCAGAGGGAACTCGGTGTCTGAAAATGGCGCTCCACATTTCCCTCCTTTGGTAACACAATTGTAGACTGACAGATGAGGCAAACACACTTAGAAAATGACATTGTGAAAAGAAGTCCTCCTCCAACTCCGTATGGTCGTGGTAGGTCTTCAGCTTTTTACTTGGTCCAGCTTTTCCACTCATTTTTACCCCCTTTCTTACTCGCTAGCTTGCTAGAGTTTTGCAGCACTTAGCGCAGTTGTATGCGCATGCGCATGCAGTGATGTGTGACACACGCGTCACTGCGGACGGATGATAGGCTGGCGCCGACAATTTTTAATGCCATGCGATCTACCCACAATGCCTTTGTGATCGACCAGTCGATCGTGATCGACGCAATGGGCACCCCTGAGACAGTATGTAGCCAACATCGGGAAATCCTAAAAGAAATGATAGTTACTAATCCAAGTCTGAGGTTACAGCACAATGTCATTAAGAGAATATAATTTCAAATTAATTTCTACATTTTTCCCTTGGAGTCCATTGGAACTCCTTGATGATTCTGACGGGTTTATCTCCAATGAAATTGACAAACCAGGGTAAAAGAATGGAAACTGAAGTTGCATGTGTCTGATTGTATACAGCAGGTTTAAAGGGAGAAAATAATCAAACTTGTGATGTAGAAGTCTAAAAATTCCAAAAGGCCGACTATCAAATGATTCACTTGGCCTTAGAGGCTGAATAATGTTGAAAACGATCATCAAACATTTAAACGTTGATCTCAGGCTTCATCCCTTAAAAATTCTTTGTGATGACACACTCACACACACACACACACACACACACACACACACACACACACACACACACTCACACACACACACAAACACACACACTCTCTCACACACACACACACACACACATACACACACACACACACACACACACACACACACACACACACACACACACATCTCTGTAACCATGGAAATGGGGAGGAATCTGGACACATCTAATGAGTGTATGTGTGTGTGTGTGTGTGTGTGTGTGTGTGTGTGTGTGTGTGTGTGTGTGTGTGTGTGTGTGTGTGTGTGTGTGTGTCACAATGGATTATAGCACAGATCTGAGCATGTTATGTTATGTCATGTCATGTCATATCCTTGGACTTTAATGAATAATGCCAACTGTTGCCCTCTCCCACCCAACAGCCCCAGATCGCCCCACAGACATCAGCCCCCAGAGGCCATGGTTCTGGCGTCAGCCTCCAGTACAGCCAGCTGGTTGGACAGGATGGTCGTTGTCCTGCTTCTGCTCTCTGTGCTCCTGTCCGGCGGTGAGACCCTGGATCTTGTCTATTCTTCACCTGCTTCCATTTACATAATGGTGCCCTTGTTTTTCTTTTCTTGACCCAAGGCTTCGTTCCAGAGACGGTCGCACAGAAACGTAAGTATGATCTCCAACCAGAGACACATCCACACAGATGATGGTCTTCTTCACAACCTTCTAGATGAGGTGTGGTGTTTTAGAACAACTTTCCACAGTGAAAACCTTTCTCGTGTTGGTTACTGTGGAAAAGTGTTGGAAAACTGCTGGTGAACAGAGTCCCACACCTTTTTAAATCACATGTTAAAACCTGATGAGTTCTATAAAAGAAAAAAAGTGGTAAAACACAGACAAACATGTTTTTTAACAGAATTAATGCAAAACAGGTGAACCTCTGTTTAATGAACTTTATTAGTGAATGCATTTTAATAATATTTGGTTAATTATGAATCTACTGTATTTTAAGTTTAAAAAAACAGATTTTTATTTAATATAGTACAGGAAGTCGTTATTACCCGCATCACCCTGTCCATTGAGCCACATTCTGAAGTCCAGCGAGACACCAACATGATCCTGAGATGCCGACCCAAAGTCAATACGTTCGGGCAGGAGTTGACTGGTGACTTCACCATATATAAGGACGGTAAACCCCTTTATACCGAGACCTCGAAGACTTCAGGAGACGTTCCGTTCTCCCTGCCCCACACCCGAGCCTCCAACAGCGGATCCTATAGCTGTGGCCTCAAAATTCAGGGTCAAGAGAAGAGGAGCAGGAGACAGAAACTCACAGTGAAAGGTCTGGTTGTTGTCATGCAGTTTTATCTGAGGTGGATTTGAATGTGTGCATTTCCATTTCCAGGTTTTGTGTTTTAGATGCTAAAAAAAAATCTCATGTTTGCAGGACTGGAACACGACCCGGTTCCATCTGTTCTCATCTCACCATGTCTCTGTTCCAGGCATGTCAAAACCCCTCCTCCAACTTAACAAAAGTGTGGTCATGGAGCAGGAGGAGCTAACAGCCACGTGCACGGCGCCTGGAGAGACAGGCGATATTGTATTCACCTTCTATGACAACGGCACAGAGATCGCAAAGGAGGGGAACTCCAACAAGGCGGAGGTAAAGTTTGACCTTGAAGGCAAAGGCTTTCACCAGATCCACTGCGACTATGACGTCAGAGTGGTTGAAGGCTCCTTTAAGTCCAGCCAGAGTAACTCCATCATGGTTCAGGTCAAAGGTAGGAGGGTTTCAAACTCCCTTTGGAAACACCGGACCCGTCTCAGGGCTTTGTCTTCATGTGTTGTCTCTCCTCAGAACTGCCCTTCACACTGGTTCTGGAGATCACCCCTCAGTCTGGGATCTATGTGGGAGACATGTTCTTCATCTCCTGCACCGTTAGCAACAGCTCTGAAGACCTCTATCTCAACTCTGAAGAGCCCAGGCTCACGCTGCGCCAAGGAATAAAGATACTCGCCACAGGAGCCACCGAACTCAACCACAGCATGGTGGGGCGGACCAGCGGCCCCCAGGAGTTTGAGTGTGAATTCAATATTGGATATGTAGTTTTAGAAACCCTGAAGATGTTTCTGGTGTCATGTGAGTAGATCCTTAGAGACCCATTTATGCGTTCTGGTTATTCACCTACCCAGGCTCTCATAGTAGGAATGTTGTTGACCCTCTTGTTTTTGCTTATCTTTTATCCAAAGGGCGCCTGGATGATGACACCATTTTTTGGATAGTGGCCGCAGTTGTGATCGTGGCAGCTATCTTCATCATTGTCATGATATGGTGGTGCTACAGAAAACATAGGAGAGCTAGAATGTCCTCCAATCTTTCGGCGGAATGGAACCTTTCTTGAACAGACTTTTCCTCCTGCTGCTCATCTCACCCTTCCTTTATCATTGGCTGCTGACTTCAGTGTGAGTTGGCTTCACTACTTGTTTCTCTGAATGTGATGGTTGAACTTCATGAAGAACCACACTGGCTGTTTTGTGTATATATTCAGTGGCAAGAACATGTTGATATCCTTCTACTTCCAGCTCTGAATGGGAGCAGACGTCTCTCTTCTGTCTCCTGTTGTTGCTATCTAGCTATCTCATACCCATACCCATAATGACTCACTGACTGCTAAATGACGAGACGAAGAGGGAAATCAGGAGTATGAAAACCAAAAATGAAGGAAACTCTACATCGGATGGTCTCTTCTATGGAAGACTTAGGCCCCGTCCACACGATAACGGATTTTTTTGAAAACGCAACTTTTTGAAAACACATCTAAAAAGATTCCCGTCTACGACAGCGTTTTCAAAAAAATCTCCGTTCACACGTAAACGCATCAGTGCGTTTTCGAAGACGGCTATGAGCATGCCAAACCATGTGGTGGCAGTATTGAGTCGAATTTTATCCAATAGGAATCCTCCGTGTTTTGTTATCACAAAACACCTGCAAGAATGCTGCCATCAACAAGGTTCGTACATCTATCATGAAAGTACACACGGGCCCATAAATATGACGTCACTGCGGTTTTCGTCGCAGGCAAGATGTCAGCGCTTTTAAAAAGCTTCGGATACACCGTCCACACGACAACGCAGACCCAGCGTTTTTAAAAAAAATCCACCTAGGCCAGCGTTTTCAAAAAGTTGCGTTTTCGTTCCGGATATCTGCGTTGTCGTGTGGACGGAAGGCGTAAATGCAACAAAAAAGCTGTGTTTTCAAAAAGTTCCGGCATCGTGTGGACGGGGCCTTGAAGAGCGACTTTGATAAGATAAGGAGTGACTTTGATAAAAAGTTGGAAGAAAAGCTAAAACCGGTGCTAGACGCCATGGAAGAAAAATAAAAATGCAGAAGACACAGATGAAAAAGTACAAAGAATGGGTGATTTGGAACAAGGCATTCGTATGAATGACGTGATCTTCACTGCAATTACACACATGCTGTGGGTGTTACGGTTTCCAAAGGAACCAGGCATGAGAGTCAAAGTGTCACTTAATCAAGACCCTTTAATCGGTCCGTAGTCATAATCCAGGCAGGGTTCAAAACCAGACGATCAGAAAAAGACTGTACAAAGGAGGCAGACAATACCGCAATCCAGCAGACTCAGGTCAAAGGTCAAACTTGTGGTCAAGGAGTAGCAATAACAGTTTGGCATTCACGATTCTCTGTTCAAATACCTACTGAACTACACTGTGACAGTGCTGAACTAGGTTCAGGTGGAACTGATGATTAACTAATTAACCAGGTGTGAACAATGGGGAAGAACCAACCCTAACAGAAAACCAGAAAAGTACATGGACTGAAAACCAATAAACAGAAGACAAAGTCAGGAACATAGGAATAAGGCAAAACAGAACATGGCAGATGTAGATCATCACAGATGTATCAAGTGATTCCCTATCTGGAGATAACTATAGATCCGGACCAGATTGAGACGTGTTACCCATCACCATCTGGAGGTAGGAGACCACCTGCAGTGTTGATTAAATTTCAGAATCATAAAAACAACATTGATCTTCTGAAACAAGGCTTCAAACTGAAAGGATAAAATGTCTATATTAATGAAAATCTCACTAAAAAGAATGCTGATATCGTTAAAAAAGCTCAACAACTGAAGCAGGATGGGCTGATGGACAACACCTGGACCAACAACTGCAGGATCTTCATCAGAACAAAGGGGCTTTCTCCGGACCAGATGAAAACAATGGTGATCAAGAGTGCAGAGGAGTTGGTGAAATACAATCAATAAAGACGGACAAGAGTTGTTACTACTCCAAAGATCAGTGCAACAGAGTCACTTCAATAGTGGGAGCTCTACACTTTTGGACACGTGAAGAATTATATGGAACAGTAGAAAAAACCAACATCAATGTCAGAAACATGGACTAATGAACAAAAAAATCCTAAATTTCTGGTTGGAGGGATTACATGAAGTTTGAGACTTTAAAGAGCATGTTGATATCTCTTGACAATATAATAGAATGTATAACTGTTAAAGTGTCTGTGACAAACTGGTTAATTCTTGGGTAAACACTGTCTGCTAAGGGAGGTTAATAGGATCATATTCTGGTGAAGAACACTGGCAAGATCAACTTCATGGCGGCACGGTGCCTCACAGCGAGAAGGTCATGGGTTAAAACCCCAGCATTTCTAACGTGGTGTGTCTGTAGAGTTTGCGTGTTCTCTCCGTGTCTGAATGGGTTTTCTTCGGGTACTCCGGTTTCCCCCCAACATCATGATAACATGCTTGTAAGAACCCCTTAGGTCATGTTGACCAATGTTGCAAGCGAGCTCAGGGTGCTGCGGCCCGACCAGCTCTCAATCTGACCTCGTGATTTTGTTGTATGATTGTATAATTGTATAATGACAATAAAGTTTCTTCTTCTTGTTTCGACTATCTATGATGTTAACAAACCGTGTTGTTCCAGGAAGGATGTAAACATGGTTCTGCTCGAGGTTATGTCTGGGACAAAGGCTAATATCTGGAAGTGGATGAGGGTATGAATGTCAAAATTCAGTGTATGAACTGGGTGATAACATTTAATGTCTGAATTAGCTGACAACATACAGGGAGTACAGAATTATTAGGCAAGTTGTATTTTTGAGGTTTAAATTTATTATTGAACATCAACCATGTTCTTAATGAACCTAAAAGACTCATTAATATAAAAGCTGAATATTTTTGGAAGTTGGAATGGGGCTTTTTTAGTTTTAGCTATTGTATGAGGATATCTGTGTGTGCAGGTGACTACTACTGTGCATAATTATTAGGCAACTTAACAAAAAACAAATATATAACCATTTCAATTACTTATTTTCACCAGGGAAACCAAAATAACAGCTCAACATTCACAAATATACATTTCTGACATTCAAAAACAAAACAAAAACAAATCAGTGACTAATATATCCACCTTTCTTTGCAAGGACTCTCAGAAGCCTGCCATCCATGGATTCTGTCAGTGTTTTGAGGTGTTCACGATCAACATTGTGTGCAGCAGCAATCACAGCCTCCCAGACACTGTCCAGAGAGGTGTACTGTTTTCCCTCCTTGTAAATCTCACATTTGATGAGAGACCACAGGTTCTCTATGGGGTTCAGATCAGGTGAACAAGAAGGCCGTATCATTAGTTTTACTTATTTTAAACTTTTTCTTGCCAGCCACGCTGTGGAGTACTTGGATGTGATGGAGCGTTGTCCTGCATGAAAATCATGTTTTTCCTGAAGGATGCGGACTTCTTCCTGTACCACTGCTTGATGGTGTCTCCCAGAAACTGGCAGTAGGGCTGGGAGTTGAGCTAGACTCCATCCTCAACCCGAAACGGCCCCACAAGCTCATCTTTGATGATAACAGCCCATACCAGAACCCCACCTCCACCTTGCTGGCATCTGAGTCGGACTGGAGCTCTCTGCCCGTTACCAATCCAGCCAGGGGCCCATCCGTCTGGCCCATCAAGACTCACTCTCATTTCACCAGTCTATTAAACCTTAGAAAAATCAGACTCGAATATTTCTTGGCCCAGTCTTGATGTTTCAGCTTGTGTGTCTTGTTCAGTGGTGGTCGTTCTTCAGCCTTTCTTACCTTGGCCATGTCTCTGAGTATTGCACACCTTGTGCTTTGGATTCCTCCAGTGATGTTGCAGCTCTGAAATATGGCAAAACTGGTGGCAAGTGGCATCTTGGCAGCAGCAGCTGCACGCTTGACTTTTCTCAGTTCATGAAGCTTGGCACTTTTAAGAGTGCTGCATCGCTCTGCAAGATGTTTCACTATTTTTGACTTTTCGGAACCTGTCAAGTCCCTCTTCTGACCCATTTTGCTGAAGGAAAGGAAGTTGCCTAATAATTATGCACAGTAATAGTCACCTTCACAAACAGATATCCTCCTAAAATAGCTATAACTAAAAAAGCCCCACTCCAACTTCCAAAATTATTCAGCTTTGATATTAATGAGTCTTTTGGGTTCATTAAACACATGGTTTTTGTTCAATAACAAAATTAATCCTCAAAACTACAACTTGCCTAATAATTCTGCACTCCCTGTATTGAAATGACAGAGATGTTTGCTGATTCTGGGGGAATTTCACAAGCCTATTGGCTTCTACCCGTCAGCCCTTTTTTTTCGGATGTTGTTGTTGATGTGAATGTGATGAAGGTGTGAAGTCTGCTATATTAACATGTCCAAAAAAACTAAATACAGTGGTACCTCTACTTACGAATGTCTCTACTTACAAAATGTTCTACTTACGAAATGCCTCAACAGGAAAATATTGCCTTTAGTTACGAAAGAAATTTTGACTTATGTAATGTAAAAAAACAGTATCGGCTGATATTCGCAGCTCCCACAGGTTCCTGAACGCAACATTCTCATAGCTGCTCTGCCATTGGCTGTTACCTAGTATCTTCCTGGCATTCCATTGGCTAAGAGGGACCTCTGTGTGGCGCTTGGTAGGTGTCTATGCAGTGTCCTCGTCATTCGGCTCTCGACTCATGAGGTGTTCTGATAGTTTTACGTAAATATATTAAAGGGACAGTAAAGTTAATTTTAAGTGACATATATGTTATTCATCATTATGAAAAATAGAAGAAAAAATAAATTTTATATGTGTAGCATCATCCGTTTGGTCAAAAAAGCTTAAAATGTGCGCAGCAGCAGCTTCCGCATTCAGTGGTCACGTGGTGGTCATACGTCACTGGCGCCCAAAATAGCTTGGCAGCCATAAGAAACAATGCAATTCTAGACGCGATTAACTCCAAAACTATCATGGTATTCTGCGCGGTGAACAGTTGTGTCAACAGAACAGCAAAAGGACACGAAGACAAGGACCTGTCGTTCTTTAGAATACCTACCTGTCGTGGCGGCAACCCCAGAACCCGCTGGTGGACATCAGCGGTAAGGGATGCCGTCAAGCTGAAGAAGGAGTCCTATCGGGCCTTTTTGGCCTGTGGAACTCCTGAGGCAGCTGATAGGTACCGGCTGGCCAAGCGGAATGCAGCTTTGGTGGTTGCTGAGGCAAAAACTCTGGCGTGGGAGGAGTTCGGTGAGGCTTTGGAGGACGACTTCCAGACGGCTTCGAGGAGATTCTGGTCCACCATCAGATGTCTCAGGAGGGGGAAGCAGTGTAGCATCAACACTGTGTATAGTGGGGATGGGGCGCTGCTGACCTCAACTCGGGACGTTGTGACTCGGTGGGGAGAATACTTCGAAGACCTCCTCAATTCCCATGAGGAAGCAGAGTCTGGGTTCTCTGAGACGGGCTCTCCTATCTCTGGGGTTGAGGTCACCGAGGTAGTTAAAAAGCTCCTCGGTGGCAGGGTGGATGAGATCCGCCGGTAGTTCCTAAAGGCTCTGGATGTTGTGGGGCTGTCCTGGTTGACATGCCTCTGCAACATCACGTGGACAGTGCCTCTGGATTGGCAGACTGGGTTGGTGGTCCCCCTTTTTAAGAAGGGGGACTGGAGGGTGTGTTCCAACTACAGGGGGATCACACTACTCAGCCTCCCTGGTAAGGTCTATTCAGGGGTTCTGGAGAGGAGGGTCCGTCGGGAAGTCGAATCTCCGATTCAGGAGGAGCAATGTGGTTTTCGTCCTGGCCGTGGAACAGTGGACCAGCTCTACATCCTCCGCAGGGTCCTTGAGGGGGCATGGGAGTTCGCCCAACCAGTCTACATGTGTTTTGTGGACTTGGAGAAGGCGTTCGACCGTGTTCCTCGGGGGGTTCTGTGGGGGGTGCTTCGGGAGTATGGGGTAACGAACCCCTTGATAAGGGCTGTTCGGTCCCTGTACGACCGATGTCAGAGTTTGGTCCGCATTGCCGGCAGTAAGTCGGATTCGTTTCCAGTGAGGGTTGGACTCCGCCAAGGCTGCCCTTTGTCATCGATTCTGTTCGTAACTTTTATGGACAGAATTTCTAGGCGCAGCCAAGGCGTTGAGGGTGTCCGGTTTGGTGGCCTCAGTATTGCGTCTCTGCTTTTTGCAGATGACGTGGTGCTGTTGGCTTCATCAAGCCGTGATCTCCAACTCTCACTGGAACAGTTCGCAGCCGAGTGTGAAGCGGTTGGGATGACAATCAGCACCTCCAAATCTGAGACCATGGTCCTCAGTCAAAAGGGTGGAGTGCCCTCTCCGGGTTGGGGATGAGATCCTGCCCCAAGTGGAGGAGTTCAAGTATCTCGGGGTCTCGTTCACGAGTGAGGGTACGATGGAACGGGAGATCGACAGGCGGATCGGTGCAGCGTCTGCAGTGATGCGGACTCTGTATCGGTCCGTCGTGGTGAAGAAGGAGCTGAGCCGAAAGGCAAAGCTCTCGATTTACCGGTCGATCTACGTTCCTGCCTTCACCTATGGTCACGAGCTGTGGGTCGTGACCGAAAGAACGAGATCCAGGATACAAGCGGCCGAAATGAGTTTCCTCCGCAGGGTGTCCGGGCTCTCCCTTAGAGATAGGGTGAGAAGTTCGGTCATCCGGGAGGGACTCGGAGTCGAGCCGCTGCTCCTCCGCATCGAGAGGAGCCAGATGAGGTGGCTCGGGCATCTGGTCAGGATGCCTCCTGGACGCCTCCCTGGTGAGGTGTTTTGATATAGGTGAAGATCACATAAACACTAATATATCTGAATTACCTCTGGATAATATTTATTATATTTTGTCACTATTTCCTGGTAATAAACTCTACTTTCTATGGAAGAGAGATGGACTTTCAAATAAATTAGCTGTAAAAGTTAAACTGGAGTTGTTATTAATTCCATAAGGTCCAACAGTAATAAATAGCGGTCAGCTCAATGCTAACATAATATGGAAAATCCCATTGACGGGCTAGCGCGTTAGCATCTCTAGCGCAATTAACTTTTCTAAACCAAATCAAGGAGATAACCCCCCGAAATCTGAGGTAATTACCACCGCTATATCCGCCGTAGCGGGTCACGGGGAGCTGGAGCCTATCCCAGCGGCATAGGGTGTGAGGCGGGGAACACTCCAGGCACGACGCCAGTGCACCGTGGAGCCACACACAAAGACATACAACCATGCACACACACACTCACTCCTATGGGACCGGCCAATCAACCTAAAGCGCATGCTTTTGGAGGTGGGAGGAAGCCGGAGAACCTGGAGAGAACCCACGCGGACACGGTGAGGGCATGCGAACTCCGCACAGAGTGGGACTCGAACCCGGGTCCGCCGTGTTGTGAGGCGACAGCGTTAACCACTGCGCCACCGTGCTGCCTTTTAATAATCAATGAATGTTTATTTTATTTTCATTGCAAGCAGTATAAAAAACTGTTTTTATACTACATTTATTAATGTTATTTCATGGTATTGTGTCAGGGTAATTGGTAGTATCGTCAGCATCATCAGCATAATCAACGTCACATTAATCATTGTTAGCATCATCATCACCATAATTGCTAGCATTATCATCCTTTTTCAGCATAATCATGCTCAGCATAATCAATGTTAGTAACATTGGCATAACAATCATTCTTAGAATCTTCTTTTCCTTTGGGCTTTTCCCTTCAGGGGTCACCACAGCCAATCAAGGTCCTCCATCTAACCCTGTCCTTTGCATCCTCTTCTCTCACACCAACTACCTTCATGTCCTCTTTCACTACATCCATAAACCTCCTCTTTGGTCTTCCTCTAGGCCTCCTGCCTGGCAGTTCAAAACTCAGCATCCTTCTACCAATATAATTTTTTAATTTAATTTAATATACTGTTCTAATCCCCGAAGGGAAATTAAGAATGCACACTCTAGTTTTTGTTAGTCAATCAATCACACGCATGCATATTAGTGTGTACAGGCCCCTGTAATACACACAACCACACACAAGGGGACCTGTAGGCATGCAAGGGAGGTAGGGTGGCAGGCAGCTCCTTCTTGGTGCACCTCAGATGAGCAATTTGTAAGGGGGACGGCACTTTGCTCAGGGGTGCCTCGGCAGTGCTCCGGGGGTGAGCTGACACCTCCCACTGTCAGCTCAACTCCGGGTATTTTTTTGGGTGGGAGCGGGAATCGAACCGCCGATCTTGAATCATAGGACGACCTGCTCTACCGCCCGCTTTACCACTGAGCCACTGCCGTCCCAATATATATTCACTATCTCTCCTCTGGACATGTCCAAACCATCTCAGTCTGGCCTCTCTGACTTTATCTCCAAAACCTCTAACATGTGCTGTCCCTCTGATGTACTCATTCCTGATCCTATCCTTCCTGGTCACTCCCAGAGAGAACCTCAGCATCTTCATCTCTGCTACCTCCAGCTCTGTCTCCTGTCTTTTCCTCAGTGACACTGTCTCTAGACCAAACAACATCGCTGGTCTCACCACAGTTTTGGACACCTTTCCTTTCATTTTAGCTGATGAAAGGAAATGACGGACTTACCCTGCTCACCATGTGAGCTTTGGGCTCCAACTTCATTCCTGCTTTTTACGTCTTTGCATCTTTAGGTATTTTATTTGTATATCTGTTTGATTGTGTGTTTTGTGTTTCATTGTTGTGTATTTGTTTTGCATTTACACATTTAGCTGTGTATTTATTTGTTTCTGTGGTTTTGTTTAGATGTTTTTGTTGTCTTTCTTTTGGTAACTGTGTATTTACATGATGATTATGTATCTGTCTCGTGTACATTCTAAACAATTGTCATGTAGATTAACTATGAAATACGGGCAGCAGAGTTGGCTGCAGTTTACTGTTAATTTAACAGTAAAAAACTTAAATTAACTTACCAGTGTGTTACTGTGAATCTCACAGCACGTCGCTGCAGACCCCCTCCCCCCGTAACGTGTTGTTTCAGGTATCAACAACATTTGCAAATCAATGCAGCACACCCGTTGGCACCTTTGTCTAGCATTGACTCTGCTCTTGAAATTTCAGAAACGGCTGGAAGTTCAGCTTTGAGGGTCTTTCATTCACCTTTATGCCAGTTTCTCCATGTGTTTTGTTAGGTAAACGGACTTTTATCCCGAAGTCCACCCAGAGCAGTTGTGCGTGTTCAAAACTGGAAGGAAGAACAAGAAACAAATCGTCTCGTTTATCAAATATGTATTTTTGCCCTAACACAATATTTCTAAACAGATCTGGGTTCTCTGTCCTTAACACAAAATCTGGTGTTGTATGAACTGTTAGGTTTTTTGGACTTTTATCGCGAAGTCCACCTAGAGCAGTTGTGCGTGTTCAAAACCGGAAGGAGAAACAAGAAACAAGTAGTCTCATTTAACGAATGTATTTGCCCTGATACAATAATTTTAGCAGATCTGGGTTCACCGTCCCTAACATAGAATCTAATGCGGTCTGAACCGTGACAAGGGGCAGGAACAACACATTCCGGAGAAACAAAGAATTTATAGTGGATGTAACAAGACACCGTCTTAAGGACGGACCGTTATACAGCAATTCTTATTCATTGTAGCATTCTCCGGTTGGACAATCCATAGGAACTTCTGATCTCAGGTCAGTTGGCCAGCCCACACGGTGTCATCTTCTAATTGGTTGGCTCTCTGCCTAATCTGCATCTTCAAACAAAGAATCGATCAGGTTACACAGCTGGCGTCCACGACAAGCGGGGAACGCCCATCACAGTATGTTTGGTTACGTCATTATAAAGTAAAGCATAACATTGAAATAAAGTGAACATAAAACCTGTGAATATATTTAATTATATCTTCCTTCATTCCCTCTCTTGACCTATTGAAAATAGGTCACAAAAATAAATCAGTGCAGTGTAGATATAGTGTAAATACAGTGTCAAAATTCATATTATGTGGTATAAAAATATATAAGTGTAATGCACTTTATTGTGTGTATTATCTTAAAAAATTCAAATAAAAATGTGATGTGTGAGATATAAAAATAGAACATAAGATATAATATAAAATGTAAACACTAAATTGAGGTAAGGCACTTAAGGAAAAGTAACTATATCCCCTGGTTGGATATACTCACCTTCCTTACTGTCAGGAGTAGGGACAAACAAATATTGACCCTTACCAGTTGAAGCTGTAAACATATTGGTCACCAAACGTGTAAGCAGAGAACGGATACAAGGAATACAACAAAAGCCACATAGAGCAAGCATAACAACTACTGCAGACTATGTTGTCTTGATTATCGTCTTGGTTGAACACCGACTCTACATAAGGGGTGGCGAAAATAGCTTTACATTCCTGTTCCTTCTCTTTTTTCAGATCCTGGTAGAACTTAAATGAATATTCACATGTTGCATATGGTGTAGGATTCAAAGTTATCCAAATTCATTCAGACCTGTAACACAAGAGACACTTCAAAACCTTCATTTTACACTGTGAGTCAATTCCATCGTGACAGCTAGCTGGAAACACAAAAATTCTTCAAATGTGTCAACATAGTTCCTGTCTTGGTGAAGCCAGGTATACTCATATTCATCTCTTGAGATTACATAGGGGATTCCCATACTTATAGCCAATTGTTTCAGCACTGATTCATTTAGATGCGGTAGACCATAACGTGCCTTAAATATAACAGTAGAGTTATATATTTGAATATTTTCAACTTGAGGACTATGTTTTATATATTTAAAATACAAACACGAAACTACTACTATTAATATTATAACTAAAACTAAAAAAGTAATTGAACTATATAACCATCGTCTCCCTCTCTTGGACTGAGGGAACCGAAGTCCATCACACAGAGCCATGGATGCAGGCGGGACGAATCAAGGAGTAATGGAACCACTTCAGTCCTTTTCCCTGCAGTTTGACAGCAGTGTGTGTGCGTGCAGTCACAGCGTAAGGTCCAGTTCAACGAGGAGTGTCCCACTTCCTGGAAAGAACCTTGAGATAAACAGAATCCCAAACTTGGGGTGAAGAGTGGTTAGATCCACCGAAGAGTCACGTGACTGTAGAGAGAAACACTGCACAAAAGCATGTAGAGTCTTGTAGTAATCACGATGAGAAATATCTGTAAAAGAAACATCAGAATCACAGATTAAAGTAGATGTAGGACGGGCATCAATCGACCTGTAAGAAGTTCAAAGGGTGAATGACCTGTAGATTTGCTAACCGACTGCCTAACTGATAACAAAACTAAAGGTAATGCATCCAACCAATTCAATTTTGTGTCATGACAGATTTTAGCCAATTTTTCTTTCAAAGTCCTGTTCATACGCTCAACCTGACCCTGACTTTGAGGATGATAAACACAACCAAAACGATGGTCTACACCCAACATCTTTTCCACAACCTGCAAAGCCTTATTGTGAAAGTGTGTGCCGTTATCGGAGCAAACACGAGAAGGAAACCCATGTTTTGGTATGTAGTCATTAATGAGAGCCTTAATGATCACCGCGGAGTCCTCACGACCCGCAGGGTAAGCTTCAACCCATTTGGAGAAAGAATCCACAAGAACTTCACCATGTTCCAAAAAAGAACCAGGAACATGAGAATTGTCAAGTGTCACAACAGCGGCAGCAGCATGTAACTTACCAGTATTGTCACGCCAACAACAGCCATCTGTAAATGTCCATATCTGAAATAATAGTACTGGATAAATCTGGACGAAGTTTACATGAACGTGCAACTTCAA
Organism: Antennarius maculatus; assembly: GCA_013358685.1. Taxonomy (NCBI): domain Eukaryota; kingdom Metazoa; phylum Chordata; class Actinopteri; order Lophiiformes; family Antennariidae; genus Antennarius; species Antennarius maculatus. The sequence goes on from JABVMC010000029.1 coordinate 156,486, forward strand.
GCACGCATTCATGTGGTCCCAGAATGATATTCTCTGCCATATTGATACCTGAATGAGAATAAGTGACGTGTGGTGCTGTCAAAACCTTAACAAGGCGTGTTTGACGCAAAGAAGACATAGTGAAAGCCGAAGACATAACAAAAGCAGAGACCGAGTGTTCGGTCAAAACTGTTAGAGGATGGCCCATAACCAAATGAGCAGTTTTATCAATGACACGGGCTAGACCAGCAGCATGCTGCGTACACATCGGTTGGCGAATTTCAATGCCGTCCAACATGACACTAGCATACATCAAAACTGATCTGCCACCATCCGATTTCTGAAAAAGACAACCATGTGCCATGCCATCGGCACAAGAAACATCCAAATAAAAAAAATCTTAGAATAGTCTGGACTCGCCAAAGCCTGAGCCGAGGCTAAGTCTCTCACCAAAGTAGTAAAGGAAAGATCTGCATCAGAAGTCCATATCAGAGATGCAGAAAGATTCCGAATCCCTTGGTCCTTCGCCAACTGACGAAGGGCAGCAGTTTTCACAAGATAGTCAGGAATGTATTGTCTGCTGTAGCCACAAAGACTTAGAAAAGAAAGCATTTCCTTCACCGTAGTGGGTCTTTTGTGTTTCAAGATAGAAGAGCGGTGGTCTAATGACATAGAAAGACCACAAGCTGACAGCCGTCTGCCAAGAAAAGACACAGTAGCTCTGCAACATTGTAGTTTCTTCCTGGAGACCTTGAAGCCAAGCTCAAACAACTTGAGCAGCAAAAGCCGTGTTGCTTCAAGACAAATGGTATCTGTTTTTGCAGCAATAAGAAGGTCATCAACATATTGCACAAGTTTGCAACCGTTTGGAAGTCGTAATGTCGATAGCATGTGAATAAAGCCTGATTGAAAATACCTGGACTGTTTTTTAGGCCTTGTGGAAGTCGAGTGTATTGCAGTTTGCAGTGTCTGTAGTTGAAAGCAAAATACTGTCTTGAGTCAGGATGTAATGGTAAACAGAAAAAGGCATTAGCCAAATCAATTACTGTAAACCACTTCAAGTCAGGTCCCAGTGTAGTCAAACAGCGATGTGGATCTGGTACAGTTAGAACAGGTGTAATTGTAACGTCATTTATAGGTATCAAGTCATGTGCCATTCTCCAATCTACGCCATTAGCTTTTTGTACCGGTCTTAACGGGGTATTATATGGAGAAGTCGATAGCTCCAAAACCCCAGCATCCCATAACCCTACAATCGTATCATCCATACCTTGGTCAGGCGCAGGTGGCCAAGGATACTGAGGGTGATAAATAGGTGTGTCATGTTGTAATTCAATGTGTACAGGTTGGAAATTTTCACAAAACCCTACATCGAAGGGTGAAAAAGACCAGACCCCTTCTGGTATGGATTGTAACATTTCCTGTGTGTTCGGGTGATCTGTTAATTCTCGCCCATGATCTCGTGAGATAACACAATGTTCCAAAGAAGACAAATCAGATGTTTGACCTATATGAACCTGTAGAAGGTGAATAATCAACCATAGGAATATCTGTGGACCGCCAATCAGTGGTGTCAGTTAACCGTCTGACCATGGGGCCGAGTTCCCTCGCCTCATGGCCTGGACTCAAGGCTAAAGATATGTGTGGTGAAGCCTTAGGGGCCATCTTGTACCAGGATAACTGTGTGTCATCCAAAACACAATTGGCAGCGACACCTTCAGGTTCCACAAAGATCAGAGACGAGGAAAGATTCCATTGGGAACCTTCAATTGACCTAAATTCCTCAGCATAAACCTCATCCCCTTGTCTATCATAGTACAAAGTACTATGTAAAGGATCAATTGGTGGGTTATAGTCTCGAATGGACGCAATCCATGGTTTCCACAACATGTAGGCAGAGAAGACACCCTGTCCAGAAGTATCCTCAGGAAGCAACGCACACCAATAAATGTCCGCGTGGTCAGGTGGGGTCTCAGCTTGTACCAGCCATAGTCCATCTTGTCCACAAAACATTTGATGATTGCATTCGAATTCCGTGCCATTCGGAAATCGAACCGTCACGCCCAACGGACCACATAAAATAGTGGCACCTGTTTTCAGCAAAATGTCTCTTCCCAGTAGATTTACAGGAGTTTGGGGCAAATGAATGTATGAATGTTCAAACCGATATCCAGCAATCTCGGTTACCAGTGGTTTGGTAAAGGGCAGGTGTTGAGGTTTTCCCGAGAATCCAGTCAGCGAAGCAGGTTTTGAAGACAATGATGACTTTGGAAGTGACAAGCTCAGGGTTGAAAAAGTAGCACCTGAATCAGCCAACATGGAAACGTCTTGTTCTGCCACTTTAGCCGGAAGTAATGGCTCTGCCGATGCACCATTACTCAAAGGTCCCGGGCACCCCTATTCCTGCATTGCGTCCCAGTCATAGTCCGAAGTGTAAAATTGACCGGATCCAGCTACATCTCTCATCTGCCATGGTCGTTGTGGAGCCTGTCCTCTGGATGGCGCCATACCACGATCAAAAGATGGACCAGCACGACCACGAAACTGGAACAGACGTCTCGCACTTTGACCCCACTGTTGTTGGTTTTGCATTAGATTATGTGGGCACAGTCGAGCCCAATGCCCCTCCTGACCACAAATGAAGCATGCATTACTCCTTTGGATTCCTGGCAGGTATCTATAACGCCCCATGTTGGGTCCCCCGAAACCACGACCACCTCGACCTCCTCCACGCATTGATCCTTGCCAAAACTGGCCATCTTCAACCCCTCGGTATTTGATATTGTTTTCCTTTCCTTGTTCCTTTTTCTTTGTGTTGACCTCTTCACGTGCCTTTCTCAACTGTAGCTTCAAAAGTTGAGCTTCCATTTCCTTCAAATCAGTATTTGTTTTAGATATGGAGTCATTGTAAAGTCTGAGATGATGTGAAAGTAAATGTTTAAATCTCTGTTCATCACTAATCATTACATCAGGATCTCTTTTTAAGGCCTGTTTTGGTTCGTCTGGTAATCCAGCCAATAAAGCTATCCTGAACATAGACTGAGAAAATGGGGACCTGGCCGGGTTTCGCCCAGTTGCCATGATCCACTGATGCATAGAGTTAGCATAGAACTCTAATGGCTCCGTACCAGGTTTATACGGAAACACTGTTGGAACATCTGCTATCTGTGGAGGAAAATATGTTTTTATGACTCTAAAAATAAGTTTAGCATGATTGTGTAATGGTGTCTCTGGGGGTAGTTCTGCAATGTGTGCCTGTTCCTCTATAATCCTAGCTTCGACTAGTGTACAACTAGAAGCAATAGCCTTTTTTATGTCACCAATCGCCAATCGTGTGCCTTTAAACAAGCTCACGAATGTTGCAACCCACTATGTCCCTCCTTGTGCTAATTTTGGTAATTTCTCAATCATAAGTGCTGTATCTGCCAAAGCAAATGGCTTGTAATTATCTCCTCCAGGTGTAGCTACTAATGGCATTTGGTGTAATGACAGTTGTTTATATTCTTCATCTTCAGAGTCAGAATGTGAAAGCTGTATTTTAGCCTGTTGGCGTGTAGTCATCAAATGTGTCCGAGCAGTCGATTTTTTAGGTCTTGTTGGTATTTTACATGAAGCAGAAGCTCCATCAACTTCATCCTCTTCTTCTTGTTCAGAAGCCGATGTGCCTGATTCTCCTTCCATTGCAGCCTCCCATAAATCATCCTTACGTCTCTTACTTGTACTCTTCTTCTTACCTGCATGTTCTTCTAGTGTAGATTGCAAAGTCGGTTTGGCTGCTAGAATACTGCGCCATTCTTCCCAAGATTCCTGTACTTGTTTTTGTACTTCATCCATGCGTGCTTTTTGTTCCTGTAACATAACAGCGATATCTGGATTGGTTTGTCCTGAGACAGATGTATATGAACCCTGTTGCTGTTGTTATGGCATTGGAAAGATAGCTGACGTCGAAGAAGATACAAGTGTCTTATCAATTGGAGCACTAGGAGGTGTCATCGTACCATGTGGTACGCCAGAACCAGCCAAGTTATGATTTATTAATACTGTTTGTGCAATCTGATCTTTTAATGGCTGTGGTATCGCTGCTTCTTCACCATCTTCAATATCAATTGTCACTTTCCCCGCTAGATGAAGCACTGGATACAAAGTTGAAGTCGGAAGGGGGGTGTAAGCAGGCGGTACTTCAAGAGGAGGGGGCAAAAGATCCGCCCCCAAGTCTGGGGAACAAGTATCCCCGAATCAGCCACACAACAGCCTGGCTGTGGAGCCGTGCACATCTCATCAGAGAAAACCACACCCTTTTCTTTTTTTTTTTTGCTTCTTACCTCATCCGTGCCAGCCAACGCCGTCGCCACAACAACCATCTAGTACAACACACGGAATTCCTTTGTTTCTTTTTCACATTCCTTTAGTTCCCTCCTGCGGTTGAGCAGACCTTTCCCCTCTGCTTCCTTCTTCCTTACCTCTATTTCTTCTGCCAACCGGGCTTCAACCTGTTGCAAACGTCGGGCGAGTTCTGTAAACCCATACTTACCTCTCTCACCCACTACTCGTTTTTTATTCAAATTTAACCACAGTTTCTGCAACTTATGTTTCATTTTTCCAAACTCTTTCAATGCAACTCCAGCATACAAATTCAACCATTCTTTCTCACAGCCATACTCTTCACACTCACGCTTAAATTCTTCATCCATCCTATCAGTTATTTCACACTTTTACCCCAATAAAATCCAAGCACACCCACAGTTAAAGCAAACAGTGACCACAGCGGGATCACAAGAAACCCAAACAGACGACACCCACAGTCACACAGCGTCACGGTTTGAATCCAAATTAGAATTTACTCTTGTTCTCCTCGTTTGAACACATTTCTTATAATTTGGTCATACAATTCGCGAGGCCGTAATCCTCTCGCAAGAATGCAACAACTTAGTTACCCGTCAAACTCGTCAGTTCGACAGCCCTACTACAGGGACAGCATTGCGCACGTAACGGGCTAATCTAATACCTAAACTAATCCTAAAACCGTTACGCGCGACGCACGACGAATAACTTTTCCTATAATAGATCTCCTCTCGACGATGAGGAAAGTCTAAATCATGGGTAGCTCATTAGCCTTTTTACACGTCTGGGCTGCGGGACCAGTCACGAAACCACAGAAAAATTAAACGGATCGTACTCGAGGACCAGTACTAACTACTCCCCCCTCGTTCACACTTTTTTCCTATCTTCTAAACTAACCTATTATCCTTTACCATTATCCTTTTTCCTTTTTCCTTTTACTCTTTTACTCTTTATTCCTATTAATTTAGCGGCATTCACAACACTTACTTTGTCTCCACAATTTAATCAATCCAATTAGCAGAAATTTTGTGAATTATCAAACAGGAGTTCTGCTCACCTTTTTAATCAGGGCCCAGCGGAGACGCAGAAGGGATGTGAGGACCTTTATCCGAATCATCTACCGTTTTCACTTTCACCTTGAAGTCAGACACGTCGTTTCGCCGGTCCCAATCGATCTGTCGTCACACGGAGTTGTCGTCGAGATTTCTTCCGCTACACATCACGTCGGGGTCACCAATTAAACTGTTAGGTTTTTTAGACTTTTATCGCGAAGTCCACCTAGAGCAGTTGTGCGTGTTCAAAACCGGAAGGAGAAACAAGAAACAAGTAGTCTCATTTAACGAATGTATTTGCCCTGATACAATAATTTTAGCAGATCTGGGTTCACCGTCCCTAACATAGAATCTAATGCGGTCTGAACCGTGACAAGGGGCAGGAACAACACATTCCGGAGAAACAAAGAATATATAGTGGATGTAACAAGACACCGTCTTAAGGACGGACCGTTATACAGCAATTCTTATTCATTGTAGCATTCTCCGGTTGGACAATCCATAGGAACTTCTGATCTCAGGTCAGTTGGCCAGCCCACACGGTGTCATCTTCTAATTGGTTGGCTCTCTGCCTAATCTGCATCTTCAAACAAAGAATGATCAGGTTACACAGCTGGCGTCCACGACAAGCGGGGAACGCCCATCACAGTATGTTTGGTTACGTCATTATAAAGTAAAGCATAACATTGAAATAAAGTGAACATAAAACCTGTGAATATATTTAATTATATCTTCCTTCAGAACCTTGACAATGGGCAGGAACAACACATTCCTGAGGATCCCAGATATTTATTATGCGCATCACTAGGCTCCACCTTAAGGATGGGCCACTATACATTAGGTCATATACATTGTGTGGTTCTCTGGTTGGTTGCTTCTCCCTTATACGGTTCTCCAGTGCCAGTCTCCAGTGTCTCCAGTGTCTCCAGTGTCTCCAGTGTCTCCAGTGTCTCCAGTGTCTCCAGTGTCTCCAGTGTCTCCAGTGTCTCCAGTGTCAGTCTCCAGTCTCAGTGTCCACCTACAAGAGAGCCAAACAAATTATACAGCCGGCGCCCGCTGCTAAACGGTGGACGGCCATTACACAACATATTTTGGCTATAACATTATTAAGTGAAATGTAACGTGAATACAAACTTGAGAATATACTTGATTATATTCTCCTTCAGTTTCCACAGACTACCAGAATGGACCGTCACTAGATTCCAGATGACAGCACAATGGCATTTTTAAGACCAATTAAGTTTAAAGTGGGTTATTTCCAACGCCAAATAGTTGGGAAATACTGAGATCAGTCAGTCAGTCAAACTTTATTAATAGAATTGTTGAAAGTTCCTTATGTTTTGCTACGTAATCACCGGTGCTCCTACAGTCTGCTCCACCGTCTGGGAGCAGCTCGGTCAGAGCCGGACTTCGGTGACGCCCCTTGACTACCGTTGTTAGGGGGCGTGGGCACGAGTGCCTTGTGAGGGAGCCCCCTGGTGGCGGAGTGCGTCACGACTGGCGGCCAGACTGCCAGCTTTTTTTCAGCGATCATGTTTTTAACCAATATTAATATGAATATTGATCCACATATAAGACGCACTGGATTATAAGGCGCACTACGGGTTTATGGGAAAATTTTAGGCTTTTAGGTGCGCCTTATAGTGTGGAAAATACGGTATCGAGTCCTGGCAAGCCGCCAGATCTCTCAGAGCGGCGCACAGGGATGTAAGCTGCTCTTGCTGTTGAGCCAGCTTTTCTCCCTGTAGTCGAAGGGCTTTATGAACCGGATCAGAGTCTGCTAAGTTCAGTACAAAGGTAAGGCAGTCAATCCAGGCAGAGGTATCCAAGGCGGGAGGCAAAAAAGGCAAGGTCAAAAAACAAGCAAGGTTCAGACTATGGAGCCAGCCAGGAAGAGAGGTCGTTCTGAAATGTGGGCACACTTCATTCTGATCGCTGCTGATAAGGTAGGTGTACTGCCACATCTGTAATGAAGGAAGTTACATGTTGAAGGAAGATATAATTAAATATATGCACAGGTTTTATGTTCACTTCATTTCAATGTTATGCTTTATTTTATAATGACGTAACCAAACATACTGTGATGGGCGTTCCCCGCTTGTCGTGGACGCCAGCTGTGTAACCTGATCGGTTCTTTGTTTGAAGATGCAGATTAGGCAGAGAGCCAACCAATTAGAAGATGACATTCTGTCCAGGTCTGGTTGGTGTGTTCCGCTGAGCTGAAGCATCATGGGAATACTTCCTCCATGATCAGACACCTCACTGCCAAACATGGAGCTGTTGGAGATCAGGGGACCAAATCAAGGTTGGCTATATTATTATATTATTAGACACACTAACACAATGTGGCCTGGCTGTGTTTCATGAGTCGTAGGCCAGCTTAAGTGAAGTTTCACATTAATCTTCTGGTATTATTTTAATCATTTACTTTTTATTTCTGTCTCTTTGTCATAGTGGACCGGAAGCGAGAGCTGGATGAAGCTCTTGTAAATATGGTGGTGAAAGACTCGCAGCCTTTTTCATCGTGGATGACTGTGGCTTCAATTAGTTTGTGGGATTGCTTTATCCCACATAAGTTCTTCCATCCAGGTGAGCTCTCATGAACATGGTGCTTCAGAAACATGAGGAGGAGAAGACCAAGGCCGAGGCTGTCCTGGCGAGGGTGGAGGTTGAGAGTCTGACTGCAGATATGTGGACGTCCATTAATATGGAGGCGTATCTTGCAGTGACCTGCCACTACATGTAGGACCCGATGAAACTGGCCACAGTGTCTTTCCCTGAAGCACATACTGCAGCTAACATCAGTGCAGCTACAAGATCTCTGATGGAGGAATGGAGCCTTGATGAAAAAGTGACCTCAATCGTGACGGACGCAGGAGCCAATATGCTTGCTTCTGTCAGAATGCTTAACTTGAGACATGCACTCTGTTTTGCACATTCTTTGAATCTGGTCGTTAAAAAGTCTGGATTCAACCCTTGGCCTCAACGAACTACGCACAAGGACACGGAAGGTGGTGACTTTCTTTAGAGCCAGCACAACAGCCAAAAAAAAACTGAAAGAAGTGCAAGAGCAAATGGGCATTCCCGTCAAAAAACTAATCCAAGAGGTGGACACACGGTGGAACAGCACCTTCCTCATGCTGGAACGCTCATATGAAGAGAGACAGTCAGTGGGTGCAGCTCTGGCTACACTGGAAATTATTTCATCCCACTGTCTTCTGATGAGTATGACACAACAGCAACGTGCCTCCAGTTACTTTCCCCCTTTTACCAGGCAACGGTGGAACTCTGAGGAAAAGAGAGTGTCAGTGTCAAAAGTCATCCCAATGGTGAAAATGCTCATGTTGTATTAGTTTGACACTAGGGGAAAAACAACCCATGAAACAGCGAAACAACTGGGACAGAACTCGGTGTCATTGATACAAAATAAATTTGAGACCGCGGAAAGCCAAACGGCACTGACGATGTTGACGCTGCTGGATCCAAGATTCAAAACCATTGGATTCTACAATCAGGGTCAGGCCCAGGCAGCAGCGAGGTGACTGACAGCACAATGCTTTGAATCCATAAACAAAACCACCCTCCCCACAGTCTCTGAAGAACAGCCCTCCACATCGGTTCAACCAGCATCTGCTGAAACTAACATCCACGAGTAATATTATGAGTAGTATTGTTTTTCCAGTAAGTTAAAATGCTGATGATTCTTGTCGTGTTTGTCTTTCAGATAGGAACCTTCGGGAAACGCTGGACCGAGATGCGTCGGATGCAAGGAGGGCAAGGAATGCTACAGCAGATACAGCTGTGGAGGTGCAGCGGTACATGAACCACCACTGGCCAGGTCAGAAGACCCAGTGGATTACTGGAAGAACCACCAGAGCGTGTACCCAAATTTGTTTAAACTGGCGAAAAAATTTTTATGCACGCCGGCTTCATGTGTTCCATGTGAACGAGTCTTCTCCAAATGTGGAAAAATTGTCACTAAGAAAAGAAACAGACTTAATCCAAATACTGTGGAAAAAATAATGTATCGCAATAAAAATCTTTGACTGCCCTCATCCCAAATTATCAGCCCTTCCATAGTTGCACAAGCACACCTAACCAATACCAGATTTTCCCTGCATTCGCACCTCAACAACACTCCACACATTTGTCAGTTATTATAAGTGCATAGAATATAATATTCAGTCTAGGGTATATCAAAATTTAAAATGAAAGATACTTTAAGTCCAAGCAAAAAGGAGGTGATCATGCATGTGTGTAGTAGAAAATTTCTTGTCAAACTAACTTGCAGTGCAGGATTTGAATTTCGCCAGGAGAGGCCACTATAACTGAAACTTCGAGTAAAGAACCCATTTTCAAACCAGTTGGCTCAAGTGATTCAGTGCTTCACAAAAGCTTCATTTGCCCATCATTACTCTTAAGCTAACGTTGATGCTAACTCTGTACTGTTAGCAAGCCTAACTTGCCATAATTGAACATTTCAGAAACAACTAAACAAGTGGCCTTTCTCTTCTTCTTCTTTTCCTTTTGGCTTTTCCCTTCAGGGGTCGCCACAGCGAATCAACCGCCTCCATCTAACCCTGTCCTCTGCATCCTCCTCTCTCACACCAACTACCCTCATGTCCTCCTTCACTACATCCATAAACCTCCTCTTTGGTCTTCCTCTAGGCCTCCTGCCTGGCAGTTCAAAACTCAGCATCCTTCTACCAATATATTCACTATCTCTCCTCTGGACATGTCCAAACCATCTCAGTCTGGCCTCTCTGACTTTATCTCCAAAACCTCTAACATGTGCTGTCCCTCTGATGTACTCATTCCTGATCCTATCCTTCCTGGTCACTCCCAGAGAGAACCTCAGCATCTTCATCTCTGCTACCTCCAGCTCTGCCTCCTGTCTTTTCCTCAGTGACACTGTCTCTAGACCAAACAACATCGCTGGTCTCACCACAGTTTTGTACACCTTACCTTTCATTTTAGCTGAAACTCTTCTATCACACATCACACCTGACACTTTTCTCCACCCATTCCATCCTGCCTGGACACGCTTCTTCACCTCTTTTCCCCACTCTCCATTGCTCTGGACTGTTGACCCCAAGTACTTAAAATCCTCCACCTTCTTGATCTCTTCTCCCTGTAACCTCACTCTTCCACTTGGGTCCCTCTCATTCACACACATGTACTCTGTCTTACTGCGGCTAACCTTCATCCCTCTCCTTTCCAGGACAAACCTCCACCTCTCTAGCTTCTCCTCCACCTCGTCCCTACTCTCACTGCAGATCACAATGTCATCTGCAAACATCATAGTCCATGGAGATTCCTGTCTAACCTCGTCTGTCAGCCTGTCCATCACCATAGCGAACAAGAAGGGGCTCAGAGCTGATCCCTGATGCAGTCCCACCTCCACCTTGAACTCCTCTGTCACACCTACAGCACACCTCACCACTGTCTTACAGTCCTCATACATGTCCTGCACCGTTCTAACATACTTCTCTGACACTCCAGACTTCCTCATACAATACCACAGTTCCTCTCTGGGCACCCTGTCATAAGCTTTCTCCAGATCTACAAAAACACAATGCAGCTCCCTCTGGCCTTCTCTGTACTTCTCTATCAACATCCTCAAAGCAAATACTGCATCTGTAGTACTCTTTTTTGGCATGAAACCATACTGCTGCTCACAAATGTTCACTTCTGCCCTTAGTCTAGCTTCCACTACTCTTTCCCATAACTTCATTGTATGGCTCATCAGCTTTATTCCTCTGTAGTTGCCACAACTCTGCACATCTCCCTTGTTCTTAAAAATGGGCACCAGCACACTTCTCCTCCACTCCTCAGGCATCTTCTCACTATCTAAGATCCTGTTGAACAACCCAGTCAGAAACTCTACTGCCACCTCTCCTAGACACTTCCAAACCTCTACAGGTATATCATCAGGACCGACTGCCTTTCCACTCTTCATCCTCTTCAGTGCTCTCCTCACTTCATCCTGGCTAATCTTTGCTACATCCTGGTCCACAACAGTCACCTCTTCTAGTCTTTGTTCTCTCTCATTTTCCACGTTCATCAACTCCTCAAAGTACTCTTTCCATCTTCCCATCACACTGCTGGCACCTGTCAATAGACTTCCATCCCTATCCTTAATCACCCTAACCTGCTGCACGTCCTTCCCATCTCTATCTCTCTGTCTTGCCAGCCTGTATAGATCAGTCTCTCCCTCCTTACTGTCCAACCTAGCATACAAGTCATCATAAGCTTCTTGTTTGGCCTTTGCTACCTCTACCTTCACCTTACGCTGTATCTCCCTGTACTCCTGTCTACTCTCCTCAGTCCTCTCAGTGTCCCACTTCTTCTTAGCTAACCTCTTTCTTTGTATACACTCCTGTACCTCCTCATTCCACCACCAAGTCTCCTTATCAACTTTCTTTCCAGATGACACACCAAATACTCTCCTACCTGTCTCCCTGATCACATTAGCTGTAGTTGTCCAGTCATCTGGAAGCACCTCCTGACCACCCAGAGCCTGTCTTAACTCCTTCCTAAAGGTCATGCAACACTCTTCCTTTTTTAGCTTCCACCATTTCGTCCTTCTGCTCTGTCTTTGTCCTCTTCATCTTCCTCACCACCAGAGTCATCCTACACACCACCATTCTATGCTGTTTGGCTACACTCTCGCCTACCACTACTTTGCAGTCACTGATCTCCTTCAGGTTACATCGTCTACACAAGATGTAGTCTACCTGTGTGCTCCTACCACCACTCTTATAGGTCACCCTATGTTCCTGCCTCTTCTGGAAGAAAGTATTCACTACAGCCATTTCCATCCTTTTTGCAAAGTCAACTACCATCTGTCCTTCTGCGTTCCTCTCCTGGATACCAAACCTGCCCATCACTTCCTCATCACCTCTGTTACCTGCACCAACATGTCCATTGAAGTCTGCACCGATGACAACTCTCTCACTTCTAGGTATGCTCTGCATCACTTCATCAAAGTCCAACCAGAATTTCTCCTTCTCCTCCAGCTCACATCCTACCTGTGGAGCATACCCACTAACAACATTGAACATCACACCTTCTATTTCTAGCTTCAGACTCATCACTCTATCCGACACTCTTTTTACCTCCAGGACATTCCTAACAAACTCCTCCTTCAAGATAACTCCTACTCCATTTCTCTTCCCATCTACACCATGATAGAACAACTTGAACCCTGCTCCTAAACTTCTAGCCTTGCTACCTTTCCACCTGGTCTCCTGGACACACAGTATGTCTACCTTCCTCCTCTGCATCATGTCGACCAACTCTCTACCTTTTCCTGTCATAGTTCCAACATTCAACGTCCCTACTCTTAGTCCTATACTCTTGGCGCTCCTCTTCTCTTTCTTCGTGCGAACGCACTTTCCTCCTCTCCTTCTTCGACCAACAGTAATCCAATTTCCACCGGCGCCCTGTAGGTCAACAGCGCCGATGGCGGTCGTTGTTAACCCGGGCCTCGACCGATCCGGTATGGAAGTCATATGTTTGATTCGCATCTTTGATTTGGCAAAAGTTTTACGCCGGATGCCCTTCCTGACGCAACCCTCTGTATTTATCCGGGCTTGGGACCGGCACAATAAGACACTGGCTTGTGCCCTCTTGCGGCTACATTACAAGTGGCCTTTCTCTATCGTTACGATATCCGACTTGCGCAGGAAGAAAAATAAGCGGAGTGGAGTATATTATCTATTTATGTATATATATATAAAATATATATATCTTATATATGTATAATATAGTATATAATATAGAGTATCTATTTTCTTTATTGGACATGCGCCTGCTACGTCACCAGAACACTCCCACAGTAGTCATGCCGCACTACATCTGTCAAGCCCATCATTTACATACAGATACAACAGAACTACTTCCGCTCACAACAGGAAGTACAAAAAATAAGAGCGTCACATACTTATGCTTAACATCTATGATGAATATAATTTTGCCCGTAAGACGAAAGTACATATTGGATATATTTGAATGTCCTCTACTTACAGAATTTACCTTGTTCAGCATCGTCCTCATCCGGCGTCTGTGGGCGGAGAAAGGTGCGTACGTCATGCGGTCATCCAGGCTCGTAATTTATTGACCAATCACGGAACCCCTGCATGTCCCGGTCCGACACAGAACTGGCGTCGGCGTCTTGGGCGAGGAACGTGAATGAATGAATGAATGAATGAATAATACATTTATAAACTTTATAACTGTCAAGCATAAACGCCTCTTCTACGTGGAGCCGTTCTACGTCAGAAAATAGCCGGTTTCCGTCACAGGGCCACGCCCCCCAGATAGACGTCTCCCTGCTCCAACACACCTGGTCGTTTGAATGAGGATCAGGTGTGTTGGAGCTCATCATCGATCAGCTCATCATCATCGGTATCAGGTGCTATCTTGGTAGGGGCATCCGCTCTGTGGATCTACCCGGCCTGCGTACCGAACCCGCTGTATTGCGGTGCGCTGCCCACAACCGGGCCGTTTCCTTTGTGCGTCCCCGAAGCGGGTGATCCGCCAAGGCGGAACTGCAAGTGTTAAGGGCGGATCCGCCCCGGCATCGGGTGCTATGTGGGAAACTAACCCTGAAAAGCGTTTGTGAAACCAAAACCCCTGGTTTTCCAGGTTCAGGGTAAATCAACCCAGAACCACAGGTTAACCTCAGGGTTTGTTCACCCTGCCTTCGTGAAAGGGGCACACACAGTCAAATTCAGAAATGGAAAAATTTTATTTTATTGCACATAAAAACCAAAAATATTCTCATCAAATTGATTTTGAACTCTAAAAGGTTTGCCATAGGCTTCTAACATACTATATTGGCCTGAATAGAGGACGGTATTTTTTGCATTGGAATGAGACTGAAAAAGTGGGGGTCGTTTTACATTTGGGGTCTAGACATTATACCCATTCACAACGCTAGATGGCGCCAGATATCTTTAAAGCGAATGCTGAACTAACTCCCCAGACCAAAGCGAACCCCTGTCACGAAAAGGAAAAATAAAAATAGCGGTAAGAAAGAAAAGAGAAGAAAATAAGAGAAAACAGAAAATGGAGAAACGTAGCGACAATCTGGAGAAAAGTTGGTGGAAGATCAGGCAGGTTAACCGGCAGCTAAGGAGAAGTTATGATGCAAACTTCAAGATGATGGTGATAAATGGGGCAGAGTCTTCAAACTATTGCAAAGCGGCTGTGAAATATGGTGTCACAGAGTGTAATGTACGGAGATGGAGAGCTCAAAAAGATCATCTACAACATGCTCAGTCAGAGAAAAGTTTTCCGTGGTCCTCAGAGCAGCCGCTTCCAAGAGCTCGAGATGTGATAGACAGCTTTTTCATGATTTGAATGAAGCAAAATAACATGCTATTTCTCTCCAATATATTGTTATAATCATTTGTTTCAGACTTACTGTAATTATTTTCTGTAGAAAAATTAAATTTGGTGTACAAAAAGTCTTTTTTCAAACTTGAGTCTTGAAAAAGAGGGGGTCGTCCTATAATCAGGGCTGTCTTATATTTGGGCCAATACGGTAACTATATACAGTTTGTGTCACTTATGCCACTCTTCAAAGGAGTTTTTCAAAATAAGACATAGTGCCATGTGAAATGCACGAATCGCCAGACATGTTTACATCACGTGAATACATGCATCCCTGCTTGTATGACAGCAACTACATGGACAGAAACACGGCGTCTGCCGTCTGACTATAAGGAGCCGTTTGAACCGCTTGTCATAGATCAAATGTAAACGGTCATATCTCCGGTTTTCTGGGGTCAATCGGCTCCAAATAAAAACCAGAAGACAGTTACACATCTATACTGTCACGTAAACATGAACACAGCAATCCACGTGACAGAATTGATTTGTTAATCATGGTTTGGTATTGTTCACTTCACATATCTCACACTGCACTATACATAATAACTTTTAGGCACATGCAGGGCACAGTTAGGGCTTTGGGAATGGATGGGGGTGAGGGCAGTGGGCATGGTTGTGGGGCGGATTGCTGTGCTCTAGGGCGCTGTAACCTCCCCATATACGCCTCACTTGTCTCCCCCCATCCTCCAATTTTAATGCAACGTACACACACACTTTGGAGGGGGCCCTGCGATGATTGGAGTAGTCTGGACAGCGCTTGGCTTCCCCTTCAAATTTTTAATGCACCACATCCAACACTAGGTAGCACAGGAACACAGGATTGGGAGCTTCCTCGTCAGGGATCGAGGAAGCATAATAACAGGGAGGGTAGCGTAGACTCCACACAACATGGCGCTTCTGGTGGGGTGCGGCCCTCTGGGGCCTATGGCTGGGGAGGGGCTGTATGACCTGGGCCTGCGGCTCGACTTGGGCTTGGGCTGCTGGGGGGTTGGGCTTGGTTGCGGGCATTCTATGGCGGCCGAATTGTTGTTGGTGGCTGCTGGTTGTCGGTCGTGGCCGTTGATTCGCCGCGTGGCGGTGGGGACTGGGGATGTGGCGCTGTGGCTCTGATGTGGGGGTGGGGCGGTGTGTGGGCTGTCTGGCCTGGCCTGGGGGTCGGGCTGCGGGGGGATGGCCGGTGGATGCAGGGGTGGTTGGGTGGTACGAAGTCGTCGCTGCGCTTGGGGGCGGGATGGTTGCTGGGCGGCTGGACTTCTCCCCAGCGGACCCTGTCTCCCATCTACCTGTGGGTGCTGCACGGCTCACCTGCTGGCCTATCGGGCGTGGCACGTTAGGTTGGCTTTGTGGCATGTGCCTTGCCGCCGCTGTTGGCCGGGGATCTGCGGTTGGTGGCCGGCAGTTGGTTTACATTGCTGGGTGCTGGGGCGTGGGATGGCGTTGCCGTCGGTTTCCCAATTGACCTGGGCTTTGGGCGGGGCTCGGCGTGGGGGCGCCTGTGGGCGGGTTGGCTGCGGTGGGCCTCTGATAGGGCCTGGCATGGGCTGCCTCGGACGACCGGCGGTGTGCGGGGGCTGGCTGCCTCTGGTCGGCTTTCCAATTGTGGGCGGCGGCACGGGGGGGCTTGCGGCCCGCTGGGGATCTCTGCCGTATCTGGAGGGTTGGTGTGGGTCCTATCTCTGGTCTGCCCGTGCTTGCGGGAGGCTTGACGGGCATGTGGGGTTGCAATACCCCATGTCCGGTCTAGGGGGGCTATGTAGGGGGGTGAGTCACATGTCGCCCGGTCACTGCGGCTGGCCCCTGGGGCTGCGGGGGGCATTCCTGTCCCCTGGGGTTGGGGGATTGGGCGGGGTGTGGGCGTGGTGGATGGGGGTGGGGGGTTGGGGGATGTGGCGGGGCGGGATGGGGGGGGGGTGATGGGGGGGCCTCCTTGCCTCGTGCCACTTGGGCCTGGCCGGTGCGCCCTGGCGGTGGCGGCCGCTGCCTCCTCTGGGTCCCCGGGTCTACGTGGTTCTCGGTGTCCCCGGTGGCTCTTTGGGTGGTGGCTTCTTGATGCTCCTGGCTGCCGGGGTTGGGAGTGCTCGGTTGGCATCGCCCTGTTGAGTTCTGGTAGCCTATCTGGGTGTTGGTTTCATCACACATGCATGTTGGGCCAGGGCTTACCAGCTCCTGTCGAGTCCAATAATTGAGAACCATTGGGTCCCGTCAAAACGTGATGAGTCTCACTTCAGTCATCACAATCTTATGCCCTCTATCTTCCTCCTACACTGGTTTCCTCTGGTGGTCTATTCTATACTATCAGGACCTCCACTAATCTGATGTTTTGTAACATTGGTGTTGAGATATCAGTTCTAAGATAGAATAAAACAGCCTAAACCTTTTTCACTCCAACAGCACTGCCTGTCTGTCCACTACCTTGTTTATGTTCTCTCTCCTGTCTCCTTTTTTCCTTCCCCCTTAACTCACAGAGGTGCAGCACCCCCCTCTCTGGCTCACAATAGGAAATTCTAATAAAGACTGACAATTTAGTTACCAGAGAGGATTGGTGACGGTCACATGCACGCATTAAAATATATAAAAGATTTTGCTGCAAGACTAAAATAAGCATTGATCTCATAAAAGGTTAACCCCCTTTTATGGGGTTAAACTATGAGAATACATGCAGACAAGACAAAAAAAAAAAAAAATGGTTTAAAAACATCATGTGATCTGATTGCACAGCCACGATCATTGGGCTGTAAGGGTTAATATCAAGATAAACAGTTGTAAAATCTGTTAGATTCTTCCTCATGGCTCTAATCTACAATTTTGTAGAGTCCTGTTGGTGAAGGACAATGTGGACCACGTCCGGCGGACCTTTCTCCTCGTTGTCCTTCAGCGTGTTCGTTGTCTCTTGGCTGTTGGACAATTTCCGTACGAAACTTAAATAAACAGGACACCAGTTTTAAATCGCAAGAAGCTTCAATGTTTATTAAAGAAAAAGGCAGAGTTCTCTGGGCACGCTGGCTAACAGAAGGTTCCTTCCCGCATTGTGCGAAAAGGCAGTAAAACACACAAACTTTATACAATTCAGAGGGCGTGTTCAACAATAATTTCACAGTCTGTGCTTCTTCATGGTGCGACAAGGCTCTCTAAACAACAGAATGTATCTTCTAACTGTCTCAAGGGAAAGTGCGCAATCAGCAGAAACACCTGCGCATTCCTCCGCAGATATGAGTTTCACAACCTTGCTCCCGCGCCCGCCCTGAAAGTCAGGCTGCCCTGAAAGTTAGGCGATATCCTTAAATGAACTCATGCACATTAGCATTGGTTGTACTTTAGCATTAGCTTTGGCGCATAAGATAAAAATGGACAAAAAACATTTAAGTCCAACATTCCCCCTTTTGGACTCGAAAGAGTCCAACACCTCAATCAAAATTACCTGCAGGGTCAGCAAAACGAGCAGTGAGGGGAGTGTGGCACAAAGGAAGCATAGAATCAGGACGAGAGTCAATAGCGGTGGATATCATGCGAGACATCAGGGAGTGGAAACAAGGGATGCAGCAGCACATGATAAAGAAAAACACAAACATCAAACCTATGAAAGGCATAGCTAATTTTAACAAAATCTCCCACCAAGTACCGGAAGAAAACCATGAACTCCATGGAGCAGGGTCAGCTCCTGAGGTGTGGGAGTTAACGTAATTCTGTAAATCTGTAAGTTCATCAAGGGCATCCTGAATACCGGTACCGTTAGAGTTACTGGGAATGTAAGTACAACAAGTTTGACCTACAATAGCACAAACACCACCTTGAGAGGCGGTCAGGAGATCTAAAACTAGCCTGTGTTGGATAAGAATTTCACGAATGGCAGCAATTTCCAATTTGGTGGATGAGCCTAAATGAGTTGTAGCATTGATAAGGCATACCCATTGATTTCCACATGAGTTCTGACTTCCCCTAATCCTACGTTAATGAAAATAGACTGCGCCACCTTAGCACCCCATCCCCAAATTTGATACTGATAAGGGACGTCATTGGAGGTTAGGCCGCCACTAGGGGAGGGGAAGATTAGAGAAGAAATGTCAGCGTGATCAGTGGAACGTCTGGTCCTAAGAGAGAAATGAGGGTGGTCGTGAACCTTGGCCATGACCATAGTATGATCAGAGAGAGCTACTTGCGTGCATACTCCTCCCCAGTTGGGAGGCAAAGAGGCAGATGCCGTATTACCACAGACCCAATACCAGTCTGTTAGAACCCTGGAACATTTGGGTCCCGGGACAAAGGAAGTACAGTCCGAGTTCTTTAATTTCTAAGACACATCAGTTGCGCAGGCTTTAAGACGTTTTGATAGGACAGTGACGCAGGCCTCATCCTTGACACACTCGATACAGGCAGCGTTGTTGTGGTAGGGACAAAAGGAGTAGGTTCGGATACATCGTCTGTGTCGAACACCATGCGCACTTTCCTGATGAGGGAATATTGGTTGGGAACAAGAGCAGATAGAGCGAGAACAGCTCCTAAAGCGAGCAAGACATAGAGAAATTTAATCTTGGGCGTAATTACTGATGGCGGAGAGAGCTAAGATCAACACAGGGTCCTAAAATAGAGAGAACATGTACCAGGGCAAAATCAGGAAATAGAGGAGAATCCCAGGAACCTGGAAGAATTGTAGCTGGAGAAAGCACAGGAGTATAATGTATTCTGGAGCAATCACCTTGTAATGGTTTTATTCTGACAGAGAAGCTTATGTTTTGCCCATGTGAAGACCTCTGTCACGTGGAGCTCAAACATACGGATGGAACTGGGATGTCTTTGTCTTGAGAGGGAGGTCTTGCACCTTTCCTCTGGGACGCTTTCGCTGGTTGAGATCGTTGCTCGTGAGCGCTGCACCGTGACCGCTGGGGTCTCTTCAGAAACTTGGGTAACTGTCCTCAACAGTTACCTGTTTCCGGGATGGGGGCACAGAGATTGTGTCTGTGACAAATCCCCCAACCCACCACACGATGTCCTCAGGTGGAGCCGATGCTCGATGTCCTCACTTTGGGGCCGATACCCAGGTGGTCGTCACCACCTTTAGCAGTTGTCAGGTTGAGGGAGAGCGACTCCCGATAGGGTCTTTGCAGGCCTGGTGGACGTCAGATGAAACCAGGTGTCCCCCTTTCCTGAGAGGCGGACCGCCGTTCCGGTTCTTTCAGTGACTTGATGGGGACCCGTCCACCTAGGTTCAGACCATTTTCATTTGATTACTCTCAGCCATACCCATTCACACACATTCACACTTTTTGGAGGCTTCTCATGTGGATCTGACAGATGGGAAAAGGTGATTGTTAGTTCCTGGAGGCACCTTGGTCCCTGAACCTTGGGATCTGGTTCCAAGGGAGCTGTTGAAGCAGGAAAAGGTTAGTGTGGGCCTCGAAGGGAGTCCAGCCTGTGGAAGAATTCAAAGAGATTCAGACGTTCATCAGGGCCACAGGTAATACCTGTAACCAATTCATCGAAGTCGAGGCCAATGCTTTGGCCAGTTTTTCTTTGATGTTGCGATTCATTCGCTCAACCTTTCCCTGAGATTGAGGGTGGTACACTGAACCAAACGTGTGTTTCAACCCTAGCATGTGCTCAACCTGCTGCAAATGTTTGTTTTTGAAGTGGGTTCCATTGTCTGACCTAATCTTTCTGGGGAACCCATGGGTCGGGATAAAATGGTTTACCAAATGTTTCACCACTGACGCTGAGGTTTCTGCTCTGCAAGGATAGGCTTCTGGCCATCCTGAGAAGGAGTCAACAATCACCAATAAGTATCGGTAACCGTTTACTGATTGAATTATGTCAGTGAAATCCATTGAAATCGCCTGACTAGGAGCTGTTACTTCCTGATCCTGTGCCTCGGAGGGCGGTTGGGTGGAGGGCAGACAATTATGTCTGTTGCAAACACTGCAGTCCTGCAGTTCACTTTTAACAATTGTTCTCATGAACGGATGCCACCAGCCACAGAGTCGTCTCAGTGTCTCATCTGTGCCTACATGGCATGGTCCATGGGCTTCTGATATTAAGATTCTCAATTGTGTTTGAGGTGGAATCGGTTTACCTCCTTTTCTCCAGATTCCTTCTGCATCTTTCTCACCCCCCTTGGCCTTCCACACACTTCTTTCCTCTGGACTTGCTTTGACCTGCCACTCTCGGATTACATCATTGGTTATTTGCTCACCAAATTCTTTTTCACTCACCGAGAGTTGGAGTGCTGGCTGATACCCCGCCACCTTCTTTGCAGCAGCATCCGCAGCTGCATTCCCTTGGGCGATCAGGTTATTTTTCTTTGAGTGTCCTGCACACTTGATCACTGCTACCGCCATCGGTAGCATCAGCATTTCCTGGAGATACATTACTTCGTCCAGGTGTTTGATTGGACTTCCAGTTGCCGTCTGGAAGATGTTGCGTCGCCATTCGCTCAGAGCATTACGTACAACAAGATAGGCGTACGCTGAATCAGTGTAAATATTTACAGTTTTGCCTTTAGCGAGTTTTAGGGCTTCTGCTACTGCTAAAATCTCCGCTCTCTGTGCTGACTGTTGTCCGTCAAGTTCGTCTTCCTGAGCTACTCTAAATTCATCATTTTGATGTTGTACAGCCGCGTAGCCTGATTGCAGGCCGTCTATGCCCTTGAAACAACATCCATCAATGAATAGAGTCAGATCAGGGTTAGTCAGAAGTGTGTCGTACAGGTCGTCTCTGATCTTTTTGTCTTCCTGTACCTTTTCTGTGCAATAGTGAGGTTCACCTTCAATCAGACCATCAGCCATGTTGGTGCCTTCGTGGATGAAGGTGATGTGTGGTTGAGTCAGGATGTCTTCGATCTTTCTTTGGCGTCCACCAGTCATGGTGAAGAGTTGGCTTGTGATGTACTGGACAGTGCTGTGTCCTGTCCGGATGGTTAATGGATGATGGAGAACCACGTGAGTGGTTTTCTGTACCAGTCTGGCTAGTGCTGAGGCGAAAGAAGAGCAGGGAGTTTGGTGTTTTTCGTAGTTGTCCAGTGGTGTTGAGACGTACATGCAGACATTTCTTTCTCCGCCATCCCCCTTCTGAAAAGACACAGCTGACAAGCTGAAAGCTTTTTCAGCAACATCAAGAAAGAACATACGGTCGTAGCAGGGGATGGTCAAAGAGGCTGCAGAAGCCAGACAGGCTTTGAGATGAGCGAAAGCTAAGTCAGCTCCAGGGGTCCAGAAAAGAGGGGCAGAGAGGTTTCTCATGCCCACTGAGTTTACTATGGCACGGAGAGGGTGGGTGCATTCCGAAAAGTCGGCAACATGGTGACGGGAATAGTTACAAAGTCCGAGGAATGCCAGCATTTGTTTCACCGTGGAGGGCCGCGGAGAGTGCAAGATGTCTTCCTTATGCGATGGAGAAAGGCCAGTGCCAAGGCCAGACACGCTGCGCCCAAGGAATGATACCTGAGTTCTAGCCACTTGGAGTTTGGTCTTGGAAACCTTCACTCCAACTTCATAAAGGCGAGCAAGAAGTGAGTGAGTTGCTTCCAGACAAGAGCGTGGTGACAGCAGCATTGATGGCACACAGGTCATGGACCATGCGAAATTTTCCTGTTCCTTTCTTTTCCACCGAAAAATGGGAGTGTTGTATGGAGAATCAGGAATTTCAATCACAACTCTAGCTTTAAGCAAGCCTGCCAAAGTTTCAGTGACTCCTGCCCGTCCCTGTTCCCTTACTGGGTACTGAGGGACCCAAATATGGCCAGGCTTCAAATTAAATGTGGCAGGAGTCACATCGCAAAGACCAACATCTGTGGGACCCTGGGTCCACAGGGAGGAGGGAAGAGACTCCAGCAGAGCCGCTGCTGAGTCACTGTCGGTGGTTTCTCTGCCATGATGTCTGTCCAAGATGCGATGCTCAAGAATAGAGGGAGCGAGAAACTCCGGGGATGAAACCCAATAAGCATCAAGAGAAGCTGAATACTTCAGATGAGGATGGAACGTCTGTTTCCAGTCATCAGTCTGAACACACGCTTTGACGAAGGGGCCTAGATATTTCTGAAGGAACACAGGCAGCATGGCGGAAGTTGAGTCAGAAGCAGAGAAGCAGGCTTCTGTAGTACCGTCAGGAAACGTAAGGTGGAGTCCATCAGCGGAGCATCTGATGAGTGGACACAACTTGCACATGAGATCTCGGCCCAGGAGGTTCGCTGGGCTTGAGGGGTCCGGCGGACCTTTCTCCTCGTCGTCCTTCAGCGTGTTCATTGTCTCTTGGCTGTTGGACAATTTCCGTACGAAACTTAAATAAACAGGACACCACTTTTAAATTGCAAGAAGCTTCAATGTTTATTAAAGAAAAAGGCAGAGTTCTCTGGGCACGCTGGCTAACAGAAGGTTGCTTCCCGCAGTGTGCGAAAAGGCAGTAAAACACACAAACTTTATACAATTCAGAGGGCGTGTTCAACAATAATTTCACAGTCTGTGCTTCTTCAGGGTGCAACAAGGTTCTCTAAACAACAGAATGTATCTCATTAGCTTTGGCGCATAAGATAAAAATGGATAAAAAACATTTAAGTCCAACAGTCCACTCAACTGAAAAATAAATATACTGTAAATAAAATAAGAAAATCTATGGCACAAAACAATACTTCCTTCAAGGCGACATCATCTCTTGTAGAAACTAATGTAAAAATTTAACTGAATTTATAACTGAAAATGCATTACTGCTGTGTGATGCTCCCTGGTCTGAGGCTGAGCCTGATGTTTGATGGTGTCTCACCTTTAGTACAATTTCATCAATGTTCAGGGTCAGGGGTCATTCAGGGGTCAGGCTCTGAGCTGAGGAAACCCTCAGGATGGAGTGAAGGTGTTTCAGTCAGACGCTCCTGTGTGATGTTTCGTTCAGCATCACCAGAGAGAACTGTCGTTCACACAGGTACCGTATTTTCCGCACTATAAGGCACCTAAAATTTTCTCATAAACCCGTAGTGCGCCTTATAATCCAGTGCGTCTTATATATGGATTAATATTCATATTAAAAAAGCCGGCAGTCTGGCCACCAGTCATGCTGCACTCCGCCACCAGGGGCACCCTCACATGGCACTCGGGCCTACGCCCCCTAACAACGGTAGTCAAGGGGCGTCACCGAAATCCCAGCTGTGACTGAGCTGCTCTCAGACGGTAGAGCAGACTGTAGGAACAGAGGCTGGCCGGAAGCTTGTGGAGACTCGGTTGGCGGTAGGATTGAAAATTGTGTGGCGGTTTCGCATAAACTGTACTTTGACTGTAGCGGTATGTCCTCGTCCTCAGGGGGAAACAGTGAGAATGAAATGGAGTGGATGGTCTCTAAATCAGCTGGAATGAAAAGGGTGCTTAGAAATAGGCAAGAAAGAGCGAGGAGTTGGGTTAGGGTTAGGGCTAGGGTTAGGGGTTAGGGTTAGGGGTTAGGGTTAGGGTTTAGGGGTTAGGGTTAGGGTTTAGGGTTAGGGGTTAGGGTTAAGGGTTAGGGTTAGGGATTAGGGTTAAGGGTTAGGGTTTAGGGTTTAGGGTTTAGGGTTAGGGGTTAGGGTTTAGGGTAGGGTTTAGGGTTAGGGGTTAGGGTAGGGTTAGGGTTAGGGTTAGGGGTTAGGGTTTAGGGTAGGGTTTAGGGTTAGGGTAGGGTTAGGGTTTAGGGTAGGGGTTAGGGGTTAGGGTTAGGTTAGGGTTAGGGGTTAAGGTTAGGGCTAGGGTTAGGGGTTAGGGTTTAGGGTAGGGGTTGGGGTTAGGGGTTAGGGTTAGGGCTAAGGCTAGGGTTAGGGTTAGGGTTAGGGTTAGGGTTAGGTACAGGTTAGGTTAGGTACAGTAAAATACGTAGTTCCTTGGAAGGAACTACGAAGTGCACTGGCGCATGGGGCCCGGGAGTGGGGTCACCTTAAAATGCCATCAATAAAATCAGGAGTTTAAAAGGGTTAGAATACATTAAAATCAATTAAGATTAGGGAAAGGAGAAAAAAAAGTTAGGAGAATGAGGAAAATCTGGGGGAAGTGAGATAAAATGGATGTTAAATTTTAAAAGGCACTCTTATATAAAGAAAAGGGAGCAGGAAAGAGCTAGATAAAATGATAGTTGGACAGGTCCACAATAGAAACACTCTACCAATATTTTGAAGGGATGATGGGGTATGTCCAGAGCGGGACATGAGCCCTGCTCACCTGGTTGAGAAGCTTGTGTTTATATTGCTGAGCTATAGCTTCTTGGTTTTGGCTGTTGGACGATAGAGATATGGGGTAGTTTTGATTCAAATAATGTTTAAAGGAGACGTGGCCCAGCTGGGGTTTGAACCCTCAATCTCTAGTTGGCAGGCAATGGTGTTACCTCTACACCATCCTGGGGGTACACTGTCAATGTGGGAATAATTAAGTTAATTCAGAAGGGTTGAGGTGAGGGGAAAGACAAGGAAAGGTTTGGGGATTAAATCAGGGGTTAGGGTTTGAGGGGGGATAGGTGTTTGAGGTTGAGAAGAAGAGGAGGTGGAGAGAGAAAAGAAAAACGCATTTTTATATACATATATATGAAAAAGATAGACGTTTAAATTAATTAATTAATTAATTAATTGATGAAATAACAATAATAACTAATAAATTAATGTTATAATAAAATTTAGGGCCACTACTGGTAAAAGAACAACTTGAACTATGATCTGAATAATAATGATAAAACTTTAGTAAAGTGCCACGTTATTAAAATTATATACAATAAATAAAATAAAGCATGCAGTTAAAGGTTAAAATACATTTCTTTAAGAAAAGAAGAGGTTTGTATTATTAAAATAAGAGATTCACTCAGCAAGGGTCAGATTCATAGCCAACTTTTTGTTTGTTCTAAACCAGAAGGGCGATCAACATTCCAAATTTTTATTCAATTCATTAAAGTACAATTATTTGTTTTATAAAATTACTTATATTCCTATTTCATCCTGATTTATTCTTTACTATTATTGACCCATCTAAAGAGACAAAAAATGTTAAATCAAGAAAAAATAGTCCATATTATCCATAAATATAGAAATAAATAAGGAATAAATAGAAAACTCTTAAAAATTAGCTTAAATAATTAAATAAATAAATAAATTTTGTGAACTAAAGGGAAGGTGCCATTAACAGGAATATAAGTTGAATAAAATAGAAAATTGGTGTTAGTTTGATTATTTACTGTACAAACATTTCATAAATAACAAGGGAGACACATAAAAACAAGAAGGGGTCCTCCCCCACCCATTTTAGTATTTTTAATACATAATAAAATTACATGCAAAATTACAAACATTCTGGATTCATTCTTTATATTTCTGTTCGGCTTAAATATAATAAATAATATAAATACAATAAATTAAAATAGATGAATAAAATTGACAATTGGGATTCTTTGAAATTAAATAAGATGAATATGGACTAGAAATGGAAACCGAAAGGAAAAAAAAAGGGGGGGGGGGTTCAATTAGAAAAAAAGAGTGGGGGGGGCTTTGGGAGAGGAATAGGAAACAATGAAAAGGATTTAAGAGCAGCTTGGGGCCTGAAACAAAATATTGAGTATAGTGTTTAAAATATTGTGGAACCTAAAAGAAATTGGGTAAAATGGGATAAAATAAATATTTAATTACATTTTTCGTTCAGGCCGTGGGGTTCAATTGTGTCCAGTTTTCGGATCCAGCGTCTTTCAGCTGCACGGCGTTGTGTGACGGACCAGCGGCTGTCGCTCTCTATCCCCAGGCTCTGGACGTTGTGGGGTCCGTGGGTTTTAAAATGATTATATAAAGCATTATTTCCCGCTCCGCTATTCATCATATAAAAGTGCTGTTTGATCCGTAAAAATATGGCATTTTTGGTTTCCCCGATGTACAGTTTCTGGCAGGCCCGACATCTGATGGCGTAAATGGCGTTCGAGGTGCCGGGTGTGGGGGCCTGCCAGAGGTTGGAACCAGCCCGACTGAAAGGGTTGAAAATATAGCGGGTTTGGATGAAATGTATCTCCCGGGCTCGAGACGCTTCCCTAGGAGTAGCCGGTTTGAGGGCTGCGTGGACCAGGAGGTCTTTGAGGTTTTTGTTTCTCCTGAAGGCGGAGATCAGACGGCAGCCCCCAAGGGACGGGTGGGTCGACTGTAGATGGGAGAAGTTGTGGCGTATGGTGCTGAGGAGGGGTTGTGTGGACTGCGAATATGTGGTGACTAGGGGGACGAGAAATTGATTGGTTTCTGTGCTGACCGGGGTGGGAGTGCTAGTTTGAGGGGGGGCTGCAATAACCTCCGCCTTAATACTCCTAAGGAAGCGCCTCGAATACCCCCGCGGCCGAAGTGCACTGAATAAAACTTTGGTCGCCTCCTCCACATCCTTCAGGTAGGTGCAGATCCTGTGGAAGCGGATTAATTGTGACTTGATTACCCCCTTAAAAGTGTGCCTCGGGTGGTAAGAAGCTTTAAAAAGGAGGGCATGTCGGTCCGTCTCTTTAAAATAAACTTTTGTGGCCAGTTTCTTATGTTTTTGATTATGTTCATGAAAAACAACGGTGGTATCTAGAAACTCTATGAAGTCCTGGTGGATTTTGTGTTTTAACTTGATCTTGGGGTGGTGGGAATTCAGGATGTGGATAAATTGTAAAAATTCTGCCTCTGATCTGTCCCACAGCCCAAAAATATCATCTAGATACCTCACGTAGAGAAGGGGCTGGTGGGGGCAGTTGCGGAGAGCGGATCCTTCCCACTCGGCCAGATAGATGTCGGCGTATGAGGGGGAGTATTTCCTTCCCATTGCGCAGCCACAGACCTGGAGGTAGTGCTGGTTATTAAAGGTGAAATCGTTCCGGGTGAGGGTTATTTCTAGAAGTTGTAAAATGGCAGAGTCGGGTCGGAAGGGGTCGGGGTGACGGAGGAAAATGTTCTTGATGGCAGAGAGGCCGCGGTGGGTTTCTATGTTGGTGTATAGGGAGTCGATGTCTATTGAAAAAAGAAAAGTGTGGGGCGGGACCTGGAGGGAAGACAGACGG
This sequence comes from Antennarius maculatus, assembly GCA_013358685.1. NCBI lineage: Eukaryota > Metazoa > Chordata > Actinopteri > Lophiiformes > Antennariidae > Antennarius > Antennarius maculatus. The sequence goes on from JABVMC010000029.1 coordinate 184,241, forward strand.
TGGACGAACGTGTATGTATCCTTGATGTAACTGGGGTGCAGGTGGGAGAGGGGGTTAATGTGGTGGTCAATGTATTCAGCGATGCGTTGGGACTCGGACCCACAATCACTGACAATGGGTCTCCCTACTGGGACCACCGAGGGGACCGTCCAGGTTTCAGGCAGTTTGTGGATTTTTGGAAGTAGGTAGAAAAGGCGCGGTCGGGGTTCGTCTGGGCCGTCCAGGTAGGTTTTTTGTTTGTAATTGATGAATTTTTTAATGTAAAGATCTGTGGTAATGTTGCGGATGATGGTCTGTGTTTCTAATTGTAATGGTTGTTCCAATTTTTTATAATAAGTCTGGTTATTTAGTTGTCGGTTTGCCTCCAGGATGTAATTATTGAGATCCTGGAGGACAATTTGGCCGCCTTTGTCTGCTGGTTTTATGATTATGTGTTTGTTGGATGATAATTGTTTTATTATGTGTTGTTGTGCTTGTGTGATGTTGGGTGTGGGTGAGGTGTGTGGACGCCAGCGGCTGAGGGAGCGGAGGTTGGCATCCACCAGGTCCCGGAGGTCCGGGGATGCCAAGTCCGGGTTCGGTTCCCACCTGGACGGCCCGACGAACGATTCTGGTTCCCGCGTTTGGGATGTTCCGAAGTGGTCTATTAAGAGGAGGCGTCTATGGAAGAGATGGAGGTCCCCTCGGAGGTCCGGTCGGGAGGGAGGGGGTGGAGTGGGGATGAAGGTGAGTCCTTTTTCTAGCAACTGTCTAATTTCAAGAGTGAGGTGAAAAGTGGAACAAAGATTCAAAACATTACTATGTGGGTTGTGGGGATGGGGGGTCGTGGTTACACTGTCACCCCCCACTGGAAGTTTAACTGCTTGCACCAGTAGTGGAGGATGGTGGAGGCAGTTTGGGGAGTCCAGTGAATGGGGTCCAAGTCCCCAACCTGAAAAAGTGAGGGGTCGAGTTGGGGTAAAAATGTGCATTTACTGATAATAGTTTGATTTAATTTCTTGATCAGGGTTTGTTTGCGGGTGGATAACTGGTCTGAGAAATTAATGACAGGAATATAAATGTTGGCAGAGGGGAAGGTGGATTCGGCTGTCCTCAACAACTGCTGCAGCTGTTTCCAGGTGGTCAGTGGGACCTGCTCCTGAAGGCAGTTGTTAAGGCCAGCCGGAATGATGACGGTGTGGGGGGTGGGTTGTGGTGGGAGTTTTTTGAGAACTGAATTGATGTGATGGAAGGTGGCGCCGGGGAAACTGTCAATTTGAATATCGGGGTGCTTAAAAGTAGGGATTCGGGAAAGGTTCGAGTCACCGATGATGAGGTTGAGTTTGTGAACCGTGAGGGACCAGTCTAGGATTTTGCAGAAAGTGGTGGGGTGTCGGTGAGGTTCCGGACGTCCAGGTGAGCGCGGAGTCGCCACTTGGGGCTCCCTTGAGGCAACAGTGATCGACTCAGATACAGTAGGTGAGTTAAGCAGTGGTTCGCTTACATGAATTTCATTCATCATCACTGTCTGATCACTTTTTGTTGTGGCAGGGATGGAAGGAGGACTGCCGGAGCAGTTTGGAAGTGGGGGCCCCGGCTCAGTGGACTGGACGTCCGGAGTGTCTGTGGGTGAGAGAGGAGAGAAGGTGATTGAGTCATTTGCCGGCGCTATTACGTTGGTGTATGTTACAGTGGGGTAACGAGGTGCTAACGGAGGGGGGGAGGGGGTACGGGATGGAGAGAGGGGAGCGGAAGGGGGAAAGGGGGAAAGGGGGGAACAATGGGTTATGGGTGAAGGAGGGGAAGGGAGGGGGGAGGTAAGGAGGGGAGGAGGGGAGTGGTAGTAGAAGCACACAGGTAGACTACATCTTGTGTAGACGGTGTAACCTGAAGGAGATCAGTGACTGTAAAGTAGTGGTAGGTGAGAGTGTAGCCAAACAGCATAGGATGGTGGTGTGTAGGATGACTCTGGTGGTGAGGAAGATGAAGAGGGCAAAGGCAGGGCAGAAGACGAAATGGTGGAAGCTGAAAAAGGAAGAGTGTTGCATGACTTTTAGGACGGAGTTAAGACAGGCTCTGGGTGGTCAGGAGGTGCTTCCAGATGACTGGACAACTACAGCTAATGTGATCAGGAAGACAGGTAGGAGAGTACTTGGTGTGTCATCTGGAAGGAAAGTAGATAAGGAGACTTGGTGGTGGAATGAGGAGGTACAGGAGTGTATACAGAGAAAGAGGTTAGCTAAGAAGTGGGACACTGAGAGGACTGAGGAGAGTAGACAGGAGTACAGGGAGATGCAGCGTAAGGTGAAGGTAGAGGTAGCAAAGGCCAAACAAGAAGCTTATGATGACTTGTATGCTAGGTTGGACAGTAAGGAGGGAGAGACTGATCTATACAGGTTGGCAAGACAGAGAGACAGAGATGGGAAGGACGTGCAGCAGGTTAGGGTGATTAAGGATAGGGATGGAAGTCTATTGACAGGTGCCAGCAGTGTGATGGGAAGATGGAAAGAGTACTTTGAAGAGTTGATGAAAGAGGAAAATGAGAGAGAACAAAGACTAGAAGAGGTGACTGTTGTGGACCAGGATATAGCAAAGATTAGTCAGGATGAAGTGAGGAGAGCACTGAAGAGGATGAAGAGTGGAAAGGCAGTCGGTCCTGACGATATACCTGTAGAGGTTTGGAAGTGTCTAGGAGAGGTGGCAGTAGAGTTTCTGTCTGGGTTGTTCAACAGGATCTTAGATAGTGAGAAGATGCCTGAGGAGTGGAGGAGAAGTGTGCTGGTGCCCATTTTTAGGAACAAGGGAGATGTGCAGAGTTGTGGCAACTATAGAGGAATAAAGCCGATGAGCCATACAATGAAGTTATGGGAAAGAGTAGTGGAAGCTAGACTAAGGGCAGAAGTGAACATTTGTGAGCAGCAGTAAGGTTTCATGCCAAAAAAGAGTACTACAGATGCAGTATTTGCTTTGAGGATGTTGATAGAGAAGTACAGAGAAGGCCAGAGGGAGCTGCATTGTGTTTCTGTAGATCTGGAGAAAGCTTATGACAGGGTGCCCAGAGAGGAACTGTGGTATTGTATGAAGAAGTCTGGAGTGGCAGAGAAGTATGTTAGAGCGGTGCAGGACATGTATGAGGACTGTAAGACAGTGGTGAGGTGTGCTGTAGGTGTGACAGAGGAGTTCAAGGTGGAGGTGGGACTGCATCAGGGATCAGCTCTGAGCCCCTTCTTGTTCGCTATGGTGATGGACAGGCTGACAGACGAGGTTAGACAGGAACCTCCATGGACTATGATGTTTGCAGATGACATTGTGATCTACAGTGAGAGCAGGGAACAGGTGGAGGAGAAGCTAGAGAGGTGGAGGTTTGTCCTGGAAAGGAGAGGAGTGAAGGTTAGCCGCAGTAAGACAGAGTACATGTGTGTGAATGAGAGGGACCAAAGTGGAAGAGTGAGGTTACAGGGAGAAGAGATCAAGAAGGTGGAGGATTTGAAGTACTTAGGGTCAACAGTCCAGAGCAATGGAGAGTGTGGAAAAGAGGTGAAGAAGCGTGTCCAGGCAGGATGGAACGGGTGGAGGAAAGTGTCAGGTGTGATGTGTGATAGAAGAGTTTCAGCTAAAATGAAAGGAAAGGTGTACAAAACTGTGGTGAGACCAGCGATGTTGTTTGGTCTAGAGACAGTGTCACTGAGGAAAAGACAGGAGACAGAGCTGGAGGTAGCAGAGATGAAGATGCTGAGGTTCTCTCTGGGAGTGACCAGGAAGGATAGGATCAGGAATGAGTACATCAGAGGGACAGCACATGTTAGAGGTTTTGGAGATAAAGTCAGAGAGGCCAGACTGAGATGGTTTGGACATGTCCAGAGGAGAGATAGTGAATATATTGGTAGAAGGATGCTGAGTTTTGAACTGCCAGGCAGGAGGCCTAGAGGAAGACCAAAGAGGAGGTTTATGGATGTAATGAGGGAGGACATGAAGGTAGTTGGTGTGAGAGAAGTAGATGCAAAGGACAGGGTTAGATGGAGGCAATTAATTTGCTGTGGCGACCCCTGAAGGGAAAAGCCGAAAGGAAAAGAAGAAGAAGGCTCTATCAAAAAGGAGGGTTTTTAGTCTACTCATAAATAAGCTGAGGGTGCCCCCCCCCCCCGACCGTGGCTGGGAGATTGTTCCAGAGTAAAGGGGCCAGATAGCTGAAGCCTCTGCCTCCTGTTCTACTCTTAAAAACCCGACGGGTCACCAGAAATCCTGCATCCTCTGATCGAAGGGCCCTGGGAGGGTGATACACTTCAATAAGATCTTCAATGTAAGATGGAGCCTCACAGTGGAGAGCTTTATATGTAATCATGAGGACTTTGAATTGATCCAGGATTTAATATCCCTGAGGCAGGATTCCAATTTAATTAGCTGATCAGATTCATTTGTTTTAATTGATAATTTGATAATTGATATAGTTGAGTATTGTCAGCATAACAATGAAAATTAATGTTATGTTTCCTTATAATATTTCCCAATGGTAACATATACAGACTAAACAGAATTGGTCCCAGAACAGATACTTGAGGTACTCCACAGGTGAGAGTCCCTCGATCTGAAGATTTATTATTGACATAGACAAACTGAAATCGGTCGGAGAGATATGACCTAATCTAGTGCTGAGTTTTTAATCCCAATTTCCTCTTCCAATCTCCTTAAAAGAATATTATGGTCAACAGTATCGAATGCTGCGCTCAGGTCTAATAAGACTAGAACAGATAGAAGACCTTTATCTGACGCTGTTAAAAGGTCATTTGTGACCTCTGTACTGTAGTTTGTTCTGAAACCTGACTGAAAATCCTCTAACAGATTGTTCTCTAACAGGTAGTCATTTAGCTGTTTGGCCACTACGTTCTCTAGGATCTTAGATAGGAATGGCAGGTCAGAGATCGGCCTGTAGTTTGAGAGGATGCCAGCATCTAGGTTTGGTTTCTGAAGGAGGAGCTCGATCACAGCCACTTTGAAAGATTTCGGTACATAACGTATTTTTAAGGATTGATTAATTATGGATAGTATAGGTATATTTATTAATGGTAGAACCTCTTTGAGAAGCGTACTTGGAATTTTGTCTAGAAGACAGGTGCTGGGTTTAGCAGAGGAAATTAGGGAGGTTAAATCGGAGAGTTCCATTTCCTGAAAACACTCCAGGGTATTGCCAGAATGAGTTGATTATTCTGCTATCTTATTTGTGTTTGACAGTACATTATGGATCTCATCTCTAAGATTTGTAATTTTGCTTTGGAAAAACCTAAGAAAGTCATCACATTCCAGATGTAAAGGAATGGTAGGCTCGATGCTGTTGTGTTTCTTAGTCACCCTGGCTACAGTGCTGAAAAGAAACCGAGGGTTGTTTTTATTTTCCTCTATGAAAGTAGAGTAGTAAGTATTTCTACTTCTACCGAGAGCCTTCTTATGTGAAGTAAAGCTGTCTTTCCAGGTTGAATAGGCTCGGTCAGTTTTTGTCGATCGCCAGATTCTCTCCAGTCTGCGGGAACGTTGTTTAAGGTCGCGGATTGACGGGTTAAACCACGGGGCTGACTCTTACTGTTTTTTAATTTTTCTTTTTAATGGGGCTATGCCATCTAGAGTTGTTTTTAGGACGTTAGCCACACTGTCTGTGAAAAATTCGATATTTTGGCCATTACTGGAATAGGGGTCAGGGGAGCATACTGACTCTTTAAATTTAGTTATTACTGAATCAGTGATTGATCTAGTCAAGATGGTTTTATTCTGTGGGTTATTGTTAATTAGGGCAAAGTCAAAAGTAAGTAGGGAGTGATCTGACAAGAAGTCGTTTTGTGGGAAAATAGTTAAATGCCCTATATCTACACCGTGGGTAACAATAAGAACAAAGGTGTGAAGAAGGTGTTTATGGGTAGGACCTAACCCCAACCTTCTAAACCTAACCCTCTAAGTCTAACCCTTTAACCCTAACCCATAACCCAAATCCCTAACCCTAGCCTAACCATAACCGTAACCCCGAACCCTTAGCGTAACCTTACCCTAACCCCGAACCTTTACCCTAACCTTACCTTAACCCCTAAGCCTAACACCTAACCCTACCCTAACCCTTATACTTACCCTACCCTACTCTAACCCTAACTTTAACCATAACCCTAATCCTAACCTTAGCCACAACCCTAAGCCCTAACCCTACCATAATCCCAACCCTTAACCCTAACTCTAACCCGAATTCCTAACTCTCCACTAATCCTAACCCCTAACCCCACCCTCAGCCCTACCCTAACCTTAACCCGACTCTAACCCTAACCTTAACCTTCACCCTAAGACCTGACCCTAACCTGACCCTAACCTAATTTTAACCCTACCCTAACACTAACCCCTAACCTAACACTAACCCTAATCCCCAACCTAACCCTAGCCCCTAACCGTAACCTCTAACCCTTAGCCTAACAATACCCTATCCGTTAACCCTAACCCCTAACCTTAACACATAGCCTTACCCTCATCCTAACCCTACCATAACCCCAACCCTTAACCCTAACTCTAAGCCAAACCCTTAACCCTCCACTAATCCTAACCCCTAACCCTATCCTTACCCTTACCCTTACCTTAACCCTACTCTAACCCTAACCCATAACCCTCCCCAACCCTAAACCTTAACCCTACTGTAACCCTTACCCTTACACTAACCCTAACCCCACTTTAACCTTAACCTTAACAGTAACCCTAAGCCCTAACCCCAACCTTCTAAACCTAACCCCCTAACTCTAACCATCTAACCCTAACCCATAACCCAAATCCCTAACCCCTAACCCTTAACCCTAACCTAACCCTAACCCCTAAAACATCATTTTGCAAGGTTATATTTCTGACGTGAATGATGATTAAAGGACTGCACTGTTATGATGGATTAAACTTCATGTTGTCAATCCTGTGAAACAAATGTCACTGCAACCTCCGTGCAGTAACTGAGTACATGCAAAATGTTATGACTGCTACGAAAGTGGATAGGAAAGGAATGCTGAGTAAACAAGGACACTATTGACCAGAAACAACCTTTGAAAGGAATAACAAAATGAACATTAATAAAATTTGGACTCTTCTCAAGAATTGACAAAGAGGTGTGCAAAGATGCAGGCCTATTGGACTAAATAGACGGATTAAAATAACACTGTACCAGAAAAAAATAATTAAAATTGATTTGTGACATGCAATGTATGAATTGGTTGACAATTTGCTGTAATGAGAGAGAAGTTGATGATTTAGGGGACGGGAACCTTACAAGCCAATGGCTTCTACCCGTCAACTAGAGGAAAGATCTTACGCCCGAACTCGGGTTCGGGCGTAACTTGGGTTTGGGCGAACCCGAGTTACGCTGATGTCTCAACACTGATGAAAGTGAAGTCTGTTGTAATAACATGTCTGGAAAGAAGAAAATAAACTGAATGAATAAATAAATAACCTTAAGCCCTAACCCTACCTTAACACAAAATTTGGGTCGGGTCGGGCTCAAAAAGTCAACAATGAATTTTGGGTCGGGTCGGGCTTCAATACCGTCGGGTTCGGTTCGGGTCGGGCTTAAGATCCAAGCTTGAACCGGCCTGAAGTTTTTAAATAAATTTATATTCATATGTTATGTATCTCAAACGATGTATGGGTATTAAATACCCTTATAAAATAAATAATTTAGGTAAAACATAGAAGGCGCTGTATGAGAAACATCCATATACAGTACCTGCTCCGTTCCCTCCGTGCATCAGCCGTATTTTCTCCTATGTCAATAATTACGTTCGGGTCGGGTCGGGCTTTAATACCGTTGGGCTTGGTTCGGGTCGGGCCAAGTTGGGCTTTAATACCGTTGGGCTTGGTTTGGGTCGGGCTTTAATACCGTCGGGCTCGGTTCGGGTCGGGCTGGATTTTTTAGGTCCGATCTTACCTCTACCATCAACCCTTTTTATTCTTTTCGGATGTTGTTGCTGATGTCTCAACACTGATGAACGTGAAGTCTGTTGTAATAACATGTCTGGAAAGAAGAAAATAAACTGAATAAAAAATAACCTTAAGCCCTATCCCTAACCCTACCCTAACCCTTACCCTGACCCTAACCCTTCTCTAACCCTAACTCTGACTCTCACCCTAAACCCTAATCCTAAACCTACACTAACCCTAACCCCTAACCTAACCCTAACCCTTACCCTAACCTTAAGCCCTATCCCTAACCCTACCTTAACCGTTACTCTATCCTTTCTCTAACACTATTCTTAACCCTCACTCTAAGCCCTAATCCTAACCTTAACATAACCATAAACCTAACCCTAACCTTAACCCTAACCCTAACCGTACCATAATTTAACCCAACCTTAACCTAACCATAACCTTACCCTAACCATAACCCCTAATCTAACCCTAACCCGTAACTCTAAACCCTAACCCTCCCCTAACCCTAACCCCTAACCACATACTAACCCTTACTCTAACCCTAACCCTACTCTAACCCTAACCCTAACCCCTAACCATAACCCTAACCCTGCCATTACTTAACCCCTAACCCTAACCCTAACCTAATCTTAAACCTACCCTAACCCTAACCCCTAACCTAACCCCGAACCTAACCCCTAACCTAACCCTAAGCCCTATCCCTAACCCTACCTTAACCATTTCTTTAACCCTTCTCTAACCCTAACCTTAACCCTCACACTAAGCCCTAATCCTAACACTAACCTAACCATAACTAACCCTAACCCTTACCCTACCATAATTTAATCCCTAACCTAACCCTAACCTAATCTTAAACCTATCCTAATCCTAACCCCTAACCTAACCCTAACCTAATCTTAAACCTGACCTAACCCTAACCCCTTACCTAACCCTAACCCTAACCCTTACCCTAACCCCTAACATTCCCTTAACACTAACCCTAACCATACCATAACCCTTACCCTAACCCTCATCCTTCTCTAACACTAACCTTAACCCTCACCCTAAACCCTAATCCTAACCCTAACGTAACCGTGACCCTAACCCCAACCCTAACCCTACCATAACTGAACCCCTAACCTAACCCTAACCCTAAACCCAACCCTTCTCTAACCCTAACCTTAACACTCACCCTATACCCAAATCCTACCATAACTGAACCCCCAACCTAACCCTAACCATAAACCCTATCCCTAAACCTAACCCTTCTCTAACCCTAGCCTTAACACTCACCCTAAACCCAAATCCTAACCATAACCCTAACCTTAACCCTATCCCCTAACCATAACCCTAACCGTAACCCTCACCCTAACCCCTAAACCTAAACCCTAACCCTCCCCTAACCCTGACCCCTAACCACACACTAACCCTTACCCTAACCCTACCATAACCCTTACCCTAGCCGTAACCCTTCTCTAACACTAACCTTAAGCCTCACCCTAAACCCTATTCCCAACCCTAATGTAACCATGACTCTAACCCTAACCTTAACCCTAACCCCTAACCCTACAATAACCCAACCTTAACCTAACCCTAACCTTACCCTAACCATAACCCCTAATCTAACCCTAAACCTAACCCCTAACCCTCACCCTAACCCCTAACCCTAAAACCTAACCTTCCCCTAACCCTAACCCCTAACCACATACTAACCCTTACTCTAACCCTAAGACTCTAACCCTAACCTTAGCCCTAACCGTACTCTAACCCTAACCTTAACCCTAACCCTAAGCCCTAACCCTCTAAACCTATCTCTAACCCTTTAGCCCTAACCCTCTAACCCCTAAGACTTAATCCTAACCCTATCCTAGCCCTAACCCCTAACCTAACCCTAACTTAACCCTAAACCCCTAACCCTACACTAACCTTAACCTTAAACCTAACGCCTAACCTTTACCCTAACCTTTAACCCTAACCCTCCCCTAACCGTAGCCCCTAACCCTACCATAACCCTTACCCTTACCCTAACCCTATCCCCTAACCTAACCGTAACCCCTAACCCTAAACCCTAACCCTCCCCTAACCCTAACCCCTAACCAGACACTAACCCTTTCCCTAAACCTAACCCTAGTCTATACCTAAATTTAACCATAACCATAACCCTAATCCTCTAAACCTAAACCTAACCCTCTAAACCCTAACCTAACCCTAACCCCTAATCCTACCATAACCCTTACCCTAACCCTACTCTAACCCTAACGTTAGCCACAACTCTAACCCCTGACCCTACTATAACCCCAACCCTTAACCCTAACTCTAACCCTAATTCCTAACCCTCCACTAATCCTAACCCCTAACCACACACTAACCCTAAACCCTATTCCTAACTCTACCTTAACCCTTACCCTAATCCTTTTCTAACCCTAACCTAAACCCTCACCCTAAATCCTAATCCTAACCTTAACCTAGCCATTACCCTAACCCTAACCTTAACCCTAACCCCTAACCCTAACCCTAACCCTTACCCTAACCCTAGCCCTACTCCAACCCTAACCATAAGCCCTAACCCCTAACCCCTAACCCTCTAAACCTAACCCTTACTCCTATAACCCTAACCCATAACGGAAACCCCCTAACATTATCCTAACCTTAACCCTGAAACCTAACCCCTAACCCTAAGCCCTATCCCCAACCCAACCCTAACCGTTACCCTATCCCTAACCCTTTTCTAACACTAACCCTAACCCCTACCCTAATCCCTAATAATAACCCTACCGTAACCCTAACCCCTAAACCCTAACCTAAGCCCAACTCAAACCCTAACCTTTACCCTAACCCTAAGCCCTAACCCTAATCCTTTAGTCCTAACGCTAACCTTCTAGTCCTAACCCTCTAGCCCTAGGCCCTAATTCTAACCCTATCCTAATCCTAACCCCCAACCTTACCCTAATCCTACACCCTAACCCGTAACCCTCCCCCAACCCTTATCCTTACCATAACCCTAACCTTACTCTAACCTTAACAGTAACCCTAAGCCCTAAACCTAACCTTCTAAACCTAACCCTCTAACTCTAACCCTCTAGAGAGGAGAACTGAGGAAGCTTCGGCCCTGGAAAGCAGCATGACCAGATAGGGTGAACCCCCGTCTACTCAAGATCTGCGCCGCTGAACTCGGGGAGCCGCTGCAACGGGACTTCAAACTGAGCCTGCATCTCAGGAAGGTGCCCACCCTCTGGAAGACGTTGTGCATCGTTCCAGTTCCTAAAAAGAACCAGTCCAGCGAGCTGACATCGCATCTAATGAAGACTCTGGAGCGGCTCTTCGTCCTCAGGCCTCAGGTGCAACATGCCGGGGACTCACTACAGTTTGCCTACTGGGAAAAGGTCAGCGTGGAGGATGCCATCCTCCACATGTTACACCGAGCCCACTCGCATCTGGTCAGGGAAAGCGGCACTGTGAGGATCCTTTTTCTGGATTTTTCAAGTGCCTTTAATACCTTTTTTTTTTGGCTTGTCTGCATGTATTCTCATAGTTTAACCCCATAAAAGGGGGTTAACCTTTTATGAGATCAATGCTTATTTTAGTCTTGCAACAAAATCTTTTATATATTTTAATGCGTGCATGTGACCGTCACCAATCCTCTCTGGTAACTAAATTGTCAGTCTTTATTAGAATTTCCTATTGTGAGCCAGAGAGGGGGGTGCTGCACCTCTGTGAGTTAAGGGGGAAGGAAAAAGGAGACAAGGAGAGAGAACATAAACAAGGTAGTGGATAGACAGGCAGTGCTGTTGGAGTGAAAAAGGTTTAGGCTGTTTTATTCTATCTTAGAACTGATATCTCAACATCAATGTTACAAAACATCAGATTAGTGGAGGTCCTGATAGTATAGAATAGACCACCAGAGGAAACCAGTGTAGGAGGAAGATAGAGGGCATAAGATTGTGATGACTGAAGTGAGACTCATCACGTTCTGACGGGACCCAATGGTTCTCAATTATTGGACTCGACAGGAGCTGGTAAGCCCTGACCCAACATGCATGTGTGATGAAACCAACACCCAGATAGGCTACCAGAAGTCAACAGGGCGATGCCAACCGAGCACTCCCAACCCCGGCAGCCAGGAACATCAAGAAGCCACCACCCAAAGAGCCACTGGGGACACCGAGAACCACGTAGACCCGGGGACCCAGCGGAGGCAGCGGCCGCCACCGCCAGGGCGCACGGGCCAGGCCCAAGGGGCACGGGGCAAGGAGCCCCCCCCATCACCCCCCCATCCCGCCCCGCCACACCACAACCCCCAACCCCCCACCCCCATCCACCACGCCCACACCCCGCCCAACCCCCCAACCCCAGGGGACAGGAATGCCCCCCGCAGGAATGCCCCCCAGGGGTCAGCCGCAGTGACTGGGCAACATGTGACTCACCCCCCTACATAGCCCCCCTAGACCGGACATGGGGTATTTCAACCCCACATGCCCGTCAAGCCTCCCGCAAGCGCGGGCAGACCAGAGATAGGGCCCACACCAACCTTCCAGATACGGCAGAGATCCCACGCCATGCTGGGGCGTGGGATCCAACGCCATCCCACGCCCCAGCACCCAGCAATGTAAACCAACTGCCGGCCACCAACCGCAGATCCCTGGCCAACAGCGGCGGCAAGGCACATGCCACAAAGCCGACCTAACGTGCTACTCCCGATAGGCCAGCAGGTGAGCCGTGCAGCACCCACAGGTAGATGGGAGACAGGGTCCGCGGGGGAGAAGTCAAGCCGCCCAGCAACCATCCCGCCCCCAAGCGCAGCGACGATTTCGTACCACCCAACCATCCCCGCATCCACGGGCCATCCCCCCCGCAGCCCGACCCCCAGGCCAGGCCAGACAGCCCACACATTGCCCCACCCCCACATCGGAGCCACAGCGCCACATCCCCGGTCCCAACCGCCGCGCGGCGAATCAACGGCCACGACCGACAACCGTCAGCCACCAACAACAATTCGGCCGCCATAAAACGCCCGCAACCAAGCCCAACCCCAAAGCAGCCCAAGCCGAGCCACAGGTCCAAGTCAAACAGCCCCTCCCCAGCCAGAGGCTCCAGAGGGCCGCACCCACAAGTGCCTTTAATACCATCCAGTCCTGTATACTGCAGGACAAACTCTCACAAATGCGAGTGGACCCCGCCCTGGTTGCCTGGATCCATGACTACCTCACCAACAGTTTGTCAGGCTAAAGGACGCCACGTCTGATACTGTGGTCAGCTGCATCGGTGCTCCACAAGAGACTGTCTTGTCCCCAATCGTCTTCACCCTGTACATGGCGGACTTCTGCTACAACACAGAACTGTGTCACATCCAGAAGTTCGCAGATGACACAGCCATCGTGGGATGTATCAGGGACAATGAGGAGGACTATAGATGCGTGGTGAAGGACTTTGTTGACTGGTGTCACAGCAACAGTCTGCAGCTCAACACCTCCAAAACTAAAGAGCTGGTCATTGACTTCAGAAGGGGCAGACCCCAACCTAGACCAGTTCTGATAGGAACGGAGGAGGTGGAGATTGTGCAGACCTATAAATATCTTGGGCTGTGGCTAGACAACAAGCTGGACTGGACCAGCAACACGAGGCAGCTGTACCAGAAAGCACAGAGCAGGATGTACTTTCCAAAGAGGCTGAGGGCATTCAACATCTGCAGGAAGCTCCTGTGGATGTTCTATCAGTCTGTGGTCGCCAGCGTCCTGTCGTATGCTGTTGTGTTTTGGGGAGGGAGTGTTACAAAGGCGGATCTCTCCAGGCTGGAAAAGCTGATCAGGCGGGCTGGCTCTGTGGTCGGGATGAAGCTGGATCCTCTGTCTAAGGTTCTCTTCTCTGCCAGCGTTGCCAAACTGCTGGACATCATGGTCAATGTCAGCCACCCTCTGCACACCGTTACCAACAACCAGAGGAGCCTGAGAAGCCTGAGCAGCCAGAGGCTGCACCTCCCAACATGCAGGACCAACAGACTGAAGAACTCCTTCATCCCCCGAGCGATTAAATAGCTCAACTCGTCTCTGGGGGAGAGGAAGAAAAAGAGAGTCCACACCAGGGCGGAGGGATGACAAAAAATAAATAAGTAAATAAAATTTACCAAACAATGTAAACAATACACACACTACCTATGACTATCCATGTCTATTTATTCATGCCCTTTATTCCTTAGGCCATTTATGTCTCTGTACTTATATATTCTCTTTATTTAGTAGGTTATAATTATTTATATTCTGTCTGGTGGGTTATTTATTACTCTTTATATTTGGTGTTGGGATTACTTTCTGTGTGTCTTTTCTTTCTGTGTACTCACTGTGCTGTGTGTAATGTGACAGAGAAATTAATTTCATTGATGGAACCTCCTGAAAGGATGAATAAAGTCCTACTCTACTCTCTACTCACTCTACTCTAACACTAACCCATAACCCAAATCCCTCACACCTAAGCCTAACCCTAACCACTAACCCTAACCCATAAACCTAAGCCCTATCCTTAACCCTACCCAAACCCTTACTCTAACCCTAGCCCTTCTCTAAGCCTAACATTGACCCTTACCATAAGCCCCAATCCTAACCCTAACCTAACCTAACCATAACACTAACCCTAACCCTATCCCTCACCCTAACCTTACCCTAACCTTAACCCTAACCTAATCTTAACCCTACCCTAACCCTAACCCCTAACCCTTACCATAACCTTACCCTAACCCCTAAACGTAACCCTAACCCCTAACCCTAACCCCTAACCCTTTTCTAACCCTAACATTAACCCTCACCCTAAGCCCTAATCCTAACCCTAAACTAACCATAACCCTACTCTAACCCTAACCTTAACCCTAACCCTAAGCCCTAACCCTAACCGTCTAAACATAACGCAAAACTTCTAGCACTAACCCTCTAACCCTAAGGCCTAATCCTAACCGTATCCTAACCCTAACTTCTAACCTAACCCTAACCCTAACTTAAAACTAACCCCTAACCCTACCCTAAACCTACACTGACCTTAACCATAACCCTACACCCTAACCTGTAACCCTCCCCCAACTCTAACCCTTAACCCTACCCTAACCCTTATCCTTACCCTAGCACTAACCCTACTCTAACCCTAAAATTAACAGTAACCCTAAGCCCTAACCCCAACCTTCTAAACCTAACCCTCTAGCTCTAACCTTCTAAACCTAACCCTAACCTTACCATAACCCTTACCCTAACTCTAATCCTTCTCTAACCCTAACCTTATCCCTCACCCTAAACCCTAATCCTAACCTAACCCTAACCCCTAACATACATCCATCCATCTTCCACCGCTGATCCGTAGGCGGGTCGCGGGGCAGCATCTTCAACAGGGAAGCCCATTTCAGCCGCTTGTATCCGCGATCTCGTTCTTTCGGTCATGACCCATCGCTCATGACCATAAGTGAGGGTAGGAACGACGATTGAACGGTAGATGGAGAACTTCGCCTCTCGGCTTAGCTCCCTCTTTGTGACAACAGTGCGGTAAAGCGACTGCAATACCGCTCCTGCTGCCCTAATTCTCCGTCCAATCTCACGCTCCATTCTTCCCTCACTCGTGAACAGGACCCCAAGATACTTAAATTCCTTCACTTGTGAAAGGACCTCATTCCCCACTCGGAGAAGGCAGTCCACCAGTTTCCTACTGAGGACCATGGCCTCAGATTTGGAGGTGCTAATCCTCATCCCCGCCGCTTCACACTCGGCTGCAAACCGGACCAGTGAGCGCTGCAGGTCACAGACTGATGACGCAAACAAGACCACATCATCTGCAAAAAGCAGCGATGCAATCCTCAGGCCACCAAACTGTAAAGCCTCCTCACCATGACTACGCCTCGATATCCTGTCCATGAAAATCACGAACAAAATTGGTGATAAAGCGCAGCTCTGGCGAAGGCCAACAGCTACTTGGAACAAGTCCGACTTACTGCCGAGAACACAAACGCAGCTCTCCCTTTGGGCGTACAGAGATTGGATGGCCCTGAGGAGTGGCCCCCTCACCCCATACTCCCGCAGTACTTCCCACAGTATATCCCTGGGGACTCGATCGTACGCCTTCTCCAAGTCTACAAAACACATGTAGACTGGATGGGCATACTCCCAAGCCCCCTCTAGGATCCCTGTGAGAATAAAAAGCTGGTCCGTTGTTCCACAACCAGGACGGAACCCACATTGTTCCTCCTCAATCTGAGGTTCGACAATCGGCCGGACCCTCCTTTCCAGCACCCTGGAGTAAACATTCCCAGGGAGGCTGAGGAGTGTGACGCCCCTGTAGTTGGCACACACCCTCTGGTCCCCCTTTTTAAAAAGAGGAACCACCACCCCAGTCTGCCACTCTTTCGGCACTGTCCCAGACTTCCACGCAATGTTAAAGAGGCGTGTCATCCATGACAGCCCCTCAACACCCAGAGCCTTCAGCATTTCTGTGCGAATCTCATCAACACCCGGGGCTTTGCCACCGTGAAGTTGTTTAACTACCTCGGTCACTTCGCCCCGAGAGATTGACTCTGATCCCCCATCATCCTCCAGTTCTGCTTCTGCAACAGAGGATGGGTCAGTTGGATTCAGGAGTTCCTCAAAGTGTTCCTTCCACCGACCGACAACCTCCTCAGTCGAAGTCAACAGTGTCCCATCTTTGCTGTAAACAGCTTGGATGGTCCCCCGTTTCCCCCTCCTGAGGTGTCGGACAGTCCTCCAGAACAACTTTGGTGCCGTCCAATAGTCCTTCTCCATGGCCTCTCCGAACTCCTCCCACACCCTCTGTTTTGCCTCCATCACAGTCGAGGCTGCAGCCTTTTTAGCCTGTCGGTACCCTGCAACTGCTTCAGGAGTCCCCAGGGACAACATGCCCCTGAAGGCCTCCTTCTTCAGTCGGACTGCTTCCCTGACCACCGGGGTCCACCACGGTGTTCGAGGGTTACCGCCCCTTGAGGCACCCAAGACCTTGAGACCACAGCTCTCAGCTGCAGCTTCAGCAATGGAAGCTTTGAACATCGACCATTCAGGTTCAATGCCCCCAGCCTCCACAGGGATGCACGAGAAGCTCCTTCGGAGGTGTGAATTGAAGGCCTCGCGGACTGAGTCCTCCTCCAGACGTTCCCAGTTCACCCGCACTACTCGTTTAGGCTTACCAGGTCTATCCAAAGGTTTCCTCCTCCAACGGACCCAACTCACCACCAGGTGGTGATCAGTTGACAGCTCTGCCCCTCTCTTCACCCGAGTGTCCAAAACACATGGTCAAAGGTCAGATGATACGATCACAAGATCAATCATTGACCTCCGACCCAGGGTGCTCTGGTACCAGGTACACGTGTGAGCATCCTTGTGTTCGAACATGGTGTTAGTGTAGTGGGTTTAACTTTGCGTTGTGTAATTTTTATAGTTTATGGTAAATGAAGACACCTTCTCCTTTCGGCAACGAATTTAATTATTGGCGAGCAGGAATCCAGGGTTTGCACATGGCAGTAGCATTTAAGCTAGTGTACATCTCCATATGACAATGTCCATCCACGAATTAATGAATTGTCCTTACTGGGGTCGGCAAGGGTCCACAGCAGTGTATCTGACGAGTGGGACTTTTTCCTTAAAGTTCGCAAGAAACGTCCACCAGTTGACCACCCAAAGCACCGTCACCCCGTTTCTCCTCTGTCCGCTGCACCTGCTTGTCTCTCGCACCCCTGGAGAACTTCTTCGAACCCCATCAACCGCCCTAACATCTATACGGAAATGCAAATATCCGCATTTCAGAATAAAAGTATAAACTTCCCTTACAGAAAATTTCAAAATATAGGCTGTCCCTTTTTCATCATACAGTGCAACAACATACTACAGCTACATCAGTTATGAACATTCCGTGACGAGCACAGAAGTCCAACAACATAACACCGCTCGGGTTTAGATCAGGGAGGCCATTCCTCCCAATCACGCCCCTCCAAGTGTCTCCATCATTGCCGACATGTGCATTGGAATCCCCCAGGAGAACAATGGAGTCCCCTGCAGGGATCCCTTCAAGGACCCCATTTAGGGACCCCAAGAAGGCTGAATACTCTGAACTGATATTTGGTGCGTACGCACAAATAAGTCAGATTTTTCCCTCCCCCAGCCTTAAGGCGTAGGGAGGCGACCCTCTCATCCACCAGGGTAAACTCCAACATGGCGCCACTCAACCGGGGGCTTGTTAGTATCCCCACACCTGCCCTGTGCCTCACACCTGACGCAACTCCGGAGTAAAATAAGGTCCAACCCCTATCCAGGAGTTTGGATCCAGAACCGAGGCTATGCGTGGAGCCTTAGGGTTAGGGGGAGTGTCTCATATATTGCTCCATAGTAATATGTGAGACACTCCAGAGGAGAAACAAAGGAGCCATGAAAAACACTCACTCTAAAATAGTCTGTCTCGCCTATTTCTCCTGGTGAAATTTAGGAGAAACATCCGTGTGATTCAGTAACACTCGTTACTAAAAACTCAAGCTTTTAGATTTCCTTCATCTTTATTATCTGCTACGTCACTCAGAGCTGATTCCTCACACACACACACACCCCTCAGTGTGACAATAAGGGTACTTGTATAACACACGTACCTACCCCAACCCCTAACTAATTGATCTTTACCATGAACAATCACTTGGGGAAAACCCCTTGACCCTTGATTCACTAACTTGACCCTTGTCATCCCATGATCACCACATGACTGTCAAAGGGAGGGGCATTCAGTAGGAGAGGCGGGACATTCAGCGGAAGAGGGAGGGGTTATATTTTTCAGTATTTTTTTGACGATTAAATTTATGTGACGTAAGGTAAGGCACCTGGTCCAGATGGTTTCCCTGCTGAATTTCTCAAGCATTTCTGGTCAGTGTTAGCCCCTCTCTTCTTCAGAGTAGTAACAGAAATAAAAAATAATGGTTATATAAGTGGTCACATGAATACAGCCGCAATAAAATTGTTATTAAAACCTGATAAAGATCCCACTTATCCTTCTAGCTATCGACCCCTTTCATTAATCAACACCGAAATTAAAATAATATCTAAAGCACTTGCCTCCAGATTGGAGAAAATTATTCCATCAATAATTCACAGTGATCAAACAGGATTTATTAAGGGTCGACATGCTACCAACAATGTTAGAAGACTACTCAATCTGATTAGCTTGACACAGTGCAACAACAGGAAAGCAATTGTTATATCGCTTGACGCAGAAAAAGCCTTTGACAAAGTTAATTGGACTTTTCTTTTCACTTTGCTTCATAAATTTGGCTTTGGTGAATTGTTTATCCGGTGGGTATCAACCTTATATAACTAACCTAAGGCCACAGTCACCACTAATGGGGTCATTTCACCAAATTTCACTTTAGAAAGAGGAACCAGACAGGGATGCCCTCTGTCTCCCCTATTGTTCGCAGTATTTATTGAACCACTGGCAGTAGCAATACGTCAAAACCTGAATATTAAAGGTCTCTGGTCTCAGGTGTCGGAACACAAAATTAACTTATATGCGGATGACATTTTACTTTATCTAGAAAATCCAAATACATCAGTGAAGGAAGTATGTACACTAATTACAACCTTCTCTGGTCTTTCAGATGATTCCATTAACTGGTCAAAGTCAACCATACTTCCATTAACAGAGAACTCGTGGAATCCTGCAGTCCAACAATCACTTTATTATTTTCCCGTGGGTAATATTAGATATCTGGGTTTAAATATTTCTAATAAACTCTCTGATCTAGTCCACTTGAACTTCACCCCACTTTTAGAAAAAGTTTCTGGTCTAAGACGTTGGAACAACCTCCCCATCTAAGAATAGCTACTGTTAAAATGAAAATATTGCCTCAAATTAACTACCTTTTTTCGATGATCCCATTTAAACCGACATCAAAGTGGTTCCAATCATTAGATTCTGCCATTGGTAAATTCTATTCAAAAGACAAGACAGCTAAAATTAGCCTGACAACACTCCAGAAAAAGAAATCTGAGGGTGGTTTGGATGCACCCAACTTTCTGCATTACTACTGAGCAAACCAACTACAGTATCTGATCAAGTGGATCCATCCACATGAGGACTACAACTCCTGGCTGCAGCTAGAGCAGAGAGACTGTAATCACATCAATCTCTCCAATCTTCCTTTTATAACCACAACCCTTAAACAAAACCCTTGCTTCAAGAATCCTTTGATTGCCTCCACCTTGTCTGCTTGGTGGAAAGCTCTAGATTTTACAGGATCTCAGTTACACCCTGGTATACTCTCCCCAAGTTGGCACAACCCAGACTTTATTAACAATAAAAATCTCTTTATTTTAGCACATGGGCAAAGAAAGGGATCACCCACCTCCATCACCTTCTTCAAGATAATAGACTAATGACATGTACAAAACTATTCGAAACATTTGAAATAAAAAATGGAAACTTTCTCCAATATCTGCAAATAAAGAAGACAATCATAAAAAGTATTCCAAAGCTTCAACCACCGTCATCGCCACCTGATTTACAGCTACCTGAATTCACCAAATACATGACAAAGTTGTCCCCAAAACTTAAGAAAAATCTTTCAAAGATATATAGTTC